>JANZLX010000213.1:40197697-40212746 GCA_025531955.1 Erythroxylum orinocense
GTTTTAATTATTGCGATGCCATGTGGATTTTAGTAGAACTGTTCTGGTGGTGCACCTTTATCGTGGGATACTCATCGGAGCGACCTTCGGGTTTCCCGCTGTGTACCTTACGATGAGGGGGCGCTACACTGAGGCAACATGATGCTATTTGGGTCATAGTGGACCGGTTAACTAAATCAGCCCATTTCTTGCTAGTGAGGGAGAATAATTCACTTGATCAGTTGGCTCAGAAGTATGTGACTGAGGTTGTGAGACTGCATATGGTTGAAATTTAATTTCATCCTTGTAAAGAACGATTATCTTTTGATGTTAAGGAATTATGAATTATGTATGGATGATGATGAGTAGAAATATGAGTTTATGTATAGATAAGGTTAAGTTGAAATTAAGTATATTTAAGGGAGTTATTGATTTGAGATGGTTATTTTGATTATGATTTGTTGTTACATACATATTTATAAGCGAGATATGTTATGAAAAAAAACGAAATGGCATGAGGCTTTAAGCTTGATGATTTGATTTGGATTATGCTCAAGTTTGTATAACGAGCAATAATACGCACACATTTTATGGTAAACGGGGCCCAGCATGTTTGGTATCAGAGCAAGAAGAGATTGCAACGAACCACGCTCAAGTATGATGGTATTTTGTTAAGAGTTGAATTCCGAAAACGGGATCCAACAAATTCCATCTAGATCCTGAAATCCTTTGGTTGTACCATATAGGTCTTCACAAAAGTCTTTACTCAGGATAACAATTTTGACAACCATCTGATGTAACTCTATATCATCATGAGCTACAATTGCCTTAATCACTCAAAATATATCCTACAAGTATACGAGAGAAAAGGTAACATTAAAGTCAACCTTTCTCCCTAAACAAACGATTAAGCAACTGATCGAGCCCATAAACCGCTAAAATTTATCTTGAAATCCTTTTGGTCTTAAACTTCATTTACAACTAACGAGTTTGCAATTCCGCTACAAAATCAACTAGCTCCCAGACCTTACTATGCTTTATGGCTTGCATCCTATCAGTCATTGCAACCCACCACAATTCTGTACTAGGTTCAAAAACAACTTCTGTAAAAGTAGCTGGATTCGTAACATGTCTAATATCATAGTCTTGTTCACCTAATACACTATGTAATCAGATGAGATAGTAGGTCATCTCACTTTGGCGGATCTTCATAATTGCATTAGATCTTGTACCCCCAAGAACCTTTGTGTGTACAGGTATAGGTTCTTATTCTTGTATAGGCACAGTATAAAGACCTAGATCCACCGGATCTAATTGTATGAATAGCGGGTACATAATAACTGTAATGTCCACCCTGTTATCATCTGAAAGGTCAAAGGGTCCACCATCATTATAAATAACATATTTTAGAAACTTAGCTATTTATGATTCTGTTATTCCAATCCATCCTTCTCTACAGTAAGATCTGTAGCCTTTAGAGTGATCGAAATATCTTACTAAATAGTCATGAGCGGAATGAGCATGCAGTTTTCCTTTATAAGGATTATATTATCTTATTAGGGTAGCCCTACACATGAATGTGTGTAAGACTGAGTTCCCACACTTCTAGATAATCAGGTATATTAGTTATGTTCTGCATTGACTTCTTCAAGTCCTTTAGAGTGTGATTATGCCTTTCGACAACACACCATTTTGCTCAGAACTACCCGATATAGTGAACTAAATCACTATTTCAACTGATTCCATATATCTGCCAAATGGACCTTTTCAAGTCCTAAAACACCATGTTTGTCATGATATTCTCCTCCACGGTCAGATCTAACACTTTGAATGGATTTTCCCAATTGGTTCTCAACCTTCAATCTTTAAGCAAGAACACATAACTGTAATGGGAATAATCATCAACAAATGTCATAATACATTTGGAATTACACATTGCAACTGTATAAGTTTTTCTTATATCCTTATGTATCAGATTCAACAAGTCAAAAACATGAGTTGACCATTCTTTCTTATTAGTCAACTTACCCCTACAACAGTCAGCACATGTTCCTAGATCATCATAATCTAGAATTGAGACAATGCTTTCCTTGATCAATCTCTCAACCTTAGCTCTAGAAATATGGCTTAAACTTTTATGCCACACTATGTACGATGTTTCACTCATCAGGATTTTTCTTTTCATGACTTACTTAGCAAGATACGAAGAAGCATATATCTAATTCGAGGTAAGACACATTCTATACAAGCCATATGCAATGAAAGTTATACCATTATGTTTTGCATTAAACACAACTGTATAATAGAAGCATTAAATACAAAATGTCAACCTTCTTTGTCCAAAATTGATCCAAATATCACATATAAAATGTGTCGTGTAAAAACCAAAATGAACTTTGAACAAGGTTCCGGCCATACATTCCCCTACAAATATTTCATCCACTTCTTCATTGTGTCAACCATTAGCTCCTCCTTCCCTTTATTTGACTTTATCCTGGATATGAACTCCTGCATTATAGAAGCACCTTGGTCAGATACTCCACTATATAGCCACCAAGTACTTAATGCAACTATCAGAAATTAGATTCATAAATTGATAAGCTAAGGAGTTATCTGATGGTCACAGTCTTTCTTTTTAGGCCTCATATAGCTTCTTTATGTCATGTGAACCTTTACCATCACTAGATTGACTAACATCAATATGTAGAGAAGATTTAGTCTTTCTATAATTGATCTTAGTGGGATTCATCTTTGCCTTCCCTTTAGTTGCTTTAAGGGTTGTAGGAGTAGCAAGCTTGAGTTTTTCCTCCTCAACAATGCAATAGGCAATTAAAGCATTAAAGTCCCATACCTCATCCTGCGAATAATATATCATCACCATATTACTAAACTCTGAAGGAAGTGTATTCAAAGTCTGGTGAATTATGAAGACATCAGGAAGAGGAATGTTTAGCATCTTTATTCTACCATGAAGATGAATCATTCTTGATATGTACTCCATTACTCCCCCTTTTCCTATATACCTCATGGATAATATTTCTTTCATCAAGGCACTTATCTCAACATTAGGTGAGAGTGTGTACCTCTAAGAGACATTACTAAGAAACTCCTTCGTTATGTCTATATTCGGAAGTCCACTAAGCAGATGGTCAGTTATGGATCTCTTAATGGTTATAAGACATAACCTGTTAGACTAATCCCAGGTTTCATATGCTATTTTATGAGCTCTTGAGCTCATGGATGTAGGTGGAGATGGTTTATCCTGCCATATAGCCATATCAACCTTAGCTATCTCTATAGCATTCAATACATCCTCTATTTATTTCTTTGTATTGAAACCAATCAGGGTTTCCATGGTGACACTGATTTTATTGACCAAAAAGGTGACTGTAAAATGATAATATTTAAATTAGCACAAATGTAGGATAATAGCAATACTCAAAGCCATTAAATAGTATCTTCACCGAGAATTCGATCACACATATTATGAAACACCTTTGGGCTAAATACATAATATATGCAATTAGACCTCCACAAAAAAGTGATCGGAGCACCAACCATCAACTCTTATGACACTACTACCTTTGGACGAATAGATCACTTGAGCATTATCTTTCCTCCATCTAATGTCTTTATGCACATCTCGAAATTTTATGTAAGGCCAACACTTTTGGGCAGAGTAACCAAACATAAAATTAGAGACATCTCCTAACATGTAAGCAGAACAATTAAAAATGTTGACTTGAAAGGCCACTTTGATGATTACGTCCTCATCAACACTCAAAAAGCCCACAAACACAAGGGATATATCTTTATATTATCCTCACATTCTTGATGGGCATATGGTAGATCACAATGTAACCTCAATAAAGGTAAAGAACCAAACGCACAGTCTCATTATCAAACACTCGTGCTAAAGATATTCCCTGAAAACTTTATTTAAGACTTTTGTAAAGAAAAAAATCTCATTAGAGCGACTATCATGCATCACCAAACACTAAACCAACCGCCTGAGATACAAGAATCTTATGTATCTCTTTTATGGCAAGTTCGTTGAACGAAAATTCACTCAAAAAAGGCTTTAGAATGTCTTAAAATTCTTTTTCGAGTGACTATCATGTGATCCCGAACACTGAACATAAGACCTGAGACACGAAAACTTGAAGTATCTCCCTCATGTGATGTCCGAAGCATGAAAATTTATTCAAAATTGGATTTAGACTGCCTTAATTCCTTTTCTGGAGTTAAATTTTAATTTATTACTAATGTAATAAATCTAGAAAAAAGGGAAAATTTTACTTTATAAATTTCCCAGACTCGAAAACTAACCCAAAGCACCCTGGGGCGTCCCTATAGGAAATCTGAAATTTTTGTTTTTTGTTTTGTTTTCTGAAAAAACACTGTCACAATTTCGTACGGCTAACGTCAGCCGTCGCGTCCACCGAAACTAGTGCATGCGATGCACGTGCTTGACAAGCACTGTTGCGCCACGTGTTTGGTTCGTGCTACGCACGAGCCAAACTAACCAACTTTGGGGCAGTACTGTTCACAAAACTGCTCACCGGGACGCGGTTAACGTCTTTCTACAGTTTTCTCAAAACGTAAGCTCTCTTAACGGGTCAAAGAATCTTTATACTTACGAATGACATGAGCAACTGCAAGAGACCTTAACCTTTATATATAGCTTCCATATCGGACTTCCCTATCACAAGCTCGATATGGGTCCGGTCCACACTAATCGAGATTCATTTTCACCCAAACTTCGACCTATTGATTTAGATTATTTATTGGGTTACTTTATTATCTTTATCCGGATCAAATTACGTAACTTAATCGATAAATTATTTGGAAAACTAAAAAATGTAATTAAATGTTGTTCAACTTTATGGGAAAAGTCAAAAATATCCACCAATGAAAACTTTTAAGCAACCGAATGAACAAAAAATGATAAAAATCATTAGTATGGCGCCACCTAACACCTGAGGCTAATGTGAAAGTGATATTTAGAAATAATTGACAGCATTATTGCCTTACAATATAAAAGATCGACTGATAGATGCCACTAATTGCCAATATCAATAAGCAAAATAAATTACTCATTACACTATACTATGTTTTAATAGCAGAAAGTTACCAAAATTCAACGGTTTTAAAGTAGTTATTGTGTCACATTCACACGAGAATGTGATGTTACTTTCAAGAGAATAAAGGGCAACTTTAGTGATTGCATTTCTTTTTGTATTTTATAAAATGACTATTTTTTATTTCAATTTGTGACCTTCTGAGTACAAATGAATAATTTTTAAAAAATAATTAACTTAATTTGAAAAACAGAATGTAAATAAGTTTATTGACAATTACCATAATTTTTTTTCAAATGTTAATAAATAATTGGTAGACTCCAAACCAAAGTATCATTTCTCTTTTCTTTTATTAAAATTAGAGCGAAAAAAGGGGTAAGGTCAATGTGATTCATGGCCTTTGCTTCATTGTGGCCCATAATTGGCGTCATGTTAGGCACTTCTCCATTATGTGACTCAGACTAATGCTTTATCAATTGCTTGCGCTCCTTTTCATGGTGAAAGGTAGGTCTCTTCTTTCGTCATCTTGCAACCTCTGATTAAGATACTTACATTTATATTTTAATTAATTTAATTTTCAGGGTCGACTGATTGTAGCTTGTTTGCGTTTTGATACATGATTGTAGTTTAATTATAACACCCTTTATAACCAATATGGACTTTTTCATGAAACATCGTTTGTGTTTCTGGAGTCAACAATTGTATTTAGACCTCCCAATGGATTGTACTTCCATGTTTTCAACTAATGATTAACACCAAATAAATTTTGTGATCGTGATATGAGTTAACTGGGCATTTGCGGAAGTAGAATCAATAGTATCTGACACCTGAGGAGCAATAAATTTCAGGACCAACTGGAAACCAACAACTATACTCAATGATGTCTACACAAAAATGATCACTGATGCCCTGCACAGAAAGAAAGCCAAAACAGAATAAACAAGACCCTGAAAGCTGAAACGCCCCATATTACATAACAGAACCTGACATTGTAGAGTTTCAAGACATTACCATTTCTTATCACGGCGATTCAAGGAACCCAGTTTTGGTCAAAACAGCATTCCTTACTCTGCTAAGATCCCTACCTTTCAGGGTCCTACCAACACCTTCACATACAGAAAATGAAGAAATCCGAGTCCTTGCAAGCCTTGTTGCAATCAACTCATGTGGGGGCAACTTCGATTTGAATTTACCTTCGTCATCATCTTCTTCTTCTTCTTCACTGTCACCACCACCATCACCATTTTCGCTGCCATCAGGACCGCCGTCGTTATCATCAATCCATGAATTTACGCTTTTGCAGGCTTTCTTGGATTTTCTTCCAGAAATCATAGACCAGTCAGGAATGTTGACAGGTGCTGATTGTTGCTGCAGAAGTTTGATTTCATGTGAAGAGGTGTTACTGCTACTGTTACTACCAGCAGTTGTTGCTCTTGGAATCATTCTTGCGGCACTTGGGAAGTTTCTTGAAACAGAAACTGAGGGTTCTATGGATTTGTTGTTAGATGCTTGAAAGGTTGAATCTTTACTTTCTTTTAAGACATCCCAGACATCCTCTTCATCAAAGTCTCCATCTCTCAGTGATCTCCACAAGCCACTGCTCTGCCTCGATAAGTCACGCCTATAATCCATTGCCAATTGCCTGCAAATTTACAAACTACGAAAATATTATACGGACTTGAAATTTTACGGTCTTTAAAAATCGCAATTAAAGAGAATAAGATACAAAGGAAAGAAAAGATTTTCAGAGATGACATAGATTGGCACCAAACTAAGTCCCAAACCGGAAAAGCAGTTCATGTAAAGAAGAAGAACTAAGAAAAAGAAAAGAAAATAAAAAGGAATCCAACTTTTTGATGAATTGAGAACCTTCAAAAACCAGTCTTAGCTTTCCTCGGGATTCTAAAGGGAAATCTGCGACATGTAACGGATATTCTGAATTAATCAAGAAAATCAAGCATTTTTTCTTTTTCTTTTTCTTCTCTCGACAGAATTCAGGGAACAATCGAAAAGAAAAGGATTGAAGAGTGAACAAGTTCCTTTCTTATGATCATCAGATTCGGCCCTCAAATCTGTTAAAAGAGTTGGTGTTGATAGCCCAAGATCTACACACGAAGAGGCACTGTAATGAGAAAGAAGCATGAATAAGACAGACCTTACTTTTGTCCTCTGGAGATCTCCTAGTGCTAAATGATGTGCTTGTCTAATGTGCTTCACCTTGACAGCTTTTGACTCTTGGGACAATGATATAAGCAAGCAAATGAACTGTACTAATAAGTAAAATGTAAATTCAAGGTACCGTTTGGATCATTTACTTTCTTCCTTTCTAAACTTTATGACCCCAAATCTTCCCTTCTCTTTTCGAATCCTTAGGTTGGATTTGAGACCAAGCCAAATTCAATGATAAGTTTTCTTTCTATATTATGCACTGGGACAGGAAATGATAATGATTTATATTAACATCTATTTATTAGCAGGTAAGTTTTATTAGATACACTAAAATTTCCTTCCTTTACTAACGATAAGAAACTTGACAGAGGTAAGGAATATTATGGAGTTAAATTTTACTTGATTCCTACATTGGTTTTCAATATTGATAAGAAGATGTTTAACTACTCTTACCTTTAGGTTAATATAACTTTTTAGATTGGTCAATTATAGAAAACTCGCACTGGAGAATGTTCATTATCTTGGTACAGTGGATATGTTACCAGCTATGCTATTGCACTCTCATTTCTCAAGTTGTGGGTGCCATTTGGTTTTGGCATGTTCGTAGCCCATAAAGACTAAATTTGCAGAGACAGCGGTGAATGGTAGCCACTAGCCACTGAGCAGTGGCAGATTCTCGGGATTGCTATGGAATGAGAGCAGGAATGGAAAATGTTTCCGACAATGCTGCAGTGAGTAATAGTATGATCCATTATATCAAAGATAGTAGATTGTCTTTAGTTTTGTGTCTTTCTTTGAAAAGCATTACAGATCACAAAAACCAAATTCTTCAGTCACATTATTATCTTGTATCTTCCATTGCCAAGATGCCTTGCCAATCACAATCTTTTCCAGCCACCTACAGCACTGCTTTGAGCCTATTCCACCTTCCATCCTTTCTCTTCCATCCATAATCGAGACTCAAGAACGTAATGCTTCAAATTCCATTGTATCAATCAAGCTTTAAATTGAATCTAAGAAAATATTTAATCCTTGGAAAACGAATTTTCTATCACTTTCTTGGGGGCAAAAAAAGTTGATAACTTGATTTTTTTTATTCTCGCTTGTTTCAATTAAATTTATCAACAAATACAATTTTTAAAAGTTAATCGCGGTAAAAATATATAATAAATTATTATTTCATTTTCAACTTAGAAACATACTATCCAGCAAAAACATCTTCACTGCATGTCCAATACTTCATGCAATATGAAAACTCCCATACTTTATATTCTTATTATGTTTTCTTTTCATCTAAGAAATTTATCTTCAATTGAGTGTTAATATTAAAAATAATCGTTAAAAACAGTTGAAAATTTGAAAGAGATGAGAGAATTTGATTTATAAAAATAAAAAGGTTAATTAAAATTAAAAATTTCTATGTAAAAGTCTTGGGCGAATTTCAACTCATAAATCATATGAGTTGTAGTTCACATAAACTCTTATTCAATTGTTGTTAGAATTCAAATGGTGAAAAAAGTAACGAACAATAATGACAATTCTAAATGAGAGTCTCGCTGCAACTTAAAATTTAGAGAGGTTCAATAATACGTAATTTTATTTTTATTTAATAGAGAGACTATTTTTAATAAACTTACATGCAATACAACATAAAAATACTTTAAATTGTAAATGACTATATATGTATAACTAAAAAAATACAAATGTGTAATGCAATACAAAATAAGGTAGTTGTAGAACATGTTAAAAATTAACAATAAAAGATAAAATAATTAAATAAAAGATATGTACAAGATCAATTCAAATCAATCATATCAAGAAAGTAATTAAACTAAGTAGGAAATTAACTAAGTTAACTAACTAAGAGGTAAGCACTATGTATTAAACTGAAGGACAATCTAAAAAACCTAAGAGAATGTGAATGACCTCTTTAAGAGAGATCATTTATTCGTATTCTAACACACAAAAGTTTTATAGTACGGGCTACGTTCTTGGTAAGTTTTGTCTGAGCTATATAATTCTTGATGGCTTATTCTTAATTCTTCTTAGATCTTTTTTTTTTCTCTTACAATCTCTAAGTATTAATTATTTTTTGCATCTTTTTAGTGAATCGTCATGGTGTCTCCTTTTAACATATCTGAATCACTTAATCCTTGTATCTCTCAATTTTTTGTTAATATTAGCTACCTTTAATTTGTCTCTTACTATTAGATTGCTGACTTTATCTTTTTCTAATAAGATTATACGTTCACTGGAGCATCCTCAGCTTTGTCACTATAAATTTATTAATATGTATTTATTTGATGGACTAATACTCTGCTCCATATAGCCTGGTTGACTTAATCATTAAATTGAGAAAAATAAGAAAATGAAAAGATAATAAATTTGGTTATCTATAATTAAAATCATTCTTATAATTATAGTATGCAATTCTAATAACCATTTGGGGCTAAACATACAAACTATCTAAAAAAAGGATACCCTCATCATTAGTATAATATTCAGAGAAATTAAAGGAAAATTAAAGGGAAGCAACTTTTAGGAGCCGTCATTTCAGAAAGGGTAGGCCATTGTTCTCAAAGTAATGACAATTAAGTGAGACTCTGAATCAAAAGCGATGATTGAACGTCAAGACAAAAGGCTGCTCTATTGAATTTGAAAGTGAGATTAAAATTGGAGCAACTTGCCCATCCGGCAAGAATGACCCACATATCGCGTGCATCAATTTGGCAGCCGTCATTCAACGTATTTGGGCAATCAAATTGCGCATCACTAATAGACAAAAGCATTTGGGAATTTTCTCAGTAACCAATCAAATACTGACTGCTATCTTTGGAGCATAATCATGTTGATTGAGGGTCTGTTAACAATTTTACTTTCCTCTAGATATCTTCGAGCATACTCATGTACATTGAGAGTCTGTTAACATTTTTTTCTTTCCTCTAGATGGTGTTGACTATATTCATTATACTTGATTTAAGCAAGATTATGGCGGCTGTTATGTGTGCCGTTAGGCCCCAATACTGTAGGGTGGACACTTGATTAATAAGACAATCTTAGCATATACACACAGATTGCGTGGCTTTTGGTTTAGGTAATGTTTTACACGTTTTAAGCTGATTAAACCAGCCTAACTTAAGACGAGTGAACTGAATATAAAGTGATTAACTAATGTAGCTTACCATTTCAAAAGACTGCATTGATAAAGAAAAAGGGTAGGCAACTGCGCTTATCTTGCATGAAATTTGATTTCCTGATGTATTGGAGCAGAGACAAAATGTGTACATTGTGTTCGAACATAAATAGATGACAGTTCTCTGTCAAATTTTAAGTGTGGTGATGATGTCAAAGTGAATTAGATGTGGGAAGGTTGTCAATCGAATTATGAGAAGTTGGCATCAATTGCAGATTTTTATCGTGCCTAAATGGTGTTCATTTTTGTTGCTGTCTAATTGAGAAACTGGTGAAGAGCAAAGGCGTTCATTTTTGTTAGTTTTTATTTTTATTTTCATGACATCCTTTTCCCATTTCATGACAATGGAATAACTTCTTTACTATTCTATTCAGTTAGCAATCAAGCGTATTTGGGATTGTTAAAACAGAAAAACTGAATCTGTTTAACATGAAGTTATCAAACTCTACACTTCTTATGAAGGGTCCGTGACAAAAGAGAGGCGTAAAAGGAGCTTTCAACCTCATTAAGAGTGTCAAATGCGAGCATAAACAGCTCGTGAATGCATCTTGGATCTGTCGAGGTGGAGAAACAGATTCTTTATTCGTCAATTCGTTGCCGGTGTATAGGACATGCATGGTTCCTCGTCTAATCAGATAGAGTTAAGTTTGAAACTTCAGATGAAGCAATTTGGTCACATGCTTTTATGTTTGGCCTCTGTTGTCCTTTTCTCTTTCTGCTAATGTATTATAACAGCCGTACGTGAAGCTTCCTCTGAAAAAATGCAAAGCAATGGCCACTAGGAATGCTTGAGCTCAGCAAGTTGTCCGACAACCAAATATCACTGTCTTTGTACATAAAGAGTTATATTGGTTGTCTTATATGGTCATCACCAAATTCCAAGTTCGGAGGGAAAAGATCCTCATAGGGGAGGAATGGCACACCACACAAAATATATAGAGGCTTCTTAGGTAATCTGGTTAGGTGATTAACTGAAACGTGGTAAAAGATCATTTAACAAGAACCATAAACTCAATGGCAAAACTAACCAATCCTCCTTTCATTTACTTCTTCCTAAAAATGCAATCAGAAGCAACATAACTATGCAGTCAAGAAACTCACTTTCTTAAGGTTCACATGAACTTCTAAGAGGTCGTGATTGAAATCCAAACCAGCAGCTTTCTGTGGATTATACAAATAGCTAAAAACTAGTGATGGAATGCAAAATGAAGCACTGGGTTAAGGAAACCTTACAAACAAACCAGATTAGTAGATTTCTTTATAAGCTTTCATTTCTGCATCTCAATGTTCACTTCAAAATAAAGTTATATTAACAAAAGAACCTCATATCAATCGATCAAGTGAAAATAAGCATGTGGGATTCCAGTTTCCAACTGAAATGATCGTAAGGAAAGCTCAAGATAAGAATATAGCTATACCCTGAATATCACAGTTAAGCACCACCCAGTAAGTGAATTACTCATGTAAGAATAACTACTATTTCAAGCACAAAACAACATTAGTTATTCAAAATGTTGAAGCACACTCAGTTTGCATACGTTTCAGGAAAGTTATTTGAGAAAATATGATTGAAACTGGACCTTCTTCTTCACATGTTTACTCTTTTGAGGTCATCCTTCTACGAGAAGGCAGAAGACAATTTCTTCAAACAGCAAAAACATATTTAATTTCCTATTTTAGCTTTCAACCAAAATCCAAACACAGTCACATAATTGAGCTTAAGATACTATTCTGGTGAACAGCAAGAAGAAAATGATGACACATAGATCATCGAGTGGCATTTCAAGACATCAATAGATTATCTGAAATCAGATCTACACAACACAAATAATTTTCAAGAAAAGGAGTTGTGAACAATAATTTTATGATTGATAAGTGCATATGCACAGAGGGGAAAAAAAAAGTACACAAACATCCATAGATGACGAAGTACCATCTGGAAAGCTTGTTGAATATCCATGCACATATGCTATCCAACATTTCCTTAATCCTATAGTTAATACCACACAGAACAGCTAAATTGTCGGGAGAAAATAAATTTACACAAAGTTTCTGATCTCTTGGTAATTAAATTTTGACATCCAAAGATACAAACTAAATTCAATTCGGTTGTGAATCAGGGAACATTTACCACTAAATATTTGGTAAGGTAACAATTACCACTAAATCTTTGTTAAGTCTTCTGCAGTCTCTTTTACAATGAAGTTTGGATCTGAAACTCATAACAGTAATCACGCATAAACATTGTTTTATTGTGGGGGAGATACGGGGGGAAAAAAGAGTAGTTGCGAGGAGAAAAGGACACCAAAACAAAAGTTCCCAGTGGAAGGATTTTTTTATTCTCATTAATGTTTCATGCAGCTATGATTTGTGAATGAGAATGATTATCTTTATGGTAGCTTCTATGGCTACAAAATCCAGCTAATCACAGCATTCTTACCCGACAGGAGTGACGTGTTAATATGAATAACAAACATTAATCAAGAAACTTGAGGATCATAAACTGTTTATGTCAAAGCCTCAGCTCCAGCTATGATCTCTAGTATCTCTCCTGTAATCTTTGCCTGCCGCTCTCGATTATATTCAATAGAAAGATTTTTCTTCAATTCAACAGCATTATCTGTAGCATTACTCATGGCATTCATCCTCGCTGCAAGCTCACTAGCCAAGGACTCCTGCAATGCTTTTAAAATCTGACTATTCAAATAAAGTGGCATCATAGCATCAAGAATTTGAACTGGATCTTGCTCGAATTGCAAAAGAGGTGAAAGTCCCTCACCCTTTACAGTGAAACAGTCCCTCTCCAAGGACAATTTCCCTCCCTTACTTGTCAACCTAAAGAACTCATCTTCCACAGCATCCACACATTTACCATTTACATCACAAACCCCTCCCCTTGGACACAGTGGCAATAATGTGTGAATCACTGGATCGGACTTAACTAAAGACACAAACTTAGTGTAAACAAGCTCAACTTTATCGACCTCCTCGCTAACAAACAGTGAAAAAACATCATCAGCAATCAGCTGAGCCTCTTTTGCAGTGGGAAAGCCCCCTCCCTCTATAAACTTATCGACTAAAATGTTAGGCCTCCGCGTAAAATACGAATTGCCCTTTTTTCCTACACTAATGACAGTGTACTCTAACTCAAGTTCTTTCAACTCTTTCATCCGGGTCTCAGCTTTTTTCAACACCACATTGTTAAACCCACCACAAAGGCCTCTGTCACCAGTAATAACAATAAGCGCAACTTTTTTCACAGGCCGGATAGTCGTTAAAGGAACATCAATATCCTCCAACTGACACTCTTCGTTAATGTTACAAAGCATTTCAAGGAGGCTTTCAGTGAAGGGTCTACCATTGATAACAGCCTCTTGAGCACGCCGTATCTTCGCAGCCGCAACTAATTTCATCGCCTCCGTGATTTTCTGGGTATTTTTAACAGTATCAATTCGCTCCCTAAGCTCACGTAGTCCGCAACGAGTTGGCGCAAAAGCCGAATATTGGGATACAGAATCACGTAATGGTGAGATTTTTGTCAAAGGGCGAAATGGGTATGGCTGAAACTGATAAGAAAGCAGACTAGAATTTGAAGGATTTAGCAAGACCCACATGATCAACAAGAAGTTTGGATATTGTACAAAACTGGAGAGAACAAGACGTTGAAAACAAGAAGGGGTTTAAAAGAGGGTTCAGGATTTCAAAAAGAGGAAACAGAATTTTTCATAGAGATTACCAGGAAGGAGTTAAGAAGATGCAGGGACCTTGATTCCCATACAAACCCCGACCCTCAAACAACGGTCGGGCTGAACGTCGTTTGGTTCCTGAGAAAACGGCAAGAGTTTTTGATTTAGATTACTGATTAGAGCAAATGAAATGAAAAATTATGGGCATGAAATGAAAAATTATGGGCTAGATAGGGCAAATGGAATGGTTTAATTTTGTACTAAACCAAAATCAATGGATCCAAACATGCTCCTTTTACTTTTTCTTTTTTTTTGTGGCAGAGATAAACAGAAAAAAAAAAAGGCCTAAGCCTTCAAAACCGCCACAGGTAAAGCATCATTATGTAATTAAGCATTGAATAACCGAGATAGGCCTCTCCCACAAATGCCAACGCTGTGAAGATGAGGAGCCAAGTTTTGCTAAAAATTCAGCGCATTGATTCCCTTCTCTTAGAGTATGAACGAGCGAACAATCTCAATCTTTCCGTAAGTACAGTTAAATATCTTCAACAATGGTCAAATAAGGGCGAGATTTAGAGCAGTCCCGGTTAACTAGCTGGACAGCCTCCAACGAATCCGATTCGAGCAAAACCTTTCTGAATCTACGCTCCCATAATAAAAACACTCCATGGCAGATAGCCTGAAGTTTTGCCAGCATATTTGTAGCACAACCAAGAAACCCTGAAAAGCCAAAGATCCAGTGTCTAAACTCATTCCGCGCTAGACCACCCAAGCCTGCATTGCTAGGGTTTCCATAGGAACTCCCATCGACATTGACTTTAACATAACTCATAGGGAGAAACTTCCAGGAGACCCAACGCTCCAACTTGTCCACCAATTTCTCATGCAGCAGAAAAGCTTTACGGCAGGCATCAAAGAGTTTCAGAAACCATTGGTGAATA
>JANZLX010000213.1:40223446-40246622 GCA_025531955.1 Erythroxylum orinocense
TCTACTAGGCAGATTCTACATAATCTGCACAGCATAATCTGCATAGATTATATTGCATGATTCTACACAATCTGACAATTAGAATAATAGTAATTACTGTATTAGCTGTGTATATTTTCTTACAAAAAATAGATTGTACAGCAACTCCTATTTAATAGAAAGAATCCTCATGAAGAGGTCATTTCAGCCAATTACACAAATTTGTTATGGTATCAGAGCCAATACCATAACTTTCTGGTCTTTCTTTGTTTTGGGTTGTTTGTTCTTTTTCGGTCAGTTGATTACTAACAGCTTTGTTTTGAGATTTCTGGTTCAGCTTTTTTGAGAATGTCTACAAAAACTTTTGAGTATCAAATTTACAGGAAAGAACTATGCTGTATGGGAATTTCAGTTCAGGATGTTTTTGAAAGGGAAGGAGCTTTGGAGTCATATTGATGGGATTTCTCCTGCTCCAAAAAATGAAAAAGAATTCAGTCAATGGGAACAGAGGACGCTCGAATTATTTCTTGGATTTTAGCATCTATTGAAAGTCATATGATAAACAACTTACGCTCTTTTGGTACAGCTAAAGAGATGTAGGATTATCTAAAGCGCATATATCATCAAGATAATACCACAAGACGCTTTCAACTTGAACTCGAGATCAGTAAATTTCAGCCAAGTTAATCTCTCTATTGAGATATTATTCTGGTTTTATTAACCTATGGAGCGAATATTCTGGTATTATCTATTCTAAGCTATCTAAGGAGGCCTTAACTAGCCTTCAGGCGGTTCATGAAGATAGTAAACGAGTTCAGTTTTTGATGAAATTAAGACCAGAATTTGAGATTGCCCGGGCTGGATTACTAAATAGAAATCCAGTTCCTTCTTTGGATGTATGTCTTGGCGAATTGTTGCTTGAAGAACAAAGAATGGCTACACAATATGTAATAGGTGGGTTCAAGGAGACATCTGAGGTTGTCAATTTGCTTATGTTGCTCAAGGGAAGAATCGAGCAAAACGATCCATACAGTGCTACAGTTGCAAGGAGTCTGGGCATATTGCCCGCAACTGTGGCAATAAATTTTGCAGTTACTGTAAGCAGAATGGACACATTATCAAAGATTGTCCTACACGTCCAGAAAATTAAAGAGCACAAGCTTTTCAAGTTGTTGTTTCAAATCCTCAAATTACCGGTTCTACGTCTACAACCATCAACACTAACCAGTCAACTGTTACTCCAGAGATGGTGCTACAGATAGTTTTCACTGCACTCTCTGCCCATGGACTTCAAGGTCAAGGTAATACTTTGCCTTCTCCTAGGATCGTTGATTCAGGAGCATCCAATCATATGACTAGCTCATCTTATTTGTTATGTACTCTTCGGGAGTTTAGTGGAACACAAAATATTCAGATTGCTAATGGAAGTAATCTTCCAATTACAGTCATTGGTGATATTGGACCTTCTTTTTGTCATGTATTCGTTTCTCCTGGGCTATCTACTAATTTAATTTATGTTGGTCAAATGGTGGATAATAACTGTGATGTGCATTTCTCTCGTAATGGTTGCCTTGTGCAGGATCAAGTGTCAGGGAAGGTGATTGCGAAGGGGCCTAAAGTGGGAAGATTATTTTCGTTGCAATTTACTATTCCTAAAGCTTTGTCTTTAGCTTCTGTTATTGTTGACAATAAGGCAGCCATTTGGCATAAACGATTGGGCCATCCAAACAATGTGATTTTGTCTAATTTAATGAAGCGAGGTTTTCTTGGTAGCAAAGATAAGGGTTCTACTTATAGTTTGTCTCTTGATTGCTCTACTTGTAAACTAGGGAAAAGTAAAACCTTACCTTTTCCTACTTTTGGTAGTCATGCTAATAAATGTTTTGAGATTATACACTCGGATGTTTGGGGTGTTGCTCTTGTTACTTCACATGCACAATATCAATATTTCGTAACTTTCGTTGATGATTACAGTTGTTTCACTTGGATCTATTTTATGCGAACCAAAGCCAAGGTTTTTACTGCTTTCCAAACCTTTCTAGCTTATATTGAGACATAATTCTCGACTTGTATTAAAGTTTTATGGTCAAATCTTGACTTGTATTAAAGTTTTACGGTCGAACAATGGTGGTGAATATATGTCACATGAGTTTCAGGCATTATTGCAACAAAAAGGTATCATATCTCAACGATCATGTCCTTATACTCCTCAATTGAATGGAGTGGCTGAATGTAAAAATTGTCAGTTGTTGGATATAGTTCGATCATTGCTCTTGGAGTCTTCAGTTCCACCTAAATTTTAGGCAGAAGCCTTATCTACTGCAGTATATTTGATTAATTGTCTACCTTCTCAACAATTGAATTTTGATTCTCCTTACTATCAGCTTTTCGGTATGCATCCTAATTACCATAATTTACACACATTTGGATGTGTTTGCTTTGTTCACTTGCCTCCTCATGAGCATCACAAGCTTACAGCTCAATCAGTAAGGTGTGCTTTTATAGGTTATAGCACTAGCCAAAAAGGTTTCTTATGTTATGATGTTGTTGCTAATCATATGTGTATTTCCAAAAATGTGATTTTCTTTGAACATGAATACTAATTTCAGCCGCGTGTCTCATTCCAATGGTGTTAAGCTTCCTAGCTTTGATGATATCTCACTGACTATAAAGCGTTTTAAACCTGGTTTTGTCTATCAACGAAGACAATTCCCTGGATCACAAATTCTTTCTGACACTGATCCAATTCCTACTACGATTGCTCTTAGGAGATCTTCCAGCATCCGTCATCCTCTTGATCAATATGGTTTCTCTGCTATTTTAAATGATACTACGGTTCCTACCTCTTATTCTCAAGCAACTAAACATGCATGTTGGGTAAAAGCTACGCAAGAAGAACTTCAGGCTCTTGAGGAGAATCACACTTGGGATATTGTTCCCTGTCCTACTGGTATTAAACCCATTGATTGTAAATGGGTATACTCCATTAAGTTGCGGTCTGATGGCTCACTTAATAGATATAAAGCGAGGTTAGTGGCACTCGGTAACCGACAGGTGTATGGGATAAACTATGAGGAAACATTTGCACCCATAGCAAAGATGACAATTGTGCGACTTCTTATAGACATTGCTACTTCCAAGGGTTGGCCATTGCGAAGGATGGATGTTAACAATGCCTTTTTGCATGAGGATCTTAAGGAAGAGATTTATATAACTCCACCACCAAGGTTATTTTCTACACCCTCCACTAATGTTTGCAAGTTAAAACGAACTCTCTATGGTTTGAAACAAGCCCCATGTGCTTGGTTTGATAAGTTCCACTTGACCATTCTTAGCTTCTCTTTTGTCCAGAGTCAGTATGATTCCTCTCTGTTCCTTTGCAAGACTACTAAAGGAATCGTCTTGCTCTTGTTATATGTTAATGATATCGTTATTACAGGGACTGACACTGATTTGATTTTCCAACTCACCGAACGCCTTCAACATTCTTTTCATATGAAGGACTTAGGTCCTCTACAATACTTTTTAGGCATTGAGGTGCATTCTACTTCTACTGGTATTTATCTACATCAGCATAAATATACCAAAGAGTTAATTGCTTTAAATGGTCTTCAAGAAGGTCGTTCAGTTGACACTCCATTGGAAGAAAATGTCAAATATCGACATGATGAGGGTGATTTTCTTTCTGATCCCTCTTTATATAGACAATTGGTAGGGGGCTTGAACTATCTAACTATCACTCGACCAGACATTTCCTTTGTTGTTCAACAAGTTAGTCAATTTATGCAAGCTCCTACAGATCTCCATTTGTCTGTTGTTCGTCACATTGTTCGCTATTTGCAAGGCACTTCTACCTGAGGTCTTTTCTTTCCTGTGGATTCTCCTATTTGTTTGGTTGGATATAGTGATGCTAATTGGGTTGGTTGTTCTGACACTCGACGTTCAACTACTGGATGGTGCATGTTTCTTGGTAACTCTCTTGTTTCTTGGAAAAGTAAGAAGCAATATCGGGTGTCCAAGTCCTTAATTGAGTCTGAATATCAGGCTATGTCCTCGGCCTGCTTTGAAATTATTTGGCTTCGTGGATTATTGAGTGAGCTTGGATTTCCTCAGATTGAGCCTACTCCACTACATGCAGATACTACTAGTGCCATTCAGATTGTTGCTAACCCAATATTTCATGAGCGCACTAAACACATTGAAGTGGACTGTCATTCTATTTGTGACGCATATGATGCTCGTGTTATCTCTCTTCCACATATCACCAATACTCTCCAGATAGCCGATCTGTTTAATAAGGCTCTCTATAAGCCACGACATCACTTTCTTGTTGACAAATTGATGCTTCTTGGTCATCCCACATCAATTTGAGGGGGGATATCAGTGGCAGAAATTATGGGTCAGAATTATGTGATTTATTTACCATAATTAGTGTATTAGTTGTATACATATATTCTTACCTATATTAGAATAATAGTAATTAGTGTATTAGTTGTGTATATCTTCTTACCAAAAATAGATTGTACAGCCACTCCTATTTAATGGAAAGAATCCTCATGAAGAGGTCATTTCAGCCAATTAAACAAATTTGTTAATAGCAAGATCCAATAAGCTATGCTGAGAATAATTTAATGATGCTCTGATTCAGAATATCATGAGATTGACTAGTAATTTCCTATGTAATTAAACTGCATTGGAAGCAGCATAAACGTTGAAGTAGCCCAATGTGCAGCCACTTAAGCACAAATTTCTTCTGTCAACTATTACTAGTGATCAAAATAATTTCCAAATATGACTAACAATTACTTAATGTCTAGATGACCTTAAACACCAATCTATTCATCCACAACTCTCTCACTCCTCATGTTCTTCCCATGGCCTTTGTACATTAAGATATTCTTACCACTAGTAACAGAAAAACTATAGAATCAATTCCAAATTAATGCCAGCTCATTTTTCACTGAGATGACTGAGCAATAAAGTTCAAACTTCGGTACCTGATATCTAGAGCTTGAAGAAATTTGCATATTTCAGCTATTCTGATTAAACCTGAATCAGTAACTTCTGAACTAGAAATGTCAAGAATTTCCCAGGAGCTATCAGCCAAAGAAATAAGGACTTCATCATTCAGCAATTTTCTCCTCCTCGCAATTCCTGAAATTGCCATCTGCCAAACAGAAAGATAACCTTGATAAGCTCAATTAACATTCAAGCAACATAGAAACGGTAACGCATAGAATAGAATACTTATGATTCCATAGGCTTGCAACTCTAAATCAAGCAAGATCTCCTTAGTCCCATTTTCAACAAGTATTTTATAAAGCCTTATATCCAACAGGAGGTATCTCGGAATTTTTTCATTAAATTACCAATTCTCTCTTCTATTTACCTTTTTACTAACAAACCTCACATCTCTCATTTCTTTTCAGCATATTCAACTAAAATCATTAACAAACCAAAAGCAAATTACAGAATCACACACTGTAAGAAATTACTAAAAAACCCAATGTGGGAAAGCTTCCAAGATACTGACAAGCACCCACCTTAAGATGAGAAGGGAAGCCAATGGCAATCTCCGCCAAGTCTGCAATAACATCATCCAAATGCTTGCCAAGAACTCCAAGGCACAAGCTCACCAAACTTTGCGGCTTGGTCTTCTCACCACTTAATCCTACATCAACATCACATAATCAATAATCAAGTAATCAACAACTAAAAACCATCATTACATAAAATCTTCCAAACCCATTTGCAGTCAGAAACAAGCAATTCTACGAAAGAAACAACAAAAGATTTAGTAACTACTTGGTGCTATTTCACTACTTTTTTTTTAAATCAAACCAATCCAAATCATACAACAAATACATATACGTATGTATAAACAGAGAGGGGGAGAGAGACAGAGTACTGACTGGAGGAAGGAAAAGGAGGGGCAGAATTGAAAGCCGAAAGACTAGGATTGAAATCAAGCTTCTTGTTGAATGAGGATATTACATGATCTGTTGCAGCCTTTTCTTTTTCCATCTTATTTCCAGAACAGAGACAAAGCAAAGTGGACGATAGAATGGAGAAGACGAAGAAGAAACCGACTTTTTCACTAAACTGATATTAAAAATATTAAGCAAAATAGCGAGTGGAGGGTATTTTGGTAATTGGATCGAGACTCTCCATTTAACCGGGAGGACCAAATCATCCGGACCCTTTTTGTTTTTGGTACCTATTCTATTATGTGCTATTGTATATAATCCATTTATTTTTGTGGGTCTCACGTACATCAATGGTCAGATACAATGGGACAGAAACAGAATAGGTCCATTTAACCGGTTTGCTTGTGAATCGTATGTTTTTGAATTTAGAGAAGTAACCAACCAAACACCCCAAACGACAGCCTCTGGATCGATGGTGAAGGGCGGCCAAAACCTGCCGGCCGACGTAGTTCAGTTGATCGACCAGCTAGAGCGCCACTGCTTGGCTGCCGATGGATCTCTCATCTCCAAATCCACCTTCCACGATCTCCAACTCGTACTCTCTTTCTCTCTCTAACCATTTCTACCCAATTATTCAGTCACTAATTACTTAATATCGCAGGCCAGAGAGGAAATGTGCAGAGAGCGATTGCGTTATTTGGAAGCTATGGTATTTTTGGTTCTCCCTCCTTTTAATTACTTAATGCTCATACCTTGATCTGATGTTTCTTTTTCTTTCGGAGGCGATATACTGCGAAGCAATGGCTATGATAGAAGAGTACCAACAGGCGGTTTCGGGGGCTAATATTGGCGCCAGCATTCGAGATGTCCATGGAAGTTTGAAGAATCTCGCTCAGGTGATTGCATTCCTAGCTCGCATTTCTTTTTTTTCTTTTCTTTTTGTTTGTGTATAAGTTTTTTATGAGCAGAGAAGATTTTGTATTTTTAAACAAATGTAAAGATTAGACATTTCATGTTGTTTTGTGTTAGTTGCGGTTATTGGGCAAACTAGAGAAAATTTTGTAATTGAGGTTGTAGGATGAATTTAGTGTTTTTGGTGTTTCAAACAGAAGGTTTCGTTTGGATTCTGGTTTATTTTAGGTTTATGAGACTCTAGAGCATAGATTGGTGGTAGCTGAAGCAGCTCAGAAATTGAGACTTCCTCTTATATCAAAAGATGGTGAGATCCATGAGGATGAGATTGAAAAATGGAGTGTCATGTCAAGAAGCTCGCTTGATAGTACCAGTACCAGTGTTACTATTAGCTCGAGCTCAAATTCTATGAATCATACAAATAGTTCTGGGACCAGTGGTGGAAACAATGCTCTATTTGTCAGTGCTAGTGAATCAGTGGAACCTGGGGTTGGTGGTGCGCCAAATCGTTTCCTTGGCATAACACCTGCCTACTTATGGCATTCTCAGCTTCAAGAAGCACCATTAACAATGGTAATTTATGCATGGGGTACTGTGTCTTGTCCATCATACTGCTTGTGCTGGTGGTTGGATTAATTTTTGGCTTACTTTTGTATCGACAATTTTAGGACGTTGCAGATTACCAAATGGCCCTTTGCCATGAGATTGAAGCTCGTTTGAAAGATAAATGTGATAAGTTGGCTGAAGCTTTTATTGATGATACTGGTAAGTCTGCGATACTGATCGATGAACCCCTACTTGCCTCTTCCGTTCTCCCCATCTCCAACACCATCCACTGACAGATTTCTGTTTTTCTCATCATTCAAATTTCTCATGCATTCATGAAGCAACATTTGGGGACCAATAGCAGTGTATTTGCGATCAAATATATAATGACAGGTTACTCAACCAAGTCCATTGTGTAAAAACCCCAAATATTCTTTTGATTCAAATGAAAAGTAAAAAAAACACCCTGTCTATTAATGAGCATATATGTGGACTGCATGCAATGTGGAAGGTGATTTAGTGGGAAGCTACATAATTTTGAACGCTACTTGTAAACAGACTAAAGACATATTTGACAGCAATTTGTAGGTAACCATGTTACATGCGAGAGTGCATTATTAGCTGATCAAGTTTCCTGTTTGCTTTTCTACTTCAGATTCATCCAGTTCTCAAAATTCTACTGCTCGGCTTCCAGAGAGGTTTTACATCCCATATTTGCTGTTAGGCTCTGATACATTTATATCCTCAACATAGAACAGAAATTGACAAAAAAGAAAAAGAGAAGATTTTACTTTTAGCTACTTGTTGACCACCTATATCAAATGAGATAGTGATCTTATATTTTTCTTTTGTAGGGTTAAGTTGATAATGGAGGAAATTGAAAGGGAAGAAGCAGCACTGCGCGAGGATCTATATTCGGCTGATCGAAAATTCTCAGAATATTATAATGTGTGTTTAAAACAAATTTTATTTTTGTAGTTTGTTTCTAAATTTCCAGACAGCTAAATATTTATCAAATGTCAATCTCAAGAAGCTTATGCTTTTCCGAACTATTCTGATACTTGTACAAAAACTTTTGTCCTGAGAAGGTCTTGGAGCAGATACTTGGGGTGCTGATTAAGCTTGTCAAAGATTTGAAGCTGCAGCATCAACATAAATATGTAAGCCTCTCACGTTAGAAAAGTCTCAAATTATGTATAATACCTACCAACTGTTAAATTCAGTAATATTGCGTTAATAGTGTTATGGATCCTTTTGTGTTAATAGTGTTCATTCTGTAGGATGAACTACAAAAGACCTGGCTTTGCAAAAGGTGTGAGACCATGAATGCAAAATTAAGGTTTGTTCCTCTCGATAGCCAGATCTAACTTTAACGCTGCAAGAGAGTACACAGGCATCAAGTGTAGTATGCAACAGTTCTGAACAGTTTCTCTCTTCCCTTACAAACCTAGTTATAATTTGGTGTTCCCTTTTTTTTTTTTTAACAATGACTTGTAACGCATATGATCAGGGTTCTAGAGAATGTCCTGCTACTTGAGACTTATACTCAGGAGTCAATACCAGCACTCCGAACAATAAGGTACATAATGTGTCCTGTGCGGTATGCGTTTTGGTATTAACTAGTTTTCTGTTATATCCATCAATTTTACTTTTTTGCAGGAAATATCTTGTAGAGGCCACAGAAGAAGCTTCTATGGCCTACAACAAAGCGGTCTGTTCCTTATTATTATGTACATGTAAACATAATGATATTTCTAATTATATTTTGTTGTACATGTACATGTACATGTAAACATAATGATATTTCTAATTATATTTTGTTGTACATATAACTTGGTTGTACATATGAACATAATGATATTTGTAATTATATTTTGTTAGTTTCCTTTCTTACTAATTTAAACTTTTTTGCCAGGTTACACGCCTTCGTGAATATCAAGGTGTTGATCCTCACTTTGATACAATTGCAAGGCAATACCATGATATTGTAAAGGTAATGACCACCTAGTTTTCTTCCCGTGGTTGGTCTTTCGTGCATTTTATGCAGCCCCTCATATCAGGGCCTTTTTTTTTCCTGGCAGAAATTGGAGAACATGCAATGGACTATCCATCAAGTTGAAATGGACCTGAAGCGTTTACCGGATCATCCTAGTGCTTAACTTGGGATTGTATATTCTGATGCTCTTATCTGTATACTTCTTATCATTTATTTTTCTCTTGATTTCCCCCTCAAGACACATTCACTGTGTTTTGGTTTCTGGTATAACATAACAGCTTATTAAAAGTATCGTTTTCCAGTTGGTATCATCCCCCTTAAAGTACACAGCATTGTTGGCTTATATTGACAAATTTTGCTTTAAGTCTTGTATCGCAAAGAACTAATAAAAACTTAAAACATACATAATTTTGTTCTGGGGCTGTACTGATTCAGATAACAATATAGACTTATTATATAAAATTAAAATATTTTGTAATATTAAAAATAAATTTCATCAAATTTATAATATAATATAGCTCGTTGGAGATTGGAGACACATGAGAAAATGAGTCCGTGAGAAAACAAGACACGGATGGTACTTTGTTTGGGGGAAAAGGTCAAAAGTTGGAATCCGGTTCTCTCCGCCGGTCCATTCATTACTATCCCCAGATTCTTGGCCCACAAACTTCATCTTCCAGACAATGCCCTGCTGGTTCTGGAACTACAACTTACAAGCTCAAGTGGGGTGGTAGGTCCCAACACGCGTATGTTGTAAGCGTATTTCTCCAATGACCGACTCTGGTCGTTTCCTTCTCCGAAATGATTTCCTATTTCTATATATACCACCCCCTGAGGACGACTTTATTTCGCACCATACTTCTCTCGCTTCTCTCCTAAGGTAAGCGTCTATGTTCTATTGGTGACCTTGTCTTGCTTGGTACTTTCTTCTATGATCATTAGTCGGTATATTTGGGTTTCTGGTTTCGCTCTTATGGAGTATTCTATTGTTTCATCAATATTTTTTGGTTCTAATGTTCCCTATCTCTTGAGGTAACCTCCATGATCCATATACTATAGTCGATCATAGTCATTAGCTCTGCATGCAACCTGCCTCTGTGATCATTTAGTTGGTAGATCGGTCAAGTCTTTAGCTGTTGATGTTCTATGTTGTTATAATCGCACCGGGTTTTCTGGTTTTGCTTCTTTCCTTTCCTTCCTTCTTTGTTGGGGGTTTACCATTCTTTCATCATGAGGCTGTTAGGAAGATCGATTGTTTTTCCTTCTTTTTTTTAAAAACAAGAAAAGCTTTCTTGATGTGATTTTATAGATAAGTTCATGATGCTTATGTCGAGGCATCCATAGATTAATCCAGAACGGAATCTCCTGGAGAGGATAGGATTTTGTTCTTATGCTTTTGTTTTTGAAACTTGCTAAGGTAGGCGATTGAGAGCTGTGTGTTTAGTTTATGCTAAAAGTTCCATCTTATTTTTGTTTTAGTTTACAATCAAGCAAAGTACATGGTTGATCCACAAGTCCAGATTCCCACTGCTTTTGATCCATTTGCTGAGGCCAAAGAGTCGGGCGCCGGAGGGGCAAAAGATAATGTGCACATCAGAGTACAACAGAGGAATGGAAAGAAGTGTCTAACCACAGTTCAGGGACTGCCAAAAGATTTCAGCCTCGAGAAGATTGTCAAAGCACTCAAGAAAGAGTTCTGTTGTAATGGGAATGTTGTGAAGGACAAGGAGCTCGGCAAAGTAATTCAACTCCAAGGTGATCAACGCAAGAACGTCCAGAGTTTTCTGATTAACGCTAACCTCGTGCCTAAGGAGCTGATCAAGATACATGGCTTTTGAACTGACCATGTTCTACCATATGCAAGTGTCATGTAAACTTATATCTTTCAATAATTTGACACTAAACTCTTTTAGGAGTTTAAATAAAAGCCCTTTTTGCTACTTAAATTGAATAGTATAGTTCAATTCCTATTAAAGTTCGTGATGCTTTTTCCATCAATCATAAACCTGCAGTAAGCTAACGAAGGTGAAAAGTAAAAGAAACTACATGTCAACCATTGTTGTTGCTTAACAAACACACTGGATATTCAAGTTCCAAGTTGGTTTAGCCACAACTACAAACGTACTTGTTAATCTAGCAAACTTTGCTTTTGACACATGCTCTTCATGTTTGCATTCATACCATTGGTTCGAAACCTAAATTGCAATTGGTCAAATTTTCAATCAAGAATCCATCAAACAGCTCTGCAATATAAAAATTAAAAAAAAAAACAAGATGTGGAGAGATTCTCAGGTCACGTGTGCCGAAAACTTTAGTGGTACAAGAAAATTTGGCTACAGTTTTGGCAAGTTTCTTTCCTTCCATTTTCTTAATATTAGAGAAGCTTGGCCTGTGGCTGGGTCCCGCTTCTCATCATTGTACAGAATTCTTCATAGTTGATCCTACCGTCCTGTAAATCCCAGCATTAATTAGCACAAGATACATGAGATAAAAGACATAGGAGACAAAGGGCCGTTCGGATCAAGAGCAAATAATTAGCTTACATTATCTGTATCAACTTCAGAGATTATCTCTCTAATTGTTGCCTCGTCACCCATTCCATAGTCTTTCATTGCAGTCTCTAGCTCATCTCTCGTGATAAACCTGCAAAAAGAGCCAGATATCAAGCCAGCTACTGCAGTTCCCCTTCCCCAATATCAGTACAAAATGCCAGGTGCACTTTTTAGGTACATCAAAAAGCAAGCCTATATTCCTCAATTCCAGTGTTGCCACCCTATTTTAGAATCACCTAAAATTTTAAATGGTCTCTCACAATGGCATAAGTATTTCACACACACTAAAAGCTTGTTATTAAGTAGAGTGTCATTCTAATTTACAGAAATTCTTGTGATGAAACTCACCCACTGTTATCCTTGTCAAAAAATTGAAAGGCTTTATAAAGATGCTCATCTCTTTCTAGCCTGTATCTATGCATTGTTGCAGTGATGAATTCAATATAATCGATCGTTCCATTTCCATCGACATCAGCCTGAATGACAAATCAGTAGTCAGGGTTCGATAACGAGCCATCAAATGGTATAGCAAATTTTGTGTAAAAAGATCTTACAGCCTCCATAAGCTGCTTCACTTCAGCTTCCGTAAGCTTTGATCCAAGTCGGGCCAACCCACTCTTAAGTTCATGATAGGTGATTGTACCACTGTTGTCAGTGTCTATGTTTGCAAACATTGCTTTTAGCCCTTGAATTTCTTCGGTATCAAGATTTTCAGCAATAACCTACAGCATAATTGGCACCCCAAAGAAAATTACCCACTTATTTTGCATACATTTTGTGGTTTAATGCCTGGATTTTATTTCCCTGAAATTAGAACATTAACTGACCTACCTTAAGTGCTAGCTTCTTAAGCTTGTTCATTCTTCTAAATTGCTTCATCCTAGAAAGGACTGCACTGTCTATTGGCTTGTCTGATGCTTCACCACCTTCCTTTAGCCATGGATGCTCTGGAACAGACACAAAATTTGAGCTTTCAGAAGTTGTTGGAATAAAAATACCCAACTTGTCACAGGTTATACTGAAACTATCCTGGCTTTGCAGAAGCATTGACAAAGAGGAATTTCACTATTTTGACAGGTTGACTACTTGTCAGACAGCATTTGCTATTATGATCTCACCAAAAAATGGTTCAACAAAAATAACCATCATGATATTATTTCCTTTCTTTGCTTCAAGTGCAACTCGTTTTATATGCTGAGAAATAATTGAACGGCAAAGGAATAATGATGCTAAAATTGGAAAAGTAAAATTGATTGTGGAAATCAATACCTAAAACTTGAGCAGAAGTAATCCTTTTCTTTGGGTCCTGGGCCAGCATTTTACGGACCAGGTCCTTGGCACCATTTGATACACTGGGCCATGGTTGACTCTGAAAGTCTATCTCTCCTCTTAAAACAGCATCAAATATACCCTTCTCCGTTTCTGAAATGCATTTTAGGATCACCAATGAACAGGTTTATTCACAAACTTAGGCAATTTGATTAAAACATTACAATTTATATCAAGCTCCAACACATAAGATCATGTACTAAAGAAAGGATATCATGCAGGTTGAAGTAATTTATGCAAAGATATTATCTTATACCTGCCCAAAATGGAGGCACGCCACTAAGCAAAATATATAGTATAACTCCTGCACTCCATATATCAACTTCCTTCCCGTATCTGCGCCTTAATACTTCTGGAGCAACATAGTATGCACTTCCAACAATATCCCGATATACCTTCCCTGCACAGAGTATTCTAAGTTTATCATCCAAAGTTATTGGTGGCTATGATCATCGTGGAGTACCTAACAGATCAGTGATATACGCTTTGAGGAGACATTAATATTCACAGCCATTGCCAACTTATTTTGTAGATTTTAGTAATGTAACTTCAAATTTGATTTCAAAAGGGCAAGCGACATGAAAGGCTAGACATTGAATCTAAAGAGACTACCAAATGAAGTTGCCTAATGCAAATCCAAGAAAGCCAGTTAGCCATAGACAAAATTGATTGTGCAAGCTATAAAGTAGACCAGAGCTATTCTAACTATTTGCTGAACTGAGAAGAAGCTTGTATAACATATTTCATGCTTTCATCTGTTTCACTAAATGCAGAGGTCAGAAGAAACGTGGAAAGCTAAATAATAAAAGCTAACAAATGTCTGAAGCCACAGCCAGAATCGATAAGGCAAATGCTACTCAAATAATTGTTCTAAACCATTTTACAAGACAATATAAGTAACTAATATACCTTTCAGAATTTAAGGACCCCTCTACCAGTAGAATTTGCAATAAATATACTCGATACTATTAGAGAAGGTGAAGCCGTACATTAAAAAAACATATAATAATTTCCAAGTTCCTAATTAGATTGTGGATTACTCCTACATTACATCTAAATGTATGTTAAAAGTCATAGTGATAAACATGAGGCATGCACCATTATAGAAACTGTTCTAACATATTCTAACACAACATTAAGCAAGAAACTTCTTCTCCCTGGCGATTATGCTACTTATCAAGTTCATCGAAAGCAAAAAAACATGATCTTGCCAATTAGACAATACCTTCTTCAATAAATACAGAAAGCCCAAAATCAGTAGCCTTCAGAAGCGCTTTTGGGTCTTTACTCGACAGCAAGAAGTTCTCAGGCTTAAGATCCCTATGCATCACACCCATGAAGTGGCAGCTATTAACGACATTTACAATAGACCTACATATTTCAGCAGCTTCCTTCTCACTATAATGCCCCTTGGCAATAATCCTATCAAACAATTCACCACCAGCACATAGCTCCATCACAAGATGCACAGATTGCTTGTCCTCATAAGCACCTTTGAACTCAACAATATTGGGCTGGCCACTCAAATGTTGCATTATTGCAATTTCTCTCCTCATGTCCTCCTTATCATTCTTGGTGACAAGCTTCCTCTTGGATATTGACTTGCAAGCATATTGCTTTCTAGTTGAATTCTCAGTACAAAGATAAGTTACACCAAACTGTCCTCTACCCAGTTCTTTTCCCATAGTGTAGAACAACTTTACATCCTCATGGGGTTTTCCAAGAATTGTGTCTGCTCTAGTGACTGGAACAGTCGGCTTCTTTGGGGCTTGCACTGGTTGCTGGACAGTTACTTGGTGGGCTTGCTGCTGAGCCTGAGGTTTGTTCTGGTATGAAGAAGGTTCTTGAGTTTTTTGATTATAGGTCACCCCAGCAGAACCATTATAACGCTGTGCCTGTGACTGATTTTCTTTGGTAAAACAATGACCCATTGCTTGTTACGATCTTCCACTTGTGCAGAACAGACCCAAATAAGCAGATCAGGAAAGAAGGGGTTGATGCTTGAATTATCAACAGTAAAGACCACAGGTTTTTGGACCAAAACAAAAGAATGAATATTGTCAGGTGCAGTTAAAAGAGTTGGATTAGAGATTCAAAGACACACATACACACAAAGAATATAATCTGAAGGATAAAAACAGAGAGCCCAGACGGAGCTCTTGATTAATATGATTGCGAAGAGATAAAGATGAAAACTTGGGTACGCTGTTTGTGATGGGAAAGTAGATCGAAGCTGAAGCCGGCTGCGGAGCTGGTGAAGAGAAGGAAACGACCAGAAAACACTTGGTCAACTCGTTGGAATATAAAAAATTATTCTATATTTATCTTAACGTTAAATTGTATTTATGTAAGCTTTTAAGTATATCAAATCCAGGAATTTATGGTTTATTTCTATACAAAATAGGCAAAAGCAATTTATCAACGTGAAAACCGGGAATGGGTGCCAATTGCCAAAGCCTTGGAACTTGGAAGGCTACGGTATGTATGAATCACGTTCTCCGGGGGACTCAACAAGTGGGTCCCAAATCCAGTGATGATCATGCTTGCAATTCACAGCTGTTATTCATGTTTCACGTGCGCATGCAACGCGTGTATCTGATGTTGTTCGGTCGGTGAGCTGATGATAGAAATCGGCAGGTCGTGATATTTGCAAGAAGGCTTAATTCAGACAACACTGGCTAAGTAACGACTTTTTCGAAATGTTTTTTACTTTTTACTTTTTTACGTTTGTTTTTAAGGAAGGCGAGTTTCGTGGAATGGACACACGGCCAGAAACCGCTCCCTTTACTTCACCGGCTCAATTAATCTTATCTTGTAGCAAAAATAGCGGTCTAGTTACTTGGCATTTAGGAGGGTTCGAAAAAGTAAGGAGAATGGAACGGGAATAATAGATATAATTATTATAGTTACGATAGTAAGTTAAAATGAAAGAATGATTATTATTGTTATTATTGATAATGATTAGTTTGAAAATAATATTATAATTAATTAATTATAAAATAAATTATATTTTAATTAATGAATGAATTATATTTTAATTAATTATAATATTTTAACTAATAAATGAATTATATTTTAATTAATTATATTTTAATTAATTAATAATAATAATATTTTAATTAATGAATAGTTGTATTTTAATTAATAATATTTTAATTAAATATAATGTAATTAATTAAATGATAATAATATTTTAATTAATTATATTGTAATTAATTAATTAATTACAATATTTTAATTAATAAATAATGATATTTTAATTAATTAATATTTTAATTAATGAATAGTTATATTTTCATTAGTTATATTTTAATTAATAATAATATTTTAATTAAATATAATTTAATTAATTCAATAATAATAATATTTTAATGAATTATATTATAATGAATTAATTAATTACAATAATTAATTAATTAATTAATTACAATATTTTAATTAATTATTTAATTGATTTCATCATAATTAATTGATTTCACCGTATTTAAGTAATTATAATGCAATCACTTCCATTCCTCTAGATTATGAGAGAAATGGAGAATTGTCCAAAACTAAGGAATGAAACTCTTAGGTTTTCAATAATAAGTTCATACCAACCATCAATTTTCATTCCATACTCATACCTCTTTTCTACTACCCTTCAAACAAGCATACCCTTACGTTGTGTATGGTTGTTGTCTTTTATATACGGAGACAGAACGGAACAGAAATTTATAGATGGAACAGAACAAAAATTGGAGACAGTGAAGTGTTTGATTGTAATAGATAGAACAAAAAAACTGTACTTGTCTTGAAAACAGAAATGTGTTTAGTTGCAATGGACATGATACAAAAATTGTGTTAATGACAAAATTACCCCTGAATCTTAATATGATTGGAAATACGTAATTCATTAATAATTTTATTCCGAATGATTTGTATTAGTAAAAAAGTTAACAAATAATAATAATAACAATTAAAAATTAATATATAATAATAATAATAAATACAAAATTTATAATAATAATAATAATAATAATTAATAATAAAATGAAAACAAAAATACAATAAAAATAAAAATAAATAATAATAATAAGTTCAAAATTTATAATAAATAATAATAATAATAATAATAATCAAAACAAAATTTATAATAATAATAACAATAACGACAACAACAACAATAATAATATGATAATTAATTTCGTATAATAATAATAATAAGTACAACATTTATAATAATAATAAATACAAAATTTATAATAATGATAATAATAATAATAAATTTATAATAATAATAATAATAAGTTCAAAATAATAATAATAATCAAAGCAAAATTAATAATAATAATAATAATAACAATAATAATAATAATAATAATAATAATATGATAATTAATTTTGTATAATAAAAATAAAAATAAGTACAAAATTTATAATAATACTAATAATAATAATAATAAATGCAAAATTAATAATAATAATAATAACAACAACAACAATAACAGCAACAATAATAAAAAAAAACATTTGTTTATGTGAGAGGAGGGGTATTTCTAGAAGTTGCTTATGTGTTTCGTATCGAAGATAGAGACAAGACATTTTGTCATTCGATTTTGGAAGGAACAAAAATTTTTATTTCTATCATCTGGAGACAAAAGACAAAATTCTCGAGACAGCAACCAAACATAGAAGATGGACAAAATTTTTATGTTTTGTCTTCTGTCTCCACTAACGAAAACAGCAACCAAACATTGCGTTAATACACTAACTTCACATTTTCGTCGTCTTATTTAACAAAAAGGTAAAACCATCAAATTTTAACGTCAACTTTAATATTTAGGAACGTTTAAAATGATCATTACTATTGTAAAAACTACTTCATTGTATATCTTAAATTGTTTGAATAGGGTTCCACTGAAAAAATGCTTACACAACTTTTTAAAAACCAATTAGGGATTCATTATTGTAAATTGGTAAGACAATATTAACCTTGTCAATTTGTTCAAGAACCTCTTTTAATGAAATCTATTTCATCTTTCTATTCTATATAATGACCAACTGGATTTACAAAAGGTCATTATAATTAAAATCAAGCCAATTAGAGATTGTTAACAATGGACATGATTGGCATGACAGGTTGTTATGGGATTCGGTCTACAAAGGTCTACATCAAATCTTTTGTTTCAATTACTCTGTTCTAATCTTATTTTATTAAATCTCATTTATGCCTGTTTTTGTGGTCTATGTAAATGTGTGGATAATATTTAATGAAATAGGGTTGGAACAAAGTAACTGAAACAAAAAATTTGATGTAGACGTGAATGTGTAGATAAGATTTAACGGAACATGATAAGAATACTATAACCAAAACAGAAAATCTTATAACACAAGGATCATGTGATTTTTGTTCCTAGTGTGAAACCTCATGAATAATTAGTCCAGCTCGAACTTCATCTAGATAAAGCTTACAAGTCCCAATATTAAGGTTTTAGATTATCTGTTACTCTAATCCTCTTACTACTATATATTTTCTTTTACCATCCTCCATTCAATTTATTTGAGTCTCATTTGTTGAATAGATGAATGCTCATAAAATAAGATAAGCACATAGTAATAAGAAAAGATGATCTGTTTCACAATATTGTGATACTATTTTGAATGGAAAGAAAATATTCAAGTTAAATAATTATTTAATTTATAGAATTAAAGTTAGCTCTAATAATAAAATTTGAGCAAAATCTTATTCTGTATATAGTAAAAGAAAAGACAAATTTTTTAATAATTTCTTTACTACTTAAGTTATTTTATTTTACAACATGATTAATATATAAAATAATAAAATCTAAATCTAAATCCTAAATTGTATCTTATTAAAAAAAAATTTGGTTTCCCCTCAAACTAAAATTTGAAATATGTTTATATCATTTACCGTAATCTCATAAATATCCAAGCTTTAATAGTATTAACACGGATCATGCTAAGAAAATATAAATAATATAAAGAGAGATAAGCAAGGAGTATTAATTCTTTTATACCTTAGGTCTATTTATAATAGAGTTTAAATAGATGTCGCAATAGGTTGACCATAACTCTAGACTTAGGTATTTTTAATGAGCCAGTCTATAGGTCAGGGCTTAGGTCTAGGCCCAAAATGCCCAAAGTTCAATTCTTTTAAATAAAATAACATCAAAGTTGAGCCTTGGCCAACCTAGATTCAAAATCAATTAAAAAGGACTTTTTTACAATTTTAATTTTGAGAAAATTATTTTTAAAAAATTGTCAGAGCCGACTCATGTCATCCCTAAGTTTAAATTTTTTGTAATTAATTTTAATTATAACTATCATTTTAGTTAAAATTTAATTAGAATTACAATTATTTATAATTCTATCTTAATTTCAACAAAATAATATTCAATATTTAATACCGACACTTATTTATCAAATATCATATATTTAACTTTGAGGTTTTCCAACTACTTCTACGTAGATAATAAATCATTTTTCCCTAATTACTTAAAGATAATAAATTATACATTAATTATTAATCTACTTCTACATAGTCAAAGCTATATCTAATAATTACCAATTAAACCACCTTTAATTAGGTTAAGTCTTACAAAGTTTAAAATACATCAATATCTCTATGATCCGCTTTAGAGATATTTTAAATCAAATGATTGCTTATATAATTATCACAATAATAATTTTTATAAATATATAAGTAATTTTTCAAATACATTTATTTAAGTATTTCTATACATTAGTTTCTAAGATCAGTTAATTGACTAACAACTTAGAATAATAGGAAAATATAATATGAATTTCACAATTTTAAAAAAATCTCGTTTTTAACTAATCCAGTGGCATCTATATGCAATAGACCTCTTGTAAGACTTTTATTTGTGCATATGAAAAACTCGTTTTAAGACGTTTATACTCCTTTTTTGTTTGGCTATTTACGCGCATCCTAGGTGACTCATACCGCCTTTTATAGATTTCCTAATCATTAACTCGAGATCTTTTGTTTAATATTATAGTGTATTATTGTGTTCAATAAATCTCAACCATTTATTATGTGGGTCTCGCATAAAACTTGTGTGGGACTTATAAAATAAATGACTAAAATTCTATGAAACAGAATAAGACAGAGTAAAACTGAACAGATGATCTGGACTCCTAATTATTTTAACTTTTGGATACCAATTTATCCATAATGGGAATTACAATTGGATGTCAAAGAGGGAAACTTAACAAGATACGTACGTAAGAGTTACGAGTGTCAGGACTATAAGCCAAATTTCCTGTTTTTTTTTAACTTAATTTATCCTCCAGTTAATAATATGTTTATAAAACCAGAGAGAAAATTGGATTCATACGACTTGTCAAGATTTATTATCTTATATATATATATATTTAATTTAGGACTTATATATCAAACTTCATCCCATAATATTCAGGTTATACATTACCACAGATAGCCTGATAACTAACATTACACATTAGGCCTAGTTAAAAATAGTAGTGTCTTAATTCATGCAGCTGTCAATGGTGTGGGGTTGATCAGACCCTATCCTGTAAGTTTCCTTCTTTTTTTTTTTTTTTTGGTTGCCTCTTGAGTCGTGACCATTTCTCTTTTGGTAAGTCCCTGTCAGTAAAAGTTCTCGTATAAATACTTATGTTGTGTCAGAAACTCGATGCCTTCTCTCCAAATGTTTCTGTTACTTACAGGAACTATACTATTAAGGGTAATAGTTGACGATGACCAAGTGGTTTTATAGTATGAGCGAGTTTTCACACAGGTGGTGTTTGAGAGCTTTGGAACCAACGGAAGGCTTCGACAGAGGGTCTTGGATATCAAAGATAAAGAAAGCTTCTTTTACTACTTTTATGTTCACTCTTACAGTATGTATATAAGCAATTACCTTTCTATTTCTACATTTTTTGCCACATGGAATATCTCATAGTCCTTTACGTAATGAGTCCTCCAGGTTATTGTCAAAGAACCAAAAACTTCAATCTTCACCAGGAAGTTGATTCAAAACTTCATAGACAATTACCTTAGAATTGCCAAGGTTCCAATTTGCTAACTGTAAAGGATAGCAGTGTATCATATAAGCAATTTCGACAATTTTCACAGATGTCAATCAAATCCTGCTCTGGCTTTTCCTTTTTTAAAGTATAGATAAGTTTTTCTATATCCTGAAGATAGGCAGTTCAAACCAATACTCTCGCATATCCAAATCATTGTTGCTCATATTCACTGAAATGCGCTGCTAACTTTTGATTTCTATCTCCGGAATCTTGGCGAAAACTGCAATCTTTTACCACATCAGCTACTTCTGACTTTGCTATGTGGACAAAACAAATAAACTAATTAGCCTGAATATGTATATCAGCCGAACAGTCCACGCGAAAACTTACATAGTCACTCCCAATACTTTGCGAAGTTATATAGGAAAAATTATCAACACACTGCCCTTTCGAATTGGAAGTTTATAAACTTAGTTCCTGCGTATCTACTCAATCAATGCCTCTGATTTCGTAGGAGGGAGTCTGCAGGGAGCACTTATTCGAGCCGTAAGGGGATGCACAACAGGAATAGGGTTTGTTCCCGGGTTTGGATTTGGTGCAGCAGCCGGTGCCATCACTGCCATGGAATTGATGCACTCTTTGGTTGCTGCCAACAACCTTTTGTCTGTGGTTAGTCCATAGCTATATATCTACATTTCTTTTTACCCATATAATCTATATATGCTTCTTTAGTACATCTAAATGCATGTATGATATGGAAGCTGACCCCAGTGCTGCTGTATAACTTGTGCAGGTTGAAATCTTATATGCCCATCTAGGTGGAAAGATTTATATGGGATGGGTAAGTTGTATATAAGATGGTAAAAGAAACTTGTCTTAGTCTATGCAACTGACGTTGGTTTTCAATAGCAGTATAATTGTTGCTTCTTTTTGTGTATATAATCCATGATTTGGAGCTTAATCAGACTGTTAAATGGTCAGCTAAGCGAATTCGAGAATTCATACATAGGACAGATTGACAGCCAAGGCGATAACTCTTGCTCTAGAGGGTTGTCAAAGGATCACATTCAAAGGCTTCCTGAGTTCAAGTTCCACTCTGCCAACAATATAACGGAGCATTGTTGCGTAATTTGCTTGGAGGTAAAGCTATTCAAGTTAGAATATTATGCTTCCAGGGTAGTTCTAAATTGCATATCGCATAATAAACTACCATAATGGGTTATTACGACAATCGCAGTCAATGTAGTACTATTCTTCAGTATTTGGGCCATAAGCTTTTATGAGTTTGCAAAACATCGAACGTTAATTTAGAGCGTCTCTACAGAAGATAGCCATTCCATGCATAAACAAGATTCACACTTTATAATAATTGGAACAACCTTTATCATACCTTTCCAATAAATTCTGAATTTTATATTCATTTCTTTCTCTCAGGATTGCAGTGATGGAGACATGATGCGGAAGACCCCCAAGTGTGGTCACGTGTTCCATTTGTGCTGCTTAGACAAATGGCTGACTATAAATGGCTCGTGTCCATTGTGCAGAGCCTGTGTTTCTGATTACCCGACGTTGTAGCCGGCTTATGTTGGAATTATGCCCATGACCCAATTGTTACGTAATAGATTAGATACTTTAATTTTGTAATTATTAATTTTGATTAATAACATGGCAAATGATTTTATTATCATATTATATTTATTGTTTATTATTCTAATATGATAAGTCCTTGATTAAATTTATACACTTGTCATCATAATGGAGATTATGATAATGAGATTCAAGTCTTGAGGATTTAATCTAAAATGTTCTTGATCATAGGATCATCAAATAAGGACTTTAATGATTCGGTTAGATCAATATATATGTAATAGTATCTATTGGATAGATATTAGTAGATCTCATTTACTAAGTTACATATATAG
>JANZLX010000213.1:40246722-40259329 GCA_025531955.1 Erythroxylum orinocense
GCACAGAAAATATAATTAATATTGGAAATTCTCTTGCATAAAATAAATGAATAAAATAAAATAGTTTTATTTTATTTCATTTATAAATAATAATAATTATTAAAATAAATTAAATGAATAAAATAAAATAGTTTTATTTTATGTCATTTAGGAATAATACTAATTATTAATTAAAAACGAAGAAGAAACGTTGTGATGGTTTCAAGTTTTAAAACAAAGAAACGTTATTTAAATGAAAAACAAACTGCATGTGGTTGTTCCGTTCATGTTTGAACGGTGATATACAAAACAAAAGTATTGGTTTTGTTTTGTTTTTTCTAAGAGACAAGTTTCTTTCTTGAAAAGAGAGAGAACCGAGGACAAGAAGATAGCATACAGAAGAGTGTGGGTTTTTAGAAAACAGTGAAGAGAAAAACATTGAGTTTGTTTTTCGTTTAAAATCAAAGACAAGAGAAAATAGACTATTGAAGAAAGGTTCTTCAAATTATCCATAGCCATATCAAGCGTTGAAATCGGGACATATTTTTCGGTGTGGAGTACATAGAGACTTCGTATTTTCGAAGTTTCGTATCGAATAATCGTCACTTTTCAGGTATTTATTCGTCTGCCTGTTCTGATTTTGAGTATGATTATTAAATGCAATAGATCAATATGTGATTGCAATTTTAATTTCTGCTGCATATTGCGATCCTTCAGCTTAGTGGTTTGGTAGGTCTAAGAAGCATGTAAAGAGTCATGGTTGCTTAGGCTAGTGTTAGATGTTTGAAAATTTACTGTTTTGGTGCTTGTAAAACTGAAAAACATAGACTTGTGTAGTTGTGTTTCTAACAAGTATGAAAAAGAAAAAATTTCTATGTTTCTAACTATTCGGCTGTATTGTCTTGTAGATGATTACACCTTTTTCTTTTTTCTTTCTTTACTATCCATGATTTTGGAGGTAAATACAAGTTTAAGATCGGTTGAAAGCTCAGAGGCTTTACCACTACAAGAAAAGCAAAAATTAGTGACGAAAAATTACCGATAAAAAATAAACCATTACAAATTACCTATGGAAACACAATATTCGTCGGTAAAATTGTCAGAAAAAATCTTGTTTAACGGCGGCACTAATATCCATCGCTAAATTTCGAGAAAAATCATCTCAGCAAAATTTGCGATGGACTTTAGTGACGATATAAGATGTTCGTCGGTAAATAAATCGAGAATTGTTGGCGGAATTAGAAAATGTTGAGTTTACCAACAAAAATGGAAATGGTCCGTTGGTAAATTCTCGGTGGACTTTAGTGACAGTATAAAATTCTCGTCGGTAAATAAGGCGGAAAATTTTAGCGAAATTTAAAAAGTTTCGATTTAGTGACGAAAATTTGCCGTCGGTAAATTTCTTTTACATATTAAACTCACCCGAAGCTTTCCTCTCCCCCCATCTTCTTGTTGTGTCCCTCTCCTGCGATTTCTTCTCTCTGGTGTTGTCTCCTTTTCTCCTCTTCAAAAAATAGTCCAAGGTAACCATCCTCCTCTTTCTCTCTCTAGAACATTTCTTCGCTTCACATTCTTTACATTTTTGTGCAAATTTTTCCTTTTCTCTACAAGCCTTTGTACTTTGAAATCTCTTTGTTTCTTTAGTTTCTGTTCACTTTTTTTGCTTCTTTAGGCCTCTACTGGTTCTTTCTATGGTTGGTCACTACGATCCCAACCCTTACGAAGAAGAAGAAGTCAACGCCTTCTCTATGAGTCTCCTTTTTGGTCCTTTTTTAAAGTTCATGCTCTTTTAGTTCATAATTAGTTTAAATTTGAAAAGGGTTGTTTTATGAACTCTGAAGTTGGTGAAGTATATTGGTTTTTGGTTAAATTTGAGAATCGAATATGGAACCTTTTTGATTGTTGACTTTTTTGGTTTTGTTTCCGATGTACAATTTGTGGGTTGATTTTGGTGTCGTACTAACAATTGGTGGGATACCAATTTTATCTCTTTGCTTTAGAGAGCTTATTTTGTTGCTTTGGTACTGTGGGTTTTTTCCTTTTAATTTGTGAATTTCGTGAGTGCCTCTAGCATAATTGGAAGTCATGTCTTAAGTGTGTACATATTGTGAGCAAGGAAATGGTTGCTATATATGTATCAATTTGAGTTCATAAGAGGTTAAGAAGGCATATAACCCATTTGAAGGTCTACCCGATGGAGTTGGTCTTATGGACTACATGGGAAACAAGGTAATGTTTGTGCCCATTCTTTATTAGTCTATTGCGTTAATATAAAGGCAAGAAGTATCAAGTTCACAATCATGCTTAGTGTTGGTCCCTCAATGCCTGAGCCCACGTTTTCCTTTTTCATTTATGGATCTCTTATTAGCTAGTTGTGGCTGACTAATGCAGGGATCAGTTTCTGTCAGCACGTTCATACAAATGCATAAATATAAGAGATCAACATATGAAGAAGACATGCACTAGAATAAAGAAAAAAATAGTAGCAAAAAAAAAGGAAAGTAAAGGTTTTGTGTTTATTTATCATATTCATATTTGATACTGTTTGAAATAGGGCAGATTGTGAAGTTTTTGATCTGGCTACATATGATTCCGAACTTTTTGACTCTTGTATACAGGGACAAGGTTATTGATTTCCATTGAAACACATATGATCCTTGGACAGTTGTCAGTGTGTCTGATGATTGTGATACAACTGGTGGAAGGGGCACATTGTAGGCTAGTAGTTTTCCTCTCTACTTGCTTTCAATCTATCTGATTACTTTTTAGAAAGTTTCTTGATTTTGATAAGATGAATGGCATAATGAAGATAGATTCTTAAAGAAAAAGGTTTTGTTGGTAAAAACAGATATGGCGAATGAGTGATTTACTCTATTGGCCAAGGATGAGGTCTTGACTGAGCTTGAAAAGTTCAAGTTGCATGTTGTCTCATGTGGTTCGAAGGCGTGAGGAGTCAAATATGTATTAACCGTTAGGAACCATGCAAAGAACTCTAGCCGTGAGTTCATATTGTGATTTAGTTGTCTTGTGTTTTTCAATTTGAACATATATGATAGAAATTGGTAGGGATGCTGATGCATGTACTTTGTGGATGTACATCTCTTTCTATACTTAGATAATGCTTTGAAAGTTATTCTATAAAAGAACTAAAACTAACTAGAAGTTCTTAGAATGGTATTTTCATATTGATTGTGATGGTATATGCTCTGCCTTGAAATCAATAGGGTGTGGGAGTGGGTCGTTTGTGTTCATGAAGGTGGATCCAAAATTTTTTTTATAGTTTTTAGTTATTTATCGATGGAAAAAGAAGTACGTCGGTAAATTTATTAAATTTACCTATGGAAAAATCGTCGGTAAATTTTCCGACTGAACACGCACAGAATAACTATCGGTATATTCATCGATGGCACAAAATTTCCGTCGCTAAATTTACCTACGGCCGTTTCTCCGAAACCTTTTTTCTTTGGTAAATTCCATCAATATTTTATAACATTGTTACGGGTAGTCATGTTCAAACAAAATTAAGTTGAAAAGAAGCCTCATATTCATTTTTGTTCTCGAGGCCTTTTTTGTTCATAGATTTAAACTTCCTAAAAAACTATACTTAATGCGTTGAATAGAAATAACTTCATTGTGCATTTTATTTTTTTGTGTTTAATATGTACAAATAATAGATGCATCTAATTTTGATTTCTAATTTATTTTTGAGTTATAATATTATTATGAAAATTAGCGAAAAATAACACATCATAATAACATTTTATTTAAAATAAATAGTTTAAATTATTCTCCAATAACAACTAATTACAAGAGTTGGTATAAAGTCAACCACTTTCCTATACCTTATTGTTTTGTTTTGGGCAAAATTTAGTACTTGTACTATAATAGAATAGCTCTTGATTGTTTATCACTTGCATATACTTGGCCTCTGTTTGGTTGGGCTTATACTAATAGAGCTTTTGTCAATAGAGCTTTTTTATGTAGATCTTTTCTGAGAAGAACTTTTCTAAAAAATCAGTTGACTATTTAACTCTTATTTAAAAAAGAGTTTTTTTAAAGAGCTTCATACAGTAGATTGTTTAGCAATATAAAAATAAAAAGCACTTTTAACTTTAACTATATTTTATTTTGTAATAAAATTATTTATGCATATAAATATTGTTTAAAGTGTATTAAACAATATACAAAGCACAATATATTAATTATTATATAATTTTAAACCACATGAAACATGAATGAAAATATATTTAACCAAATCTTTTATATGGATTATAACATAAGTAAAACTAATATAAAAAATAAATATTAAAACATATAAAAAGTCAAATAATATTATATAAATCTCAAAATAAATATTCAAGTTAAGTAAATAGTTAAATAGGTTTGCAAGATAAACGTAAACATAAGTTTGTAGGTATTGTAGGAATTATGTGTAAAACGTAAGCGTAAAAGGGATTAACAAATAAGCTCATTAATTGATCTGAAAAATCTACCTGAAAAAGTCATTTAAGAGGCTTTTTTTAGAAGCTCTAAATTTGAGCTTCTTAAATGGCTGTATTTTGACTGCTAAAAAAGTCATATTTATTAAAGGAGTGCCATTTTTCATGATTTGATAGGACATACATTGGAAGTTTACATAGATGATTGATTTGATGAAATAAATGTTGAATAAGCTAGCCCTCTAAAAAAATATTAGGAAGTGGCTTATGACTTTTATAACTTCAACGTGATATATTATCCTCAGAAATCTATAAAAGGTTCGACATTAGTCGACTTCTTAGCAAGCTATCCATTAAAGTACAAGAGGACGAGGGACATTTAGTTCTTAATTGAGAAGAAGCTATGGGAATTGAAATTTGGTGGGTCTCGTATAGAGAAGTCAACTGGTGTTGGAGTAGTCATAAGCGTACCAAATGGAACCAAAACTCGTCTCTGCCTTTAAAATAGGCTTCCTTTATTCCAATAATCAAGCAAAATATGAAGGCTTAAGAATTAGACTAGAACTTCTGGTTGATCTCGAAGCTAAAGAAGTTATATTCAAAGGAGATTCACAACTAGTGTACGCCAAGTGGCAAGGGAACATAAATGCATGAGTTTAGCTTTATCAACCTTTTATATTACTGCTGCCCATTTGCTAAAATTCTTGATATAAAATTTCAACATATTCCACGAGGTAAAAATTAGGAGGCAAATCAATTTTAACAAATAACATTTGGGTTGAAAATTTCTGAAGACTTAGTTTATAAGTGTATTACAGTACAAAGAAGATCCCATCCATCCATTTATAAATAGAAATTTCACTAGAATTTTCTAATATTGATAAAAAAAGTCACCCACAATGTGAGTTTGTAGATTAAAGACTTTTTGGAAAATCCTAGCAATCCAAAAAGTTGTCTTTCAAACTTAAGCAATGAGCACTTAAATTTGTGTTGATTAAAGAAATTCTATTTCTCCAAGGAAATGTTAGGCTTCGTCTTAGATGTTTTGGGATGCTTGAGGCATTAATAGTAATGAGACAAGTTCCTGAAGCGGCATATGCAGCACATTAGTTTAGAATAAAGATGAGATGATTTATACGACAACATGGATACTATTGGCTAACAATCTTAAAAGATTGCATATCATATGTTAGAGGCTATAAGTAGTGCCATAAATATGGAAGAATTTAGAGAATTAAGTTACATTACATAGTAAAATCATTGCCATTTAAAGGATGAGCCATTGATCTTAATGGAAAGATATTATCTCCAAAAGGCTATATTTTGTTTTGATGGCCACATATCACTATACCAAATGGTGGTAGCTCAACATTTGAAGAAAGTTAATCAAATAGATATAGTTAAATTCTTCAAGGAACATATTATTCATTAATTTGGAATTCATCAATCAATGGTAAGTGATCAAAGAACTATATTTATGGGTCAAGAATTTAGTGAAGATCATAAGATAAAATTGTTGAATTTAACTCCATATTATGCTTATACTAATATTCAAGTTGAAGCATTTAACAAATAATTATCGAGATTCTAGAGAAAATGTTAGAGGATAATTTAAAAGAATATCACAAAAGTATGTCTAAGACCATGTGGGTGTATTATACTTCTAATCATACTTTCACAGGAATTAGCCAATTTGCCTTAACTTGTGGACATGATGTTGTTCTTCTTGTGGAAGTAGTGATTCCATCCTTGATAGTAGCTAAACAAAACTTTTCAAACACTCCAAGTTTTCATAAGCAATATCAACAGAATTAGAAGATTTAGACAAAGTATGACTTCAGTCTTTTAATAATATGATTATTCAAAAGAAAAAGGTGTTAATTTATATGATAAAAGAATTTGTAGTTGAGAATTCCAATAAGGGGATCTAGTGTGGAATTTGATCCTAGCACCAAAAATAAAAGATAGAGAATATGGTAAATGGTCCCAAAAATTGGGAAGGATTATTTAGAATCTATATAGTTTTGAGTGGTAATGCCTATCGATTTTAAAACCTATAGAGTTTTAAGTGGTAATGCCTATTGGTTATCTAGTTTGGAAGATGAACCTCATAGGAACTTATTAATGGAAAATATTAAAAACCTTATACATGTTCCTTTTTTAAAAGTATAAAGATTAAGGAATGAGAGTAAATTCTTGAAATAAAACAACATTAGATTAATATTTATAAATAAAATATTAAAAATATACTTGAAGCTAGCCAAAAGTTGGAAAAGTAAAGAAGTTGATAGCTAGTTCAAGTTAAAGGACCAAATTCGCCCTATTGATTAATGCATGACACTTGGTCCTCCTTGGCTTGTTAGACTTGTTGCTTCCAAAAATTGACCTTTTCTTTTAATAGCAACAACAACTACACTAACTTTGCAACCGTCCGATTAACTTCATAAAACTCATGATTGAGCCTTTTTCCTTTTTGTTCAAGGGATTTTTTTAATTAGCTTAATAACCCATTCATGCTCAATAGCTTCATTATCTAAATAATCAAATTTGTTTTTCTTCTTTTGAATTTTTATCAACAGATTCTTGCCTTTAGTCTCCTCTACATCATAGTCCATTTTATGTTGATGTAAGAGGCTAAACCTTTCAAAATACATAACTAATTATGGCAAGATTTTTGGAAGGAAGCAAAGAATTTTTAGCTTTATTAAAAGTCCCCTAATAAGGATAATTGAGTTGTAGAACCAACATATGACATCATACTCAAAAAAGAACTACACTGGCTTTTAGTCGATAACTGCAACTCATATTGCATGGTGAGTCTCAAAGACTCCTTAAGTCTCGATAGTTCTTTAAAGTTGATTATTAGTATGATATTAGAAGGAAGGACAAGAGAGAGGTCTAAGAAGCTTAGTTCGAAGATTTCTTCTAAATTCGCTACAATAGACCAAACGTCTTTTATTTGCAAGATATAAAAGAATTCATTAACAAACTAATGTATCAATATGTAGAATAAAGGAATTCTTGTCTTACCTCCAACGAAGTAACCTTACTGACTTTTAGGTCAAGAGAAGCCTTTGGTCTTTCCAAATTACAATTAAAAAATGAGAAGGAGGAGCATGGAGGTCTGACATTTTGTCATCCACAAAAATTGAGATAAAACAGTAGGAATTCATAGTGAAAAAGAAGCTAAAAGTAATAAAGGGCATTTCATACCAAAGTTGGCTTCTTCAACAACCTTTTAGGTGTAGAAGAAGTTCCCTTATAAAGGAATGGTATCATTAGTTACAGACTTGATGATTATAGTTTTTTTAAGCAACTTAGAGGAGGACTGATTTGACTTCCTAAGGGAAGGTCCTAGAACTAGAGTTTTGGTTTTCTTAAAATTAAAAATCATTGGGGGACTTTTCTTTTTCTTTTAATGAGAGGATTAGGAGCCACTTCTTTTTAAAACGAAGGCTGGTTTTCTTATTTGATTTTAGTATCCAACATTTCAAATTTTGTAACAATAAAAGGTAGATTAAAGAGCCACAAATACGCAAGTTAGTGAAAATACCTTTGATAAAGGTAAAATCAGTTTGAGTTATTAAACTCTAAAAGCTTTTTAATCACTAATAGTAGTTGATACAAAAGTCACCTTTAGGACTCGAACTTTCATCGAAGTCTATCGCCAACACCCTTTGCACAACGATCTCACTTAGATCCGTTTAAGTAAGACCTAGCCCTCAACAAACCCTCGAAGTGTTTACCTCGCACACACTCTAAGAAACAATGCTAAGAAAGCAATAATAACAAAGGCAATAAAGAAACACAAAGATACGGTCAAACAACCAACTTTATAAACTTTCCCTCAAAAGAATACAAAGAATGCTCTCTCTGATTAAGTGAGAAGATTAGAGCTCAAATGAGCTATATATAGGCATCCTAACTTGCCTTCCAAGTTACATTCAGAATCCCACTATATCTGAATTGCCTAAGATCGTGCTAAAATCACGCTTATTCTTATCCTTATCAGATTACACCATGTGTATCAATTAGACGACACCCCCGTCTAAATAAGACTCTAACTAATAAGATAAGATAACAATAAGATAGAGTTTACATTCAACTAGGAAACTAATATCCATGTCCTCGAAGAACTCTACTATCTTTAGATGTTTAGTTCCACTGTAACTTTAACTCCCATTCGTCGCCACATCATCCAAGATCTCCCTACGATCTCTATCCGTTGATAATGCAATGTGATCTCGCCGAAGCCCACGTAGCATATTGGCCTGATCCAATGCTTCCCACAATAAGTCTGTTAGTCATGGTCCATTCATCCAAGCGTGGCTAAGTCCTTTGTCCGTCAAGTCCTAGCCTGGGTCAAGTCGATCTCTACAAGGTCCGAGATTCTACCAAAATTCTTACTAAGTTTGATCCCACTCGCTCACGTTTGCCTTAGTGTTTTCGCATGCCTCCCTCATATGTGAATCCAGCTAACCTTCCACCTAAAGCCTTTCGCAAAGGTAGCTGAGAACTGCTCCCAAACTTAAGGGTCTAACAAACCACCCCTACTAGATGGATTCTATGCCTTAGTTGAATTAGTCTGAAGGTAGGCATTCACCTGATCCTCGAACTGCCATAAGGTTGAATCTTTCTCCCACGTAGCTTCCGCAACAGGTTTACCTTTCCACTGAATTAAGAACTCGATTCATCAGTTCTTCTTACGTTGACCCAAGGTTCGGTGATCTAGGATCTTCTCCACTTGATCCTCGAACTGTTTTCTCACAACCAGTGGTGCTCACTTCACCTGACTCCTATTCGGATATGATGCATCCTCATAGTAAGGCTTAAGAAAACTAATATGAAAAGTAGGGTGTACCTTTAACTGCTCGGGTAACTTTAATTGGTATGCCACATTTCCCACTTTATGTAGCACTTCAAATGGTCCATCGTACTTCGGCACTAGTCCCTTATGAACTAACTTGCTCAATATCTTCTTCCAAATTTGCAGGGCTAGTTTTAATAACACTTTGTCTCCCGCATCAAACTCTAACGGTCTCTTCCGAAGATCCACTTGCTTCTTCATCCGTCGAGAAGCTTTACGAAGATTGTCTCTCGCCTAATCCAATAGTTCTTGCTTCTCCATTGCAACCTTATACGCTGCGGGACATTTACCACTTGTCCTTTGTTGAGCAATCTCCAATGGTGTAAAAGGCTGTTGTCCCAACATAATCTCAAAAGGACTTTTCTCCGTAGCCGAAGATCTGTGCAAGTTATAACAAAACTGTGCAGTATCAAGTAAACTTAACCAATTGCGTTGACTTGCACTTACATAATGCCTCAAGTACTCCTCCAATAAACCATTGATTCGTTCAGTTTGACCATCCATCTGCCGGTGATTCGTCATTGAAAACTTTAAATCGCAACCCATTTGATTAAAAAGGGACGTCTAGAATCGTCCCGTAAATATGGTGTCTCGGTCACTCACAATATCCGTTGGTACTCCAAAATACTTGACCACGTTCTTATAGAACAGCTGTGTCACAACATCCGAGGGACAAGTTACAGGAGTTGGCACGAAGATTGCGTACTTGGAGAATCCGTCAACCGCCACCATGATTGATGTCATGTTGTCCACCTTTGAAAGCCTACTAATGAAATCTATTGAAACCAACATCCATGGTCTCTCAGAGATAGATAAAGGTTGTAGCAAGCCGGATTCCTTCTTTCTCTCCGGTTTATCCAACTGACACACAAGACACGTCTTGACGTAATATTCCACGCCATTCTTGATCTTCGACCAAAAGTAGGAAAAAGACAGGAGCGCTAGCATCTGTTGGACTCCTGGGTGACCAGTCCACGGTGAGTCATGCATCTCCTTCAACAATTGTTTCCACAATCCACCAAAGCTCGGCACATAAACTTGACTACTCTTAGTCATCAACAGCCCATCATCATTGAGCCAAAACCTGCGAACGACACCTTTCTTAACTTGTGAGATTAACTTACAGTACATTGTGTCTAGTGGAGCAGCTTCCTTGACTTGCTCCAACAGGTTGGTTGAGATAATGGCTTTAAATTTCTCGAATGCCTCCTTGCATGCACCCGACCAATACCACTCTTGCTTTTTCTTCAGCAAGTCCATTAATGGCACCGTTTTTTTCGAGCATCCCATTATGAACCGCCTACAATAGTTTTCCAAACTGAGAAAACTCCGTAATTCTTGTACTATCGTGGGAGCCTTCCATTCAGCTATCACTTTCACTTTCCTCGAATCCATTCTGACTTGACCCTTGTTCACCACGTGACCTAAGAATCTGATCTCTAACTGAGCAAACTCACACTTATCCATCTTCACATAGAGCTTGTGCTGCCTCAGTCTCTCGAATACTCATCTCAAGTGTTCCACATTTTTAGTCATGCTAGTGCTATACACCACAATGTCGTCTAAGTAGATCACAACGAATTCATCCAGAAAATCGTACAACACATCATTCATAAGGTTGCAAAATATCGCAGGGGCGTTAGTTAATCCAAACGGCATAACTAAAAATTCGTAGGATCCATACCGAGTAATGAACGTTGTCTTTTGCTCATCGCCCTCAGCTATTAGCACTTGCCAATACCCACTCCAAAGATCCAGCTTAGTGAACACCTCCGCCTTTGACAGCCTGTCCATCAAATCTTGAACCAAAGGTCCAGATATTTTTTTAATCGTTACCTTGTTCAGCGCTCGATAGTCCACCCACATCTGCAGTGTACCATCTTGTTTCTTCTGAAGCAATACTGGGGCACCATATGGAACTTTGGACGGTTGGATGAAACCTGCCTCCAACAATTCACTAAGTTATTTCCAAAGTTCCCGCAATTCCATCGGGGACATCTTATATGGGGCGCATATAGGTGGGATCGCTCTAAAAACCAACTCGATCCTGTGATCTATCTCTCGACGAGGGGAAAGGTTTTTTGGCAACTTTTTCGGCATCACCTTTCGAAGCTCCCTCAATAAACTTGCAACCCCATCAGGGACTTCCACCACGTGGTCTTCACTGATCTCCCACATAGTAGCAAGATAGGTCCCCATGCCTTTCTTCAATCCTTTCTCAATGCTCATAGCTAAAACATGCCCTACCGATGTCGTAGCATTCGTCATTCCACCATCGAACCTACAACAATTCACGTAGAAGGAATTTTGTTCATTCATCATCATCATACCTCCCCAACTCGGATACAACACCTCCTTTGCTTCTTTAAGGAAATCGATCCTCATTATCATCTCGAAATCCTCCAATGGTATAATGATGAAGTCCATCTTGGCATGCCAACTTCCAATGCTGACTGGAACGTTGTAAGCAATTCCCGCAATTGCTTGTGCCTTCCCCACAGGGGTTTTGATTCTCATCGGAGCCTTGGACACCCTTACGACCAACTTCCGAACCATTCTTTCCGCTAGGAAACTGTGGGTCGCACCCGTATCCACCATTGCGGTCATGTCCTTTTCTCCAACCTGTGCACCCACGTACATTAGTTTATCAAAGGGAGCTAACTCACTACTAATCGCATTAATCATGGCAATCGGATTTAGCGCCACACCATTTGAAGAAGCATCATCTTCTTCAGTAATCAGTGCGTCCAACTTCTCTTTCCTTGGGCACTCTCTAGCAAAGTGTGGACCGCCGCACAAGTAACATGCAACCTTGCCCTTCTTCGAGGACATCTCCCCGTTCTTCGAGCCATCATTCTGCTTACCCTTGCCTTTGAAATCCCCCTTGTTGGAGTCTTTCTTTTTCTTCCCCTCAACCTTCTCCTGTTGAGCGTGGCCTTTGCCCTTAGAAGAATTTGAGGAGCCCGCCTTAGAGTCTTTCGCCACCCAAAAATCCACCAAGGCATCGGCAGCTGTGATTGCATGTTGGGACCCAATCTCAGGAACTGGATCCCAACCGAAAAACGGAAACGGAAACGGAAACGGAAGCAAATAGAATCGAAAACAGAAATCGAAAGAACGGATTCCTTTCGAATTCGAAGCGGAATGAAACGGAAGCAAATGCCGACATCCGAAAGTGCAAATCTTAGGAAATGAAAAGTTGCGTTGGAACCTTAGACTAAGCCAAATCAAAATCCGGTATAAATTTTTTTTTCATACATTTCTGTTCTCTTTCTCTTTATTCAAACTCATTCAAAACATAACCAATCCATACAATTTCCTT
>JANZLX010000213.1:40292325-40302948 GCA_025531955.1 Erythroxylum orinocense
CGTGGAAGCTTCCCCTCATTAGCCATTTAATGTCTTTTAAATGTTAAAAACAAGTGGCTATAAGAGGCTTTTGAAGTAGATGGTCGATGATAAGTGTAGGAGAGACATGAGAGAGTTGAAAACTTAATTGTTAAGTTTGCTAGAAAAGGGTTTTCAAGCTTTCTCTCTTATGATTCACGATACTCTCATCTTCTCCAAGGCTTCTCCATCGTCTCCTCCTTAGCTCTCTAAGAATAAAGTAAGATCTAGCAGTCTTCACTTTATTTTAGCTATTCCCGGGTCAAAGGGTTTGCTCCGGTTAGGTTCTCCGATCTCTGCGTGGATACCGTTAGAGACGATTTCTTTTGGTCGTTATGGTTTGACTTCGATATATAAACACATGGATCCTGACTTTCGGGAAGGTCCCGGAAAAAAAAATTTTGTTTTTCCGCACCGTGTGCATGTGATGTACACACCGGAATTTTCCTACATGTTTTGCATTGGTTTATGGAAGACATCGAATGTTTGGGATTGTTTGTACTAATTTGTGTGGCATCCATATATCCTTCTAAAGGGTATATGGGTGCCACATATAAAGTGAAGCTAACCTAAAAGTGTATGATAGATTTTCATTAACAACAATACTTGCTTTTGAATAACAATTATTGATGTCAAAATGAATATAATCAAATTAAGTATTTATCAGTGTCATTTTAGGGTTCAAGCGTGTTAAGGAAAAGACTTGAACCTTTTATCAACAATATAAATAAGTATTAAAAGATTTAAAATGCAAAATTATAAGCTATTAAGATGCTAAAATGTGTCGAAATAAGAAACAATTTAATTTAAGTAAACGGAAAGTACAAGCTATGAAAGGAATTTAAGACAATAAAGAAGAATACACAATGTAAAGAAAATTAGAATATAATAACATAAAGGAGTTTGGAGTAGTTTCATTGTTTTTCTTAGTATTTATATGATTAGATATTGTCTTTATAGACATTATATGTATCCATCCTATCATGATGCTAGCGAAATTATATACTCTTCTCAACTTTCGGCAGTTTTCTCCACTTCTCAAGCTTTAGTTAACTACCTAGCATTATTCTTAACTTCAGCCTAAGGCACCTCTCTTGTAACTTCCTATGTCATTTAGCTACGTTTTAGCTAATTGTCTATATATTATTCTCCTAACTTCAGCCTAAGTAGTTTTTTATAACTACTCAACATTTAAGCTCACTTGGCTATGTTCTGACTAACTGCCTCCCAACACTATTTTTTAAAGCACATGTCAATTATGTATTAACTTTTTGGACTTCTTGAATCTTGGACTTTTCAACTGATTTCCATCTGTATAAATTCTCCATCCAAATGGCTTGTAGTAATTCTAACATTTGAGCCTTCTCACTTTTGAGTCAAATAGGCTTAATTCATTTTAGGCTATTAATAATTCTCGTTGCATATATTTGTTTGAACAAGCTAAACATATGTTATTTAAGATCTTTTAAACTTTCAAAGTTATCAATCTTTGCAGGAGCAGATTCCAAAATTTTACAACTGACCTTTATCCTCTACTGAGAAATCTTCCTCCTAAAAAATCAACTTGGCATTCTCACTCCTTTTTAGCTCTTCAAAATTTTATATGATCTTATGCATTCAAAATTTGACTTCTGCAGATATTGCAGCTTCTTTCTATTGAAGGTCTATTCTTTAGGTTCCTCTTGACATCCACTAAAAGCTATAAGTCTAACTCAGTTAATAGTTGTAATCGATGGAAATAGATCTTCGTTCATGAATATAGTTTGGTTAGCAAACAACAAAATTCCCTTATTGATTTGATCTTGAATTATATTCTTAAATCCTTAGAATGAATTCATTGCGTAACTCCATATATTGTGGTATTTGTAGTAGTCCTTCGTTTGATTTCTACCTTTGTAGGAATTCTATTAGCTGACAATAAAGTAATGAATTTTTCCTCCAACAAAAAATCAAAGATCTTCTCTATTTTGGAGGTGTTAAAGGTACAACGAATATGAGTTTATATAGCTTGTATTTTTCTTTTAGGTTCAAGAGATCCATGTTCTAGAGATGGGAAATACAAGTTTTAAGGATGTTGACTTTATCCTCTATCAAATATTTAAAATTCCTCCTATAACATAAGTACCTACTGAATTCTTCTTATAGTGCCTTTCTTTCTTAAGAAGTTCTTCAAATTCGGAGACCTTTGCTGCCAATTCATAAAAATCACAACATTCTATACCTTGAAAATTTTTGTAAATTTCAATATTGAGATCCCTTTAAGCAAACTTTACATATTATGTCTTTAGGAGCACAATCTGACATTGACTTCTCTTCTTCATAAATCATGTGATGAACATATTATTATTCTCACCACTTTTCTTAGTAACTCTAAACAACTCAACTATACTAACTTTGGGTTCAATTAAAAAAAATAAGTGTAAAACAATCTTTCTATTTCAACCTTGGAAGTAATAGAATTCCTAGGCAACAAAGTATACTAGGAGAAGATTGTTCCTGTTAACGAAATTGGGTAAAACTTGAGCTTGAAATGATTGAACTTTTCATAAGTGGCTAATTCTCTACATTGTATGGAGAATTTAGCAATGTGTTCAATAATTAATTGACCATCTTCATTAGAAAATAAATTGAATTTAGAAAATCCATAGTTACAAGAATAAGGATTCTCATGATTAAATGCTTCGAATAAGGTTGGTGGAATTTTGGGCATCCAAGTTATCTCAAACTAGACCCGTGCCATTCTTGAATAACTTCTTCAACAACTTTCATATTGATTTATAGTCTCATTTACGAAGGGGAAATAACAGGATTGCATTATAGCTATAATGTTTCCTCGTAAACCATATAGTGGTCTGTTAGTTTTAGCTTCCATACCAAATCCTTGCCTACTAAAAGCTTAGGGCCTGACTGCTTGTCAGTCATTTCTATGATTAATACGCAAAGATGTGATAGGAACTTCCTTTTTATGAGTATTTATTTATCTAAAGATTGTATTTTTAGAGATTGTGTGTGTTTTATCCTGTCATGGTGATAGTAAATTTATACATTCTTCTAACTTCTGGCAATTTGCCCCACTTCCTTCACTCTAGTTAACTATATGTCATTATTCTCAACTTTAGCCTCAAGCATCTCTCTTAAAACTTCCTAACTTTCAGTCCATTTAGCCATGTTCTAGCTAATTGTCTTCGCACCATTCTCCCAACTTCAGCCTCAAGCATCTCTCTTGTAACTTCCTAACTTTTAGTCCATTTAGCCATGTTCTAGCTAACTATCTCCACACCATTCTCCCAACTTCGGCCTCAAACGATTTTTCTATAACTACTCAATTTACAACCCACTTGGCTATGTTCTAACTATCTCCCAGCATTATTTTTTAAAGCACATTTCTCAACTAATTACCATATGTATAAATTATCTAGCTAGATAGCTTTCGAAACTTTTAGTACTTAGATATTTTTACCTTAGAGTCAAATAGGCTAAATTTTTTTAAGCTATTTAACAATATCTTTTGATAACTTTAGATGAATTTGTTGGAAATGTATAAATTGCAGGAGACAAATTTTCTACTATCCTTCAAATTTTGATTTATCTACTTAATTACAAAAATTCATAAAAGTTCAGCAGTATATATATAAAAACTTTCTTGTTCTTAAAATTTTGGAGAAATGCTAAACTAAAGGGTTGTTTGTTTCCTTTTTTTTTCCCATTTTTTGTTGTCGTTTTTGTAAAAAGAAAAACAAATAAGTAAAACGTGTTTATCTAACTCTAATGCGATTTTTTGTTTTTGAAAATTAAAAAATCACAACGATTTTACAGAAACATGAAAATATCGTTTCTTTGAATTTTGACAACATATTTTCTTCAACAAAAAAACAATATATCCCTATTTTCTATCTATATTATCATCTTTAGTATAACTCCATACCTAACGCAACATCCAACAAATTTTTACAAGACCCAACCTCCGACTCTCTCCGCCACACATAGATGAGGCAATTTCGACTGTAGCCGAGAAGACTAGAGATTGAAAGAGATGTCATAATCTTTAAGAAAACTTATAGCAGAACCTCATCGGAGAGGACGTAAAATCTGGTGCAGGTAAGTCTTTGAAGTTGTCGTGGCGAGGACGGGAAGTTGGTGAAGTTGATGGACTAGTAACGGTGGAAGATCCCGTATGCATCTTTTAACCTAACAAAAAAGAAACGAAAATCCTAATAATTCAAAGGGCAATTGTTTCTTCAACGTCAAGCACTAACAATGGGTCTTGTGTTGAGTAGTAAGAAATGGGTTTTCGTTTTAATGGAGTTTGGTCACGTTGAAATAAGGTTGGGAAGACTTTCGGTTTAGGGTATGCGTGTGGAGTTACGGTTTTCATATCAGTGTTTGATTTTTTAAATATTTTTTTATTTTAATTCTAATTTTTAAAATTTTTAATTTAATTATTAATTTTTTAAATTTTGTATAAATCTTTATATTAATAAGATTTAAATTTTTTTAATTAATTTAAAAATACAATTAATTATTTTTTAAATTTTGTATAAATCTTTATATTAATAAAATTTTATAAAATATAAAAATATTTTAATTAATTTTAAAATACAATTAATTAATTTAAAATACAATATATTATATTAGAAATTATTAATATAAGAGTATAGTTACAAAAATAGAAATAGGAGGATAAAACCAAACATTTTTTATTTTCAAATTTTTATTACAAATCTTAATCAAACAGGTTTTTATTTTCAATTTGATATTAGAAATCTTAACCAAATAGGTTTTTGTTTTTTAATTAAAAGATAAAAACAAAAAGTAGAAAACAAAAATTAAAAACTAAAAACCGCAACAAAAAAACAGAAGTGAAACTAAACGAAACCTAAAATATGCATAATATTTTACTAATACTGAAGTACTATGATAGCATTTAAAGACACCAAAGATATATAACTAATAATACCACAACAAAATTTTATTTTTTGTGTGTGTATGTTATGGCAATAAAACAATTTTAGTTTTCTTTTCGCTTGGAAGTTGCTGTCATGTTCCCGGTTCGGTATCTTGGCGTTTCTTTGGCGCCTCTCAGAGTTTCTGTCGCCCAATACTCTTCTCTTCTGGAAGCTATGGAATCTTATATTACGGTGTGGCAGGGGACGAGTCTTTCCTATGCGGGGCGGCTCACGTTGGTTCAGTCGGTTCTTCAAGGAATCCTTGCCTTTTGGATGAATATCCTTCCCCTTCCCTCGACCGTTTTGGACCGTGTGTCTGCTCTCTGCCGGTTGTTTTTGTGGGGTGCGAAGCATTTTCGGGTTTCTTGGGAATCCATTTGTTATCCCAAGGATGAAGGTGGTTTGGGGCTGAGACACACGAAAGTTTGGAATAACGCACTCCTCTCATCGGTTCTTTGGAATATTCACGATGAAGCTACCTCTCTTTGGACTCGCTGGCTTCATGCCTATCATTTACGAGGTACGTCTTTTTGGGTTTGGCAGCCGCATCCGCGTGATTCGCCTCTTCTTAAACGTCTGGGGCAGATTCGGGATATGCTGGTTGTTAAGTTTGGTAGCCCGCAGGAGGCGGCTTTGGGTTTTCTCCGATTGAGGGGGGACGGTCGCCGGCCCTCCCACCAGGTTTATGAGCTTCTTCGTGCCAAACGGCCCCATCGGCCGTGGATGGTGCTTATATGGCAATCTTATATTCCGGCGAAGTTTTCTGTTATTGCTTGGCTTAGTTTGCTTAATCGTCTCCCCACTCGCGACAATCTGCTCTTCCTGGATATTCCTCACCACTGCCCTCTTTGCTCTTTGGCGGATGAGTCGGTTGACCATCTTTACTTCTCTTGTCCCTTCACTCATTCTGTCTGGAGTTTGATTCGGGATTGGCTGGGTTTGGGGCGTTCCATGACCACTCTCCGCAGTTCAGTGCGTTGGCTCTGGCGTACTCATAGGGGCGCCCTCCTACGGTGTAAGGCGGCCAAACTGGGTTTCCTTACAATGATTTATCAGGTGTGGCGGGGTTCGCAACGCTATCGCTATGGATGGGGGTTCTTTTTCTAGCAGGGACGTTGTGGCCAAGGTTGAAACCCAGGTGTATAAGGTCTTGTATCGCCTTTATCTGTTGGAGTTCATTGATTTTTAGGCTTCGGTTTCCCCTTGCATCCGTTTCATCTGGGTCCGGATGTCATCGGAAACTCTTTGCCTGGCGTCATCCTTTTTTTTTCCTCTCTCTCTTCTGTTGCCGGAGTTACTGCCGGGGTGGTGTTGTTGATTCCCAGCCGAGCTGCCCTTGATGTTTGTGGTTTTGTTTCTGTTGGGGGATTGGCGCCTTCTGCTTGGCTCATGCAGACTACCTCGGTTTTGCTTCTCTGGTGCCGCGCCTATTCCTGTGCCGTTCTGCTTCTACGGTGTCGTCTTGGCGCTCTTCCTTGCTAGCCTCGTCGTCGTTTTGGCTCTTGCCCGTATACTGCTTGTGCTTCTCTTAGCCTGTAGTGGATTGCATCCTTGGGGCGTCTGGGCCTGCCCTTGACTAGTCCAATTGCTTTTGTGGGCTGTCTTTTGTTCGGCCTGAGGCCTTTGTTTGTTAGGCTGTCTTATTCTTGCTCTTTCTATTTTGTTCTTGCTCTAGGGTATGCCCCTTTGACTTTGTACTTTTTCCCGTGTAATACAATTCTTTTTTACCCTGGAAAAAAAAAACAATAAAAGTAATAGGTCTGATAGACTAATCCTAAATTTTGGAATTTACAATGAAGTATCGAGGACGTTGGAGAAGAGAAATTAAGACCTAAAGGTATAGGATCTTTTCTTATAATCCTTACGTCTCCATTCGTCGTTTATTTTCCTTTAATGATTTATGAGACCTAATATTTTTTGTTATCAAGCACAAACTAGAAACCCCTTTTCCTACAGCTAATTGAAGCCCGTACAGAAAAAGCTGGAAGGCTAGCTAAAGTATGTATAAGATATGTTCCCAAAGAAGTTGGAAGAAGAAAAGCGTATTCTTTGTGTGTCGCTCGGAATCGACGAAAGAAAATAATTTGATAAGTTTTAAATAGGATCGATCAAGCTAATTGGGTTTATATAGGGGGAGTGTTTGTCATTTATTAGAATAGAGGATCAGGGCCAACCGTATGCAAGTTCACAGATTGGAGATAACGTATTTCAAGATTTAGAAAGACCACTAAATTGAATTATACGGCTAACAATAAAGAGAAGTAATTCAAATGGAATGCAGAAAATTTGCTTACACGACTTGAAGATCTGTTGTATAAGGCGAAGACGTTATTGCATTAAAAAAGTTCTGACGGTCTTCCTTGTGAAATCAATCTTGTACTTATGCAAGATATTTATAATATTTTAATGTTTTGGACTATGACTTATAAGTGAAAATTCAAAGATAGTAATCAATATTTGAGTAGAACAATTAAGAAATGTGAGGTAGCGTGAGCAGACATATGTAAATGAGCTCAAACGTTCATGTCATGTCCTGTTTCTCAAACGTTATAAACAAAGATCAGTCCAAAAGTTTGGCCGGCTCAAAATTGATATGATACGAAAATGGGAGAACAAGACAATTAAAGTGCAGTTTGCTTGCTGATGATGATAAAATGAATAGCAAATAGTTTACCAACTTTTGATACTTCCTGTTGTACTATGAATCCTCAAATTTGATCTTTTGTCGCCATTCAAATCATCCAACTTTGGACGTAAAATTATATTTGGTTAATTAATAATTAGTTTATGTAATAATCAGGCTAAGTCAAAAGGGCAAATCTTAAATCTCAATCAATTAGGAGTCGTACATAATCTTACAGCTTTCCAAGTGGTTGACTGACGATTGCTTAACTATTAACATCCACACGTATCAAAGTCCAAAGAGGGGGAAAAGTTAAAATACTGAAATCTTCTCTCAAAGAAATGAAGTGTAGATGAAATAAATATAAAGAGGTATTGATTGTTACCCTTTTGCGTGGATTAAAGACGGCTATTCAAGCTGTATTGATGTAAGGCTACGTAGTTAAATAACATACTTATGCGTGCATTCCTAAGCTATTCGGGAACGTATACATTACTTTGGATGTCATGTGATATTGGTGACATTATGAAAACTAAAGGAATTCGTATTATGAAATTAAATTCGTTGCAAGCAAGGAGTTGTGGTTGGTTGAATCGATTACCTAATAAAAGGGTCCTAGAATTGGCCCGAAGTTGAGTTTGGATAGTAACGCATCTTATTTAACCAAAAGAAACCAACGTCAAAACGGTGCGTGCCATGATAAGTATGTGTCTGTCGGGTATAAGGCGCCACCAGAGACGTTAGGTGACGAAAAATAGACCAACTGCAAAATAGATGCAAATTGGTGGGTCTAGGCATGGAGGTTGTTGGTTAGGAGCCAACTTAGACCCATCGACTCCCTCTTAAACCGAAAGACACAACTTATAACTTTCTTCTGGTGGCGGCAGTACAAAAGATCATCTATTTTTATTATTTTTATATTTGCTTTATTTCATAAAAATTTTAAACTTGAATAGTTAGAATGACTTGGGAATAGGAGGATGGATAGACGATGTGGTCCAGTACAAATGTTCAAATTCTTCTCATGTCGATAGACCACACTGCGCATATCCACATGTGGAGTTTTTACCTAGGGATAAAACTACGACTAGCGAGATTTTTATTAAATTGTTATTGATAATGTTTGTGAATTTTATTTAATTATTAAAATTAATTTTTATTAATAACTATCGTCTATTGTATCTACGTCAGTTACCACGTAATATTTTTTGAGACACGTGAAATGAAAAATTTTAAGAACCTTGATTAAGTGAATTTAATAAAAAAATAATACTATTTAGATAAAATAAGATATAAAATTTATCACGACTTCTTTTTCATTTCCGATCACCACCTCACCTGTTAATATTTCCACCGCCTCTTTTTGCTCCTACCTCAAAAAAATCTCATCACTTTTTGGTTGCCAATAACAAAATTGAACACTTTTCACCTGTTATAGGTGACGACGTAGCTTCGTGCATCAAGCAAGCGTCCATTTGTGCTTAATGCTTATTGCAATGGTGCTTGTCGCTAGGTGGGTTTGCTAGATCTGGACCTCCAAATTCACAATTCATTGCTGTAGGTAGTGTTAAATTTATGTATAGCTTTTCTGTTTTTTTGTATTTTTTATAGTTAAGTGGATTGTTTATTTAAGTAAAGTGAGGACGTTTTGTATACAGACATTAGCTTTGCTTTGCTTTTTTTTTTCTAGTTGTTTTTGTATATAAGAAAAATCTGACTTATGTAAGACTTGAGAAGAAATAAATGAAATAAGTTCTTATTTAGCTTTCTCTCTTCATTTACGTGGAAATCTTGCATGATATTAGAGCAAGGCGATGAAATTGTAATCGATCGTCGTTCATGATCGATTGGCTTGGAATATTGTAAGCAGTCGACTGTTGATTATCATCACCGGGTCTATTTTTGGTTCTGCTCTTGGGGGAGCAACTAGATCAAGGGACAAAGAGTTAAGGTTTTGGAAATTTTTTCCTTCTCACGGGGGCACATTTGGTCTAAAAAGCTTGTAACAATAGAAGGATTTTCACACGATTCACCTACTGAATCGACTTTGGATTCCAGACTGAGGGTTCCGCCTATAGAAACTCCAATATACCTTCAAGGATTAGACTATCCAGATATGATGTTAGTTATTGCAGTTTTGAATGGAAATAATTTTTTAAGCTCGAGTAGACCAGTTAAAATAGCTCTAAGAGTTAAGATGAAATTAGGTTTTATTGATAGTACTTGTCAGAAACTTAGTAATGGATTTGTTGACTTTGATAAATACATTAAGACTGATTACATGGTTAGGTTATGGATTTTGAACTCCAAGTCAAAGGATATAGTCGAAGCCTTCATTTATATAAATTATGCCCAAGAACTTTGGTCAGATTTGGCAGAAAGGTTTACAGAGACTAATGGTCCATTGTAACATCCCAAATCACCCGCTTACAGATATTGTCTGCTTTAGGCCTTGGCCCAACCAAACCCTCACGATTTTGCGTTTTCCGAGGTCTTCCTAGGAGGTCACCCATCCTAAAACGACTCTCACTCAAGCACATTTAATTTTAGAGTTCCAATGGGATCTGGTACATTAGACCATGGAAAATGTGTTTGTAAGGGATAGGTATCCGTATCCTTATAAGGCGTACTTCGTTCCCTTCTCTAACCGATGTGAGATTTCATACTCTCTGCCCCCCTTAGGGCCTGCTCTCTTTAGGGCCCAGCCTAGCTGGCACACAGGCTCAGGTATCGGTTCTGATACCACCTGTAATATCCCATATCACCCGCTTACAGATATTGTCCGCTTTGGGCCTTAGCCCAGCCAAGCTCTCACAGTTTTGCTTTTCCCTAGGCCTTCCCAGGAGGTCACCCATCCTAGAACTACTCTTACCCAAGTACATTTAACCTCGGAGTTCCGATGGGGTCCGATGCATTATGTAATATCCCGCCCCGATGGGAAGGGTAGAATAGTAATTTGGAAAGGGGCTGAGAGTGTTTAGTATTGTGTTGACATATTTATGCATATCATTGCACGTGTATAGTGAGATTTGCACA
>JANZLX010000213.1:40303048-40318964 GCA_025531955.1 Erythroxylum orinocense
TCCTCACTGAGTTCGCAAAACTCACCCAAAATTTGCAATCATTTTTCAGGCCTTGAAGAGTACCCCGTTAGACAAACAGGAGTATGCCTACTGCATACCAGTCAAAGCTACAGGTCGGGATCAGTTCACGTCTACATTAGTGGCATTCAATTCTTGTAGAGATGTATATTTCTGCAATTTCTGTAAAATAGTGCTTGTAATTCAGTGGGCCCCAAGTGGCTATTAACATTCTTTTGATTGTAATATAATTACTGAAAATGTTTATGAATAAAGTTGGGCCCAATTTGGTTATGGATTTTTTGTACATTCGATGGCTATATACTGTGACTGTATTATGATGACTTAAAATGTTTACAGATTAAAGCGGACCCAAATTGTTTACTGATTTCCACTGATTGCCGCACATATGATTATATTCAAAAAAAAATTTATACTGAGTGTTTGACTGTATTCGAGTGCTCTAGTATACCACTCTCGTGAGGCACGGACTCGGATATCACCCACGATATCGAGTTCGGGTCTTGCAGGAGTGGGGTGCTACACATTAAGCCATGGAAAATGCACTTGTAAGGGAGAGGTATCTGTGCCCTTATAAGACGTACCTCGTTCCCTTCTCTAACTAATGTGAGATCTCACACTCTCCACCCCCTTTAGGGCCCAGCCTAGCTAGCACAATAGGTCAGGTACCGGCTCTGATACCACCTATAACATCCCAGATCACCCGCTTACAGATATTGTCCGCTTTGGGCCTTGGCTCAGTCAAGTCCTCACGGTTTTACTTTTCCCAAGGCCTTCCCAGGAGGTCACCCATCCTAGAGCTACTCTTACCCAAGCACATTTAATCTCGAAGTTTCGACGCGATCCGGTACATTAGGTCATGAAAAATGCGTCTGCAAGGGAGAGATATCCGTACCCTTATAAGGCGTACTTCGTTCCATTCTCCAATCGATGCAGCGGTTGTCATGGGCCCAATGTGATAACGGGTCGTGACATCCATTGTTGTATCACTTACAAAGACAAATTAGTGTAGCATCACAAGGAACTATGTCTGTAGCTAAGTACTTTACTGGTGTTAAGAAATTGTGGGATGAACTCTGGTGTCTCATGCCTGTCCCACAATGTATTTGTGGGGTGGTATCACAACGTGTTGTGGAGCTCCTAAGGCTCTAACTGATTTGACTTTCTTGAATCAGCTGATGTAATTTCTCATGTGTTTAAATGAGAGTTATGATCATATTAGGAATCAAATCTTGGTTATGGAACCTTTGCCATCTATCAATAAGGCATACTCTATGGTCTTACAAGTAGAAAAACAAAGGGAGGTGCAGATGGTTTTTAATGGAGTAAAGCATAGTGCTATGTTAGTGAATATAGGGAATACTAAGAGGGTTACAGATGGAGTAGGGAAACAATCTAAATGTAAATGAGGTAATAGTGACAAGGGTGAGATGCACTGTTCTTATTGCAAGAAGAACATCCATCTAAAAGAAAATTGTTTTAAGCTTACTGGTGTACCAAACTGGTCCAAGGAGCTGTAGAATAGGAGAGGCAAAGGAAATGGGAAATTCTATACTACTAATGCAGTGAATAAAGATAATTCATTGACTGTAGATAACAGTAAATTAGTGGTAGATACTACTGTTGGTACTTCCAATCCTCCATTACATGAATTGATCAAACAAGAATTGCTAAAGTTGGTGAAGAATAAAGCAATCTCATATTCTCTCATGGTGAACATGGCACATCTTTCGAATTTTGCAGGTATACTTCCTTTTCTAGCTCTTTCTAGTCTCAATGGCATTCATGAATATTAGATATAAGAGCCCTAAGTCATATGTGTGTGGATATTTCTTTGATAACTAAACATGTTGTCCCTAACACATCTATACCTGTGTATCTGCCTGATGGAACTCAGAACCGTGTACATCACATTGATGATGTTTTCTTACCTAATAGACTTGTCTTGACGGAAATTTTACATATGCCTACTTTCAAGTTCAACCTTTTATCTATTAATAAACTTGCAACCACATCCTCTGTTACCTTCACATTTTATCCAAATTATTGCATTTTGTAGGACCTGAAGAATAACCAAATATTGGCAGTTTGTAAGGTTGTAGGCAGGCTATATATCCTAGACAAGGATTCCTTCAATGCTGACACAATAGCCAGATATTCTTTGTGTATTGTTGAAAGTAGTATCAATAATGTTCATTCTATGTCTATGTATAAACTTTGGCATCAATGTTTAGCCCATGTTTCTGACATTGTACTTAGACACATTATTTCTTTTGATAATAAAATTATTGGTGTAGCTAGTGTTTGTGATATTTGTCCACTTGCTAAACAACACAGATTGTCATTTCCTTCTAGCGCTATTCATACTGTCTCTGTTTTCCAATTAATGCATGTCGATATATGGGGTCCCTGTAGTCAACATTCTATCTTTGGTGGGAAATATTTCCTAACAATAGTGGATGATTTTAGTAGAACAACCTACACGTATTTGATGAATCATAAATGTCAGGTGATCCAGTTTTTAGATAGGTTTTTTAAGATGGTAAGAACTCAGTTTCAGAAGTTTGTTCAAATCATACGAACTGATAATGGAGCTAAGTTCTTAAGTGGGGAGTATCAGAAATTGTTTAGGGAATTGGGAATTCTCCATCATAAGTCGTGTGTTTATACACCACAACAAAATGGGATAATGGAGAGAAAACATAGACACTTATTAAAGATAGCTCGAGCTATTTTGTTTCAAGTTTCTTTACCTAAACAATTTTGAGGTGATTCTATACTTACAACAACCTATCTCATAAACAGACTTCCTACTTCTCTTCTAAAGGGGAAAATGCCTTATAAGATTTTATATGGTTATCCACCTAAGTATGATCATATAAAATCTTTTGGTTATCTTTGTTTTGCCACAAATGTTCAACCCCATAAGGATAAATTTGATCCGAGAGTATATAACTGTATTTTCTTGGGATATAGCTTTGGGAAAAAGGCTTATAAGTTGTTTGATTTAGACTCTCATTCTGTTCTTGTTTCTAGAGATGTAGTTTTTCATGAAAATGCTTTCCCTTATCAATCTTCGTCTAGTGCACCACCAATTATTCCACTTCCTTTGGTTCCAGCTAATCAGCCTTCTGACATTCTTGATGTTTTAACTTTTGATTCTACCAGTTCTCTTATCAATTTACCAGTTTTGAACACTGATCCACCTATCACAAAATCTTCATCATCTCCTTCTTTAACTTCTCCAATTACTACAACTCCCTGTTTTCGTAAAAGGAGCAGAATATCATATAAACCAGCTTAGCTAAATGATTTTGTGTCTCATATAACCACTAACAATGTTTTATCTTCATCTTCTCACTGTCAGTCTACCGGTTGTAGCTCATTGGCCTATACCCCTTCTACTTTTCCTTTTATATCCACCCCATACCTTACCTCTACATACATATCTTTTTTGGCAAATGTTTCAAATATTTAGGAACCTCAATCTTATCATCAAGCTAGATCTAATGTGAATTAGATAAGAGCTATGCAATAAGAGTTAGTTGCACTAGAATCCAATCAGACTTGGAATTTAGCCCCTTTACCAGATGGTAAGAACGCCATTGGTTCCAGGTGGATTTATGAGGTGAAGCTTAAGCCTGATGGGACTGTTGACTGCTATAAAGCTAAGTTAGTAGTAAAAGGTTATCATCAAATTGAAGGCATTGATTTTATTGATAGTTTTGCACCAGTTGCTACAACAATAACTGTTTGTTTATTACTAGTTGTTGTTGAACATTTTTCTTGTCCTATAAATCAATTAGATGTGAATAATGCATTTTTGCATGGCTTTCTTGATAAGGAAGTGTATATGACACCTTCAGATGGGTATGCTAAGGCTAGACCTAATGAAGTTTGCAAGCTGAATCGGTCTTTATATGGTTTAACGCAAGCCTCACGACAGTGGAATTGTGAATTTACTAAATACTTCCCTTCTTATGGTTTTGTGCAATCACAACATGACTATTACTTGTTTACCAAACCTATTGGTTCTACTTTTGTTGCACTTCTTATTTATGTGGATGACATTTTGTTGACTGGACCATCTGAAGCTATCTTAAATGATGTTAAAAGTTTTCTACGTACCGCTTTTACATCAAGGATCTTGGCCTAGCTAAATATTTCCATCGTTTAGAGATTGATAGGTCATCTACTGGTTTATATGTGAATCAAAGGAAGTATGTTTTGGATATTTTGTTTGATTCGGGTTTGACTGGGGCAAACCAGTGTCTACACAACTGCCTAAGGGTTTGTAATTAACTGAAAATTTTGGTCAATTGTTGGATGATGCAGGACAGCATCGACGGTTAATTGGTAGGCTATTTACTCGTCCTGACATTACTTTTGCAGCTCATCAGCTAAGTCAGTTCCTTCATGCTTCTTGTAAAGGTCATTAGGATGCTGCTCTTCACTTGTTGAAATATTTGAAGGGTTGTCCCTCTAAAGGTTTATTTTTTCCTACTTCCACTGCATCTTCTGTTTCTCCTGTATCACCTATCTTATGGCTTATTGTGATGCTGATTAGGGATCATGCTTAACGACTCAAAGATCTATTTATGGTTTATGTGTTTTCTTAGATTCTTCTTTAGTTTCTTGGAAGACTAGAAAACAACCCACAGTTTCTAGATCTTCTGCTGAAGTAGAGTATCGCAACATGGCTTCAATTGTGTGTGAATTGTTATGGGTTTCTTACGTTTTGTATGATTTATAGATTTCTTTTACTTCATCTATTCCTTTATGGTATGATAACAAGGCTGCCATACATATTACTGCTAATTCGATTTTTCATGAATGCACAAAACATCTTGATATTGACTGTTATGTAGTTCGTGATCAATACAAGCTTAGTTTTGTTGCTCCTACTCATATTTCTTCCAAGGATCAGTTAGCAGATCTTTTTACTAAGGCTTTGGTAGCACCAACTTTTGCTTCTCTTCTTTCCTAGTTAGGTTTGGTCGATGTCCACCAAACTCCAGCTTGAAGGCAGATGTTAACTTTTATGTATAGCTTTTCTATTTTCCACATTTTGTATAGTTACGTGTATTGTTTATTTAAGTAAAGTGAGGTCGTTTTGTAAGCAGACGTTAGCCTCTGCTTTTGTTTTCTAGTTGTTTTGCATATAAGGAAAATCTAACTTATGTAAGACTTGAGATGAAATAAATAAAGTTCGTTCTTATTTAGCTTCTCTCTTCATTTACGGAGAAATCTTACGGGTAGTGCCTCTATTTCTATAAGAAAATCCATGGAAAATTTATTAATGATCCAACTTTTGCTATGCCATTTTGGAATTGGGATGCAGCTCATGGCATGAAGATGCAATTTCACAGATGGTACCTTTATTTCATATTTGACCTTTTTTCTATGATGAGAACACGAATCTGGTTCCCATTTAGGTTAGAGATTGTACTGACAAAAGAAAGATGGAGTATGATTTTGAAGAACTTTATGTTCTTCGGTTAAAGGCTAACCGCACTCCAAAAAGGTCCCCCAAGAAAGTGGCTATGAAAATTTTTGGCCAAATCAAAGCAGCAGGAACGAAGCAAGTACTCACACCACTCCTGTATTCCTATTACAGTAGGATAAAAGCGTGTGTAAAAGTTAGAAAGAAGTGCCAAAGAAATAAAAAATTATTGAAGAGAGAGAAGGAAGAGGAAGCTCGTGTGACAGATCATGGATGAGAATAAAGCTAGAACCAGATGTCAATGTCAAATTCATTGTGCACATAAATGATGGACGATTGATGTCTTTAACCAACTCCATTTCTTGTACATGTCTTTAACCATCTTGAATAGGTCAAACGATTGATGTACTCACACGTGGAACCAAATACAATTACTAATTTACCATTGTTTTTTATTGATCAATATATGTAGGAGTGAAAATATATGTAGTTCTTTAGCTATTTTTAAGTCAATATATTTTCCTTTAGAGAAAGGAAGATAGTTCGTGGAAGTGCATATATATATATATATATATATCGTCAAGGTTGTCTCAAAAGCAGAACAAGCCTTTTGTACATATATATCATTGGAGTAACTGAGTCAAGCTTAAACTTTGTATGGCTGGCTTTTTCAATGGGTAAAAGAAATTTCGAATAGTAAACTGGAACACAAAACTCAATTAAGTAACAAGTTCTTTCGCTTTTCAATTTTCACCAAATGCCTAGAAAAGGTAAGAGTGGTTAGAGTGGAAGCAATCAAAGTGATTAGATAGATTAAGATAATCATGATTTGGGACATGATTAGCATCAATATCCCATGCGAGGCCACATACGTAAATGGTGAATACCGGAAGAGATCTAAAGAAAAGGAGATTCCTTTTGTGAATTTGTGTTCACACCTACTTTCTTATGAAAGATTCCCTCTGGATCCGCGTTCACACCCGAAAATGACAACTTTGCTTCCGCCTTTTTTCTTTGGGGCTTCAGCTTCTCTTTGAAGCTCACGGCTACTCTTGGCTTCTGCTATTTGATTTATGACCAATACCGATATTACCTTTCTTTATGTAATTTCACTTCACCTATTTTGTACTTCATATATACAGTTTTTACTGGTAATATTACTTTTTATTATTTTTCTAATATTTTTAAAAAGAAATTAAACTCAAATTAACAAAGAACTAATTATTAAAAGGTTTAATTGATAACTTATTTCTTTGTAGCTTTGTTTTTGGTTAACAATAATAACGGACAGCAGCCAAAGAGCAAAGCTTGAGCCAAGCCATGTACTAATCATGGCGACAAGTTCCATTGGGTTGGCTGTCCACAGCAAGAATGGGACAGGGCCATTTGGTCTTCACATGCAAGTTTAATGTGAAAAGGTAAGATCCCTAATACGAAGTTGATGTGGTCAACACCAATTATCTGCCAAGTCAGACACTATTGCCGTCCAACGTGGCAACAAAGATTAGGTATGACTCTTTCCTTCTCTCTCTATGCATCTCTTGCCAACTTTCTCTCTTTCTATATATATATATTTATATCCATCCATTTCATGATGCCTAAAACATTGCTCTTTCTAACCATCTTCGTACATCAATCGCACAAGAGGGTAGCCCTAGAAGGAGGGAATTATTGAAAGCAGATGGGAAATTGTCTCCGGCGAGAATCTCCGACTCTTTGGGGCGGCGACGAGTGGGGATCACCGGAGGTCGATCTTGAGCTCTTTCGCACAAATAGAAGACAAGATGATGAGGTACAAGACAAGGGGATGAAGATAGAAGAAGACGGACTTCTTGGAGATCATAAAAGAGGGATTATTTCTTCATCAACAAAACCAGGTACGGAGTTGAAGATCAAGCTCACAAAGAAACAGCTAGAGAAGTTGCTAGGTAGGGTGGATATGAAGGAATTGTCAGTGGAACAAGTGTTAACTCAACTTACGAGCATTAGCGATGAATATGAGGCACATCAGACATCGTGGAGGCCTAATCTGCAGAGCATTCCTGAGTGACTGTTGTAGAATGTATCATAGAAGGGGTTGATGATGAGGAGCTTTTTATTGCTTCAATTTTTGGATGTATATAAGGTCTTAAGATGAAGATATGGATACAAATTGCATACGCCTTTTGTATCGTAGGAGATCAAGAAGAGGTTCATGATTAGGGAACATTGAGTTAGACAGGCTCTTTGAACGTCTTGGTCGATGTGTGCATATACAAGAAAAAACATATTAGTTGTTGAAAAAGTAAATCAATTTCTATTGCTATTAAAACTAGTAGTCATGATATATGCTAATGACTCTAAATTTGAGATATTAAGCTTACCTTCAGACTTCAAAACTTGAAGAATCAATGGAAATAATCCATACCACAGGGCTAACAAATTTCTTTCTTTTTTCCTTCAATTGACCCTTCATTCTTGGCTCCCATGATCATATTTAGGTAGAATTAAGCAAGGACTTAAAGATGATATCCCAAACTATACTTCACTATAGCTTTAATATCCAAGTAATTGCTACATTAGGATGAACGATAACAGAGGGAAAAGATGGCTCTTTTAGCATCCTCCATTGTTGATGGCAAGTGATTTTAATCTCTCCTGTACTCTTTTGCTAGTGACTTCAAGCTTCTGTTGCAAATACAATGGGAATTGCTACAACCTGGCCTTGTCACTTGAAAGTTACTACATTGTGGCCCTTCCCAATGCCCATAGCCAGGGACATGCCATGTGCAAGTCATGATCACTCAAGCCACTCAAGAGAAGGATAGAATAGAAGATGACGCGGTAAAAGAACAGTGTGAGGCACGTAAACTATCACCCTTCAACAGTACCAAAGTAGACCAATACAATGTAAACTATCGCCGCCATGGGTGTCACTTTAGAAGACTTACTAATACATGTAAGCTTAATATAGTCCAGACAACATAGGTATAGGAAATTGGAATAACTCAAATGAATTTTGTAAATGAGAAAAGAGAATTATATCGATCAACGATTAGGCCAATCATGTTATATAACGAGGGTGTTGGCCTATAATTAAATAAATACATAGTAATAATTAGCTTATGGTGACGAAGATGAGGATATTTCGGTAAATGTGTAACCTTACTAGAAGAGATAAAGTCAACAATTTGATGGTAAGAGACACATTAAAGGTGATTGGAATTAATGTAAAAGTGAGAGAGACAAGACTTAGATGGTTCAGACATGTTAAAAGGAGATACCTTGACTCTCCAGTGAAAAGATGTATGAAAATAATACTTAGAAATACTTAAAAGAGAATTCTATTTTGGAGTTTTATTTGTAAGAGGAAAAAAGGAAGGCTTAAGAAGAATTCAGGAGAATTGATCAAGAATATATAAAGCTGAGATGGAATAACTTATTGAGGACATGACCTGTAATAAGAAACTTTAGCGTTTTAAGATACAAATAAATGATCCATCTTAAGGAGATCATTTGCATTCTTATAGGTTTTTTAGACCACGTCCTTGAGTTTAATAAGTAGTACTTACCTCCTAGTTAGTTAGCTTAGTTAATATCCTACTTAGCTTAATTATTTTCTTAATTGAGTTGCTTTTGCACTGGTCTTTTCCTAGTTTGTGTATTTATTTTATCTTTTATTGTTAATCTTTAACATGGTTAATACATACGTTATTTTGTATTACATTATCCTTTTTTATGCATATTCATTTATAATTTTATAGTATCTTCATGTCGCATTGCATGTGGTTTATCGAAAACAACCTCTCTATTAGGTAAAGGTAAGGTTAGGTACTATCGGACCTCTCTAGACGTCACATTTTAGGGAGACTCTCACTAAGTATTGTCGTCGTCGTCGTCGTTTTGTTGCTTTAAAACAATTAATATACTAAAACAGTAAGTTTCATATTCATAATTTGAATAACGTTCTTAACCATAATTACTTTATAAAACAAAATAGCTTCTATTTGTTAATTACTAACATTTTTCATGTAAAATTTCTTAATAATTCTGACTATTTTTGATGGAATAATCAATTTTCTTTATTTTTGATAAAACATAATAAGGATTTTTTAAAGATATTTGTGTAATAATAATTTATTTCTTGTATTTATAGTAATTAGACCTAACATAATTTTATTGTCTTATATCCATATAAAATAATAATTGGCAACTAATTGGTATAGGTCCTTTCTTGTAAATTTCCTTTTTATTCAATTTTCCTTTTGAAAATTATACTTTGTATATAGAAACAGATTAGCACCATGGTATCAAGTAGGCCAGGTTTTAAATGTGAGAGAATTGGCACAAATCTGTTAATAGGTGGACATGAACAAAATTTTGTTGTTGGCAAAACCCTTGAAAATCTTATAAATTAAGTACTCAAAAACATAAATTCATTGATTTTTTTATTTCAACTTGAATCTAATTTATTAATTTTAAAGACTTTATTAAACCTAAAAAATAAGTTGTATGTATTAAACATAACATAAATTGTAGTAAAAAAATTAAATAAGAATATCCCATTTTAGTTAATCCAAATCAATGGAAGCCTTAAGAAGACATCAACGAGGAAAGTTAGTCAACCACAAAATGGGCGTACAAAAAGAAAATACCTATATATTCTTAAAACCTTTTAGGGAGAAGCTACTCTTACTTCTACATATAAAATCAATCACACTCCATCTCTAATTATTGAAAAAAAATTGGATAAATTATTGATACATTTCTTTCTTCTTAGATTTTCGTATTTATCATTTGTTAATTTTTTGGTTTAGTGTCAAATAGAGATATCTATATCTATCTCAACATCCAGATTTATCATTTGTTAATTTCTTAGTTTAGAATCTATCTATCTTAACAATGGGTAAACTAGTGAATGAGGACAAAAGAAACAGACTTCACTTTTTAGTTTTTCTAGTCGGTCAATCATTTTATGATTATAAGATCTTTCATATTGTTTATATTCTTCTATTCTTTTCTATATGCTCTCTATTTTCTTCTAATTCTTTCTTTTATTTCTATCGAATGTGCAAAATTATAGAAAATACCTTTTAAGATCAAACAATTATATCAAATTAAGTATGATTGTTATATGATAGCATCTACTATACTAAGAATATTAGTAAACTTGATTATTGAAATTTCTCAAGATACACTTTTTTAACTCCTAGAATCTATTTCTTAGTTCAAAATTCCTTTTACTAACTAGAATCGAAGAATTAGCATATTTGTTTGCACAAAATGGGCATGGGCCAGTTTCGATAAACAATAATTCACTTTTGACTGTTATATGATCCTTACGAGTGTTTATATAATTAGCCTTTAAAACACATATGCTTAAAGTATTTGGAAATGGTTTCCTCATTCTTTTTAACCTTATGACTATATTAAATTAGAGCCACGAGCGTAACTTGTTGATTTCAAGGAAATGGTATTGAACATTTTTATTGTTATTGAGATCCTCAAGCATCATTAAATTTCTCATCGTGTTACTTTCTAAAATATAAATTGTTATCAACTATGTATTTTTTTCAAACTAATAAACTTATTGTCTCTCCTCTTTAATCCTTATTTTCATCTTTTTTCTGATAAAATTTTTGTAGGTTATAGCTCCTTTAGTCTAGGATCAACACTTTAAATCTTCTAAAGAATCGCCTCCAACTACAAAACCTAAAAAAAGTCCCCTTCCAATTTCTCTTTCTCCATTTACTTCACCTTTTCATATGCTTCTTTATAATTATTTTTATTCTACCACTATCCTTTATGAGCCTTGCATACATCACATAACTAGTTTTAATCCTTTATGGTAGAAAACAATGATAAAAGGGATTCAAGCACTTACTACTTACTAATCAATATGCGTAGGCTCTAATTGACTTTTCACCTGAAAAATCAGTGATTCGTTATAAATAAGTCTATAAATTAAGACTTATAAGATGGTTTTATATAGAAGGTTATACTTGTCACAAAAGGCTTTACATATGAATATGTTGTAATAGCCCATTTTCCATACTAAGGGTTAGAGCCTTATAAAATTGCACATGAGTCATATCATTAAGAATTCATGAATTGCATTTTATTCACATTCATATCATTAGCATACACACATGAATTATGAATTAGTACACATTATGAAGATAATATATGTACCCAATTGACATATTATGTACTCAATTGACATTCCGAATGAAAGGTTTAAAATGATCATGATGTGAATTGTGTATTGTTTATGTCTTGAATTTTGGTTTGGTGGAATATAATTAGTAAACTTGAAATTTATTGTTACAATTGGCAAATTGATGAATTAGAATATACATTTGGTCTAGGAAAAATGTTAGGTGGTAAGATAAATTGACACGTGAAAAATTAGGATAACTAAGCTTATGAATTAGTAACATTTGGCATTAAAAATTAAGTTACAAATGGCGTAGCTAATTAATTGACAAATGATAGCAATGGTTGTGTGACAAATGGACTAAGGAACTAAGTGACATAAGGTAGCATATATACTTGACAAATGGAGTACATGCCTAAAGAAAAATGTTAATCTAAAAAAATGACACCTTCCACCTAGTTGAATTAAGCAAATGCTGAAAAAGTTTCTATTGAATTCATCTCTCTTCTTTCTTCGCTCTCTGCACTAAAACTTGCTCCCATCTCACATCTCTATATTTTGGATTAAGCCTTGCTAAATTGCTACACCAAATCCATGCTTTAACCCTTCACAAGATAGTCATAGAACCAGAAAATTGTTGTTCTTGTTGTGATCTTTTATCCTAGTTGAAAACCAACTTATTTCTACCTTGAATTTATGATGATTCTTCATGCATGGAGAGCTTAATTAGCTTGATCTTTGAGGTGAAAATTTAAGCTAAACAAGTAAGTAAAAGATTGACCTTTATAGCATGTTATAATAGAAAGATTATCAATATTGAATTGGGATGGATTGTATATGATGTTGATGATGAAGTGTGTTGAAAAATGATACATGAATTGGATAATATTCTGCTTTGTTCTTGATGTGTAAAAACCATATGTTCTAGGTTGTTTTATGGATGAATTAGATTGATATTTGAAGTATAAATGAAGGTGGATTCATGGTAAAGATAGGTGTTATTGAAGTGTTCTAGAATATGAAAAATTAGAGTTGTAGGTGCGTTTGTAAAAAGTGACTGTTAATGTCATAAGTGAGCAGAATTTTGTAAGCCCTAGTGTAACCTATATAGAAGTTATATTAACTTGAAATGAAGTAGCCTTAAAGGACATGAAATCAGGAAAATTTCAAGTATTTGTGATGTCTTTAAGCTTGAAAAATTCGTGTAGTATTGAAGGTAGCAAAGTTACACACATTAGTGATGTTGATGGCAAATTCTAGAATTTTAATTTCAGCCTTGTGTACATGTCGAACCAGCTAAGAAATTTCACTCTAAATTGGTATATTTGGACTTAATTAAGGCTAGGAATGAGCCTAGATTGTTGCTTGATTAATTGGTTAAGAGCTTGATAAGTTTATGTAGTTAATTGATGTCATAACCTAAAGAATGGACAATTTTGATGTGGCTAAGTTCAAATCTGGAAATTTTGATTTGTTAAAGAAATAAATGAGTTCTTTTAATGAAAACATGATCTTAAGGACATGAGTAATGTGTATAAGGTATAGATGAATGAGCATTGAAGAACATGGGGTAATTATGAATGAGAATTGGGTAAAAGTATGAATGTATATTGCTAGAAAAAGTTGGAATGTATAGATCTAGCTTGCTGAAATTCCATATTTAAAGTAACAATTATGTGTGGATTATAAGAGGCTTTTTTATCACGAAAATGTTCAAGGATAAGTGTAAAGTATGGTTGATTAATTTGGAGTGAAAAGCTAACTTGAAGGAACAAACCTAATTACAAAGTGGTAATATACAAGCTATGATTTTTGAATGGTCAAGAATTGTGAATAAATGGTCAAGAATTGTGAATAAGGATACATACCCGAGATAGTCAATTGAGAATGCATTGAACATAACACTTATACATGTGTATGATTGAGTACTTATTTGATTAAACAAGTCAGTAGTTTTCGTCACAACAAGTAAAATATTGTGTGACGATAAACCGTTTCGTCACAACAAGAAAAAAATATTAGTTACCAAACTTTGTTTTGTTACAACAAATAAAAAATATTAGTTACCAACATATGTTTTGTCACAATTACAATTAATTCCCACCAAATTTTTTTTGGTGCCAAATTTCATATGCTTTTATTGACAAAACTTAGTGATAAAATAAATTTTAATACTATTAATATATTAATAGTGACAATTTAACTATGAAAGATACTAAATTGCCACAATTACCATTATATTAGTGACAAAAATATAAATCATCACAGATAATCAAAACAATAGTGTCAATCAATTGTCTTGGCACTAAAAAATATCGTATTTAATGTCAAAAAAATCGTATTTGTGATGAAAAATTAGTTAGTCAAAAAAATATTGTCACTAAATTACGAATAGTTGTGATCGTAGTTATAGTTCGATTATTGTGATAATAGGAAATAGACGCTAATTAATTGAATATTTATTGACAAAATTTTTTGTCACAACAAGTAAAATATTATGTGACGATTAACCGTTTCATAACAAAAAGAAAAAAATATTAGTGACCAAACTATGTTTTTGTCACAACAAATAGAAAATATTAGTTACTAACATATGTTTTGTCACAATTATAATTTATTCCCGCCAAAATTATTTTAACATCAAATTGCATAGGCTTTTAATGACAAAACTTAGTGATAAAAGAAAATTTGTCACTATTAATATATTAATAGTGACAACTTAATTGTGGAAGGTACTAAATCGTCACAATTACTATTATATTAGTGACAAAAAAATAAATCATCACAGTTAATCCAAACAATAGTGTCAATCAATTATTTTGTCACAAAAAACCTCGTATTTGTGACGAAACAATAGTTAGTCACAAAAAATTGTCACTAAATGTCTTAATTCTTGTAGTGAGTGTGTACATATGTGTGTACTGCATGATTTAGAAGCACAAATTGATCGATAGCTTCCAGACAATGTCGCCTCGTTAAGGCGATAGCTATCTGGAGCATACTGTGAGTTAACCTAGATGTTTACTCACTATATTTGAATTGTTACTAAATAACTGTTAGATATTGAACTATTATTGATATGATTATGTTAATTCTGTACATTGATGGTCCAAGGAGTTTGATATTCGGGATTGTATTGGAAGTGTTTACAAATTAAATGTGAATATGGAAATTGTGTTCTCAACTATATGATGAATGTTGGACTTAGATCTGAAGAATGTGCTATATGACTGTGCACACTGAATAAGAGTTATTAATAGCATAATATGTGATTTGATGCATTTTTATTACATTGATATGCATGATCAGATAAAGGAGTTGTCCCCGGAGTGACCAACTTGAAAAGGAGCTTAAAGCTTAGAAATGTGCACACAGAGCCATAGGCTCAACGATTAATGAGCCCGATATCTACAATGGGTACGAGACAGTATCTAAAATGAGCTCGGTATTCACAATGGATACGATACAATTAAACAGGTGCTCAGTCAAAACAAAATAAAAATGAAAGTGGAGTCTTATGTGCATTGCATATATATTTTTATATGTATCATGTGAATCATTGCAAAGAATGACTAAATTGAGTTGATATAATGGTATGCAATGTTTGTGTACATGTTGATGATATGAATGACTAAAATGAATGATTGAAAAATATTTTGAAATGATTATATGAAATGTTTGTATTCATAGTGGGCTTGTTGAAATATGATGTATACTGTGATCAGGTACTAAATTCTAAATAATGTGATATATGGGGGTTGATTATGAATGCCGTGAGATACTAATAAATTCTTAATAATGTGATATATAGGATTTGGTTTTGAATGACCTGAGATACTGATTGAACTGTGTTATATATTTGTGATGTTTGTGTTCTGTTTTGAGTAAGCACATCGATGATGGTTCACTCACTGAGTACGTAAAATTAATCAAAATTGCAACGTTAATTTTCAGGTGCTAAGGAAACTTAGCTTCTAAAGCAATCTTGTTGGGACTCGTTTCTGGAACCCAACTACTTAAACCGAAACCCTCATATGTACACATGATTCCTTAAAACTTGGGACCCGTTTCCCGAATCCCAACCTCGTGAACAAAATATCAAACTTAACTTGTTTTGATACCACTCATGTTAGGTTCGCAACGAATCATATCTTAACTAACATCGCTTCAAAATTTTTTTTCAATCATTATTATTCTTTTTACACATCATTCGAAGTCATTTCAATTTCCCATTTTGAAATCATGTATTCCATAACTTCAACTCATTTATTTCTTCAAATTCTAACCATAACCATCAACTCGTTTTGCTTTTCCTCATA
>JANZLX010000213.1:40325279-40338009 GCA_025531955.1 Erythroxylum orinocense
TACCAGTGTAAACTTGATGAATGATTGGTTTTAAAAATTAGTGATTTTCGAGTATGTTAGATGATGCCATGTGTTAGCTAGATTGCCATGTGTATATCGGTTTTGTTTGCTCCAACATACCATCATCATAAGGTATGTACTTAAATGTCCTTCGGGTATTCGGGTATTTGCCTTATGGTAGTGGGATGTTGCAATTTGACTCTTATTTTTATTTCCATTTATCAATTTACTTGCCTAGTGGCAATTTTCCTAGTATAATAATGCTCAACATTTTCAAAAAATTTCCCCACAATTTACCAAAAAATTCTAAATCAATACATAAATTCTCCACATCGATTTCTCAATACTATTAATTCACAATACTCACATGATCACATTTATAATCAATTATACCAACAACCATTTTAATGTGTGCAAAATTTAAATTCACATGTGTGTATGCTAACAATATGCATCATGAAAAAAAATGCATTTTTCTTGATCTCTCATTGATCCCTCATGTACTGTACTTTCGGGTTCTAACTCTTAATATTAGAACGGGGTGTTACATTGAAAGTTTAAATTTTGACATTCATGCTTAAGTTGAGGCTCGCGAAACTAGAACTATTCCTGCTACAGTTTATTTCCTAAGGTTGTAAGAGGAGAAAATTAACATAGAAAACAATAGTGCCAATAAGGGTGGTAATAAATTAATCATTACTAAGTTAATTGCCCTAGTTATTTGGAATACTAAACACCTAATCTACAAGGAGCTTAAAGAGAGATTAAAAAAGGTTTATATTGGTATTGTGATGAAAAGTAATAAAGGGAGCATAATTTCAAACAAGGAAAACTTTTGATAATTAAAGTAATCAAAAGTGAACTAGAGGTTAAGACTATTAATTCTGCTAAAGAAGATACTAATGATAAGGAGATTATTGTATGAATCACACAAACAAATCTTGCACTAGTTGGCTATTCTAATCCTTAAACTATGAAGATTAAAGGGTTCTTGAAAGGCCAATATATTACTGTTTTAATTAATACTAATAGGAATAACATTTTTCTTGATTGCAGGTTTGCTCAAAGATTGACTTATCATATCAAACATTATTATAAGTTCGAGGTAAAGGTCACAAATGGGCAAGTTTTAACTTATGATAATAAGTGTTCTAAAGTGAAGTTGGTTATGCATTTTTTTCTAGCTACCATTGAAAGATAATAAAGTGGCAACGAGAATGAATATTAAGTTTAGAGATATTTCGTAAATATTATCCAAATTGACCATGAAATTTTTCCTTATCAAAAATAAGTGGTCCTCAAATGATACATGATAGCAAGATCTAAATCTTCTCTAGCCACATAATGGAAAATATTTTTCGAGAAACAAACTATGGGTTTCTAGTACAACTATAATGCATTAATTAAAAATATATATACTCTTCACAAGATAAAAGTGTTCAACTTTTCTTACAGAATTCACAAACATATTTATAAAACCATAAGTATTTCTTCATTGAATCCCATAACCATATGATACCTATTTTTTAAGGAATGCTCCAAATATCCTTACTTTCAAAAGATAGAGATTGAAAAATTATTAATGACAAGCTTAAAGTACAGATCATAAAGTCTAGTGTTAGTTCCTAATTCTCTTGAGTGTTATTAGTACGAAAAAAGGATGGATCTTAATGTATATGTGTTCAATATTGAGTAGTAAATAAAATCATAATAAAATACAAGTATCATATTCCTATGGTATAAGAGTTGCTTGATAAACTTGGAAGTGTTTAATTTCCTACTAATCTAGATTTACAATATGGCTATCATTAAATTCAAGAACATAAAGATGATATTAAAAAAAACTACTTTCAAAATATATGACGGTCATTATAACTTTTTGGTAATGCTTTTAAAATTAACTAATGCATCATCCACCTTTCAAAGTTCAATAAATGATATCGTTCATGTTTCTATCTTTGTAAATTTATTGTTATTTTCTTTGATGATATTCTAATATATAACTCGTCTGAAGAAATCAACAAATTACATTTATAGGTTGTCTTCATCTTCTTAGGGATCAATGTTTTTTTATTAAAAATCATAATGAAATTTTGCATAAAACATGGTGGACTATTATAAACATGTTGTTTCTCAAAAAGTTCTTGCAGTTGATACTTCCAAAATTCAAAGGATGAAAAGGTTGTCACTTTCAAACTCAATTAAAACTTTACAAGGATTTTTAGGACTTGCTAGTTAGTATTAAAAAATGTGTAAAATTATAAAATTTTAATGCTCCATCGGCATCACTTTTAAATAAAGTTGCTTCAATTTGACTAAGAAACCAACTCAAGCTTTTAGTTTCTCTTAAGCTTGTTAAAACTATAACAATAATCCTTGTTTTGCCTGATTTTGATAAGTTGTTTGTAATTGAATATGATTCTTTTAAGAGTGGATATTAGTGTTAGGATCTTTGATCAGTTAATAAATCCCTATCTTGTAGGGATATCGACATCCTTGACTTTGTCTTGGTTTGTTATTAGAATTCCATAGATTTAGGAAATTAGCTAGCCAACTCTGTTTTGTATGTTGTATATATACAGCACAGTCCGTTTAATAAAAGCATTGGTTTTTCCTCTTGATTGTCTTATTCTCTCTTAAGTTTTCTTAACAATTGGAGCCATAATAATGCAAGAAGGTTAACCAATAGTTAAAACTTTCTGTTCCTCCAATGAGACCACAAAAGAATCGGTAGATTAGATTTAGTGTCCATTACAAATATTTGAAATTTCTTTACTGAAGTAGGACGTCACGACTCGTCGTTTTCGGTTAATTATTCATGATGGCGCAGTGACAAACTGACAATCTCTCATTATTTATATTCAACCTTTAAAAAACCCTTGCCGCCAATTTCCCCATCTCTCTCTCTCTCTCTCTCAATATGTCCGATTTCGAACCTCCCTCATTCTCTCTCGGAGTCGACGACCCCGTCTCCGATTTCGAGCCCCACATACCTACCTCCGTACACCATCCTAGCTGCAGTACCTTCGAACTCCATCATGACCAAGAGGGTGATTTCGAGGTTGAGGTTATGAATTCGAATCCTGACCCTGAATCCGAAACCCACCCGCCGCGTATCCTCAGGAGGTTGAGGCGGGGACCTACATCCGAAGGTTCAAGAACGGCAATGGAGGAATTGAAGAGGTTTTGTTGTGATAACGAAGATGAGGACATTGAAGAATTCTCTTCGCAAGAAGGTAACAATAATACTTGGAGTTTATGAAATGACTGAAAATGCAAATATGTTAAAATTTGAGAAGGATGAGATGCCCTTGAGGTCTTTGTTTGAATTAATTTCTTTTTTGTTTTTGAGGATAATTTTTCTTTTTTGGGGACGGAGTTGTTTTTCCCTTTGTTTTTGCCCCCCTAATGTAGTTATTGTGCGCCGTAGCACAATGGAGAACTGGAAGCTAATTTATCTGCGTTATTTAGTCAATATCACAACATCACTTGTACTGTGATGAAACTCAGAAGGAATTAATCCCTGGGAGTGGTTCCTCATGATATTCGTACTTTAGAACTTCTATCTGCCTTTATGCTGTTCCAATTTTTGCATCGATAGTAATCTCTTTTATGATAGTTTCATTATAAATCACTTGTAATTTATGCAAGGGATTTGCTTTTTGACCTTTTAGTAATGAAGGGGTCCGATCTATTCTTATTTTGCCTCACTTTAGGATTGCCCAAATCTTTATTCTGTTTATTATGACTTCCCTCGCATGCCAAAATGTTTTCACGGGGAGCTATGGAGTACTCTGCTAAAAGTTGCCCTTTTACAGTTTATGTCGATTCGGTCTTTGCTGATCAACTTTAATAATATATGGAAAGCTATATATTAATTTCCATATATTAATTGGGTATGATATCTATCCCTAGACTCTAGATTAGGGTTTGTGGCAGTCTAAGTTGTTCTTTTATTGACAGATGCATGTCCAGCAGCACGATACAGCTCTGTTTGTAGTAGTTCAAAAGTTCCTTTGCGTGGAAATGAGGTTTTCACCACTCAACGGTCGAGCCAGGCCAAGGCAAAGAATAAAGAACTTGTATCCAATTCCTTTGCCTCGTCTGGTCCAGAGACTGGTTGCACCGGCTTAGTATTTCCAAAATTAACCACCAGTCCTCTTCGAAGGTTTCAATTAATTGATTCCAGTTCTGATTCTGATCCTGAGGAGCCCTCTGCTACGAGTGAACATAAAAGAAAATCTTTGATGGAGAAGCATCAAAATAAAGATTTCTGTCCAATTAAGAGCTTTCATATCTCAACACCAGTTTTAGATGAAGTTTGTGAAGAATATTTCAAGTCTATTCGAGATAACAAGACTACTCAGGAACTAGGAAATGACCTTTGTCCAGATGGAAGTCTAGGCTGTTATCAACCTACAAATAACATTCCGGGCCTCAAGCATTGCTGGAATTCATCCGATCCTCTTCCTCCTGCATATCATTATTTCTTCCACGATGATCCAAGGATCCAGAAGTTGGTTCGCAGTCGCTTACCCAACTTTTTCCCTTTGGGCGTAGTTAACAATGATGGAGATCAGCAGCATACTGAAACAGCTATTGATTACATGTAAATTGCTTCACATCCTATCTGCTCAATATCTACTCACATGAAGTGCTTTATAACTTGTGAATTCTGTTTTTTTTTTTTCAGGAGTCAGTTTACTTCAGAAGCTTCCAAACAAGGAAGTCAGAAAAATAAATGCAAGAAAGCCTCGACAAAGGGAACAAGTAAAAAGTCAAATGCCAGGAAAGTCTCAAGACTCTCAACTGCCTCCGAAGGCTGGGTGGACCCCAAAAGTACTGCTGCAATTCCAATGGATGCTGGAAAACGGCGGGTTCATTCAAATGGTCAAGCTGCTGGTCATTGGTATACATCTCCAGATGGAAAAAAGGTACGCTACGTTGTTGTCTAGGGCAATGCAAAGCGTTTTATCATTGATATTTCATCGGGTGCTCGCATTGATTTGGTATATCTATGTCTGGCCTATCAATACTCCTTCAGTTAGGACATTTTTTATCATTAAACTTGGAATATAAAGAAGAATTTCTTAGTATACTTTAAGGATCTGCTAGTACTTGTAAAGCAAGAAGAAAGAATGGTGGTAGTTTCAGTTTTGTACTGCATTGTACATTGTGTCGTGGTTACAGTCATGCCTTAGTTACTAATTTTACCAATGATGAACCTGAGTGAACATGGCAATTGAATAAATCTCCTCGTGATTAATTTGTCAGACTAGATTAAGATATTGGTATATTCTGTAATTATTCATGGTTCTTGTGTTGATACTTGATATTCTTTTTGACCCTAACTTCCTAGTCATGTTTATTCTTCTGATCTTTTGAATACATGCATATATAATCCCCTGCAGATTTATGTCTCCAGAAGCGGGCAGGAGCTATCCGGTCAAGTTGCCTACAGACATTATAGAAAGGTTAATTTAGAAACCATTTTATCCCTTTCATCCACAAAACATATTGGCCTTCTAAAAGGCATCATGTTGCTACTATGTAAATACCTGTATCAACTGAACCACTGAATTTGTTATCAACAGGACAATGGAGGGTTTAAAAAGTCTAAGAAGAAGACTATTTCCAAGAGGAGAAAAGGCTAAAAGGTTGACAACCACGGACGTGCCATAAATGTTCTGTGGTGTGCTTGCTTGTAATGATTGTTATGCACAATAAAATAGAAGCAATTCCAATTTGCTCATTTGAGTGCTATGTTCCAATTTTGGCGGATCTTAAATATTACACAAGTTGCTTGGTTGGCTACAAAATCAACTACTGCTAATCTTTGATATATGCTTTTTAATTTTATTTAAGGTAAGCAAGATGGTGGCTATGTAAGGTTTAAAATGCTCTGGGTTTATGTTGGAAAAAGTTAAAAAATAGGATCTTTTATAAGGGAATTCATATGAAGTAAAAATGCATAAAAAGGAACCACAAACAATACGCAAAATATTTGGGGCCTTCAAACTTTGCCCCTTTCGCTTAACTTGTAGGGATTTTGCTGCCACAGTACAATTTGTAGTTGGCATTGTCAAAATGATAATAGTTGTAGCAAAGCCAAGACTTGTTTAACTTTTTACATGAAGATGTTGATGGAACTCAACTGTACCTTTTCATTACTTCGTCATTTCCTACTATCCTATGTAAGATATTTTGAACTTACCAGACAGTAGAGATGATTGGAACCTTTCTTTATAGCTTCTGTGTATGCTCACAATATCTAAAACCTAGAACTAAGGTGTTCTCTTCTCTTCTGAGTGCTAGATTACAGATGTGAATAAAAGTGAACGTTTCCGAGGTCTTGAGCCTATGCTTGCTTGTCTGAGGCTTTGTTCTCTGAATTCGTGGGAGAAGCCTTCCTTCCCAGTATAAGCTTGTATGCCCTGGAATCCATGAAAATGAAAATGACGGACAGGACATATAATGAATCAAAGTTTTAGGAGGCTACAATCAAAGCTCATTGCACCACAATCACTTCACACCGATGCACAAACACTAGTCAAAAAAGAAAAAGAAAAAAGATTTCAAAAGAAAGTTAGAAGTGTACGAGTTAAGATCCTCGGTCCTGTTTCTGATATCCCTCGACCATAGAACTGGGTCAGTGTTCTTAGGCAATGATTCTTGTTGCTGGGTTTTCTCCCTTATCCACTGCTCAGCTTTATTGCACTCATCAAGGATCTGAGAGCACAATAATTACATCATGAGATATGGTCAAACTAAGCATCTCTACTAGTTTCAGTCCCCCTTACCGATTCTTTATCCTGGGGTTGGAGAGAATCCGCAGACGTCCGATAGTCCACAATGTTATTTAACAAATGCCTTGTAGCTTGTGCCCTTGCCTCTTCATCTCTGTATCTGTTCTCAATTGGGTCCACCAGCTATTTCAAATCAGAACCAAAAGGGCATGGGTAAAAGATTGGATCATGGGGTCAGCCATGTAGTATAATGGATAAAATGTAGGAAATTCAGATCCAGGGCAGATTATTGCCTTCTTAAGATCCTCCATTTTCTTGCTATAAGCATTCTCTGGTTCATCATCACCATCCTCGTAAAGCCACTCCTCTGTATCCTGTAGACTCCTGGCAATTCCTTCTTTCTCCTGATCACTAGCAAAGCTCCGATAGGTGTTTAAAAGCTGAATATATTCTTGTGGTCAGTATATTTTCATTCCTTGTATAAAGCTAGTCGTAGGGTATGATTTTTGCTATTAAGGCAAGTGATTTACAACTCACCAGTCAAATCAGCTCCTGAAAAGGGCGCATTAAACAGATGATATAATGCTTTTATACAACATATCCCATGCTTGTCTAAATTAGTCATTTGAGCATTTACCATATCCATACAAATGAAAAGAAAAAATGGTACTGAAGTCTTGTGCAGCTTCACTAGAAGTGCATCATTTTCCAGGAAAGCATGCGATATCCAGTCAGAAATGTGAGGCCCTACCTTTTCACGCATTTCATAAACATATGACTCCAAAGAATTCTTTCGATCCTTTGCCTGCTCTACAGCTCTATCATGTTGGGCTAACTCAAGCTCCTTCTCCTGAGCTCCTGAAATCTCAGCCATAGTCATTCCTCCATATATATTCTCACTGACTGGTATCTCAAGCCTCCGACTGGCTTTTCCATTATCCTGCATTAAACAATTGAGTGCATATAAATTCTGATTCTAAAGAAGCTGTTCCAGTACATACGAGTCTTTTCTCAGGTAACCTAATGATTTTTTAGTAACCTTTGAAAAGTATTGGCGGATAATCTCTAGATATCTTTGCTCAAAATAAGTGAAGAAAATTCCTCACTTCCATCATTTTGGGGGTAAACAGGCCCAACGTTTGGGCCTAATCCCTTCAAAAAACAAATTGGATCCTCCAATAGACAGCAAGATATGTACAAATAAATTATGCAATTCTTAAGGAACTTACTGAAGCATCTGATGATTCAGTATTGGTATTATCCTCATCAATATTTGCAACCTTTGCTACAGAACCAAAAGATGCAGAATCAGCTACCATCCCATCAGTATCTGAGTGCGAATTAGCATTCCTCCAGGAATCCTCTAAGGTATCTTCCACCAACTGAAGCAGCAAGAGTTATCTCGAATGAGAAGTATCTCAGAAAATCAAGATATAGATGGACTGGCGGAAAAAGCTACCTTAGCTGACTCAACACTGACAATTCCATGGAGATTTAGCTGAACTTTGACTTTGACTTTAGCCTTTTCACTGCACGAGCCTTCAAAAGGACCAATCTGAAATAAAGATTCAAGATCAAGTCATGAATTATTGTGCTTCACATTTAAAAACTACTTTCTGGATTACAGGATCTTTGAAACAATCTGTGAGGCAAATGAAAACTTGCACATTCTCTGTCTTACAAAAGTATTAACACTGTATCAAGGTATACAAGCTTCTATGTTCATGTCATCACTTCTGTCAACACAATCTTTTATCAGTTTAGAGACAATTTTCAATAAACACAATTTCTTTTGGACTGTATCACATTACATTCCCAAATCGCAAGAAATGCATAAGGCACAACATCAGATATCAAATCAAACTTATTGGTAGCACACATCATTGGAAGTAGCCTCCTTCTTGACAAACTTCAAGTCAAATATAAAGTTTTTCTGATTCATAACATACTATTCTCAATTTGATAGTTATTACTAACAAAGTTTATGTTCCTGCCTGAAGAGTTCCATCTTGAAAACAATGCAGCAGAGTATGGGCATCAGATTCTGAAGAAATGCTTCAATCCAACAGCATTCACACAATAGCCTCATGATTTTAGGAAAACATACAAACTTAATAGCATAATCAGAAATTTTCCTTTTAATTTCCATAAATTTTTACTCACAAAAAAACGGGTGGAAATCGTCAATTTGATGACAGCAAACATGGACTATTAAACTATTGACATGAAACCATAACTTTGCTAAAAAGTATCGTTCTCTGGAACATGAGAATTAAGCAAGAAAGATCACTATACATATGATGATATTGGGGCAGGACTTATCACCATATTATGAGTATTGGAAAAAAGGAGAAAAGTGAAACAAGAAACATGAGCTGCATCACTTACAGTAAATAAACTAATTTTGGAAGATACGCCAGGGGGCAATTCATCTGGATTAGCATAGAAAGCTTCCAAATTAAATGACTTGGGTCGTTGGAATGCCAAGATTTTGATATTTGGAATGGGCTGGCCTTTTGGAAACAAGATGTTATTTGACCCAGTACTTATTGGTCCTTCATCTGATGAGAATCCAAAGGAGAATGGTAAAGAATCCTGGACCTACATATGATACAAATGGCCAACAGAAATTATCTCAGGGAGCAGTAATTCCACGTTGTGGATAGAAATGACAAACCTGAGTACAGATACACATAAAGAGAGAAACTAAATTCACAACAACTAAACAAAAGTATGTAGTTTCTTATTGCTGCGGAAAAGTAAAAGGGTACGCGATAATGTAGCCAATCCAATGCAGCAGTTGATTTGAGATTCATTAAAGAAGTACAGCTAATTTATTGGTAAATAATCAATGGTACATGTAAATCTAGTTCCTTAATAACTATTTTTACCACAGCTACACCATAAACAGAAAGTAGCAAGGTAATATAACTACGTGACATAAAAACTTAAAAGCAAGTCAACAACAAGAGTGTGTCTTTTGACTTGAAAATTATCTTGAGATGACAATGATCTTTAAATACTCACCTCATACTCTCTGACTCGAAAAACTGGACTAAGCATTGCACACTGAAGAGCACATCCACGTGCAACACATTCACTTGCATTAATTGTACGGCTGGGTTCTTTCCCAAATAAAGACGCTAACAACTTTGTGATAGCAGGTATCCTAGACCCTGATCCAACAAGCTCAATTGAATGGATCTTGTCCACGGATAACAATGAATCAGCTATAGCTTTTCTGCAAGGAACACTAATCCTCTCCAATAAACCTGAAGCCAACCTCTCAAATTCCTCCCTCTTGATGGAACCTTTAACATCTTTCTCATCCATCAAGCACTCAATATTCAAAGGGGCCTCTGCATTTGCACTCAAAATTTTCTTCAACTTTTCACAAGCAGCCCTTAACCTAATACATGCCCGGACATTAGAAAGGACATCTATTTTGTAGTGCTCCTTGAACTGTATGACAAAATAATTAAACAAAATATCATCAAAGTCTCTCCCTCCCAAGCTGCTGTCAAAGGCATGAGACAATATCCTCATTTGTCCAGCTTCAAATGAAACTATAGAGACCTGGGTATCAGAATGACCAATGTCAACAAATGCAACATAAGTTGATCCTCCATTGGAGAAATCTGTTTTATAGATCCCGTAACTAAGCGCAGTTGCAGTGCAGTCATGCATCAACCTCAAAGGCTTCAACCCTGCGATCATTGCAGCATTTAAATATGCCCGTCTCTGTAAATCAGTAAAATATGATGGTATCCCAATTACACAGTCTGCTATAGGCATTTCCAAGTTTTTCTCTGTTATGTCTTTCAAATGAGAAAAGAGCATTGACATTATCTGAACTGGTGTAAATGTATGTCTCTCACCCAAATAACTCAAGTGGACGAGAATGCCACCATCTTGTCCTTCAGAAGTTTCAAATGGTAACATCGTCAATTCATTTTGGACATCAGGATCCTTGAAGTTGCGACCAATCAACTTCTTGACCTGAGATATTGTGGATTTTGGGTTCATCATAGCAGAGGCAGCTCCTGCAGACCCAATAAACCGCTGTTTCTCCCCGAAACATATCACAGCTGGGGTTTCACGCTTTGACTCGTCATTCAACAACACATCAATGCCCCTTTGCTTCACAGCAGCAATGACACAGTTTTCATTACCAATGTCAAAGCCAACCACGCTCATTTCAATTCAACAAGAATGTGAGGCGTGCAAAAGAAAATAACAGCACAACTCGCAAGGAATATTCGCAATCCACTTCCCGCTGCGCGCAAAAGCAAAAGAAAGAAGGAAGATTAAAAGAGAAAGCGAACTTTATAGCGAACACTAAATTTTCAAACGTTAGATTCTAAATGCTTAGGAGGAAATTGGAAACGATAAACATATAGTTGATGTCAACCCCTTTCAAGCATCTAAACCCTGAAAAAAGACCCATCATATGAGAACCTTGGCATTCTCCCTCATTCCCTCGTTTTCTCAGGAATTAAAGAAAAACACATCCAATAACAAACAAAAATTGACAATATCACAACAATTTGTTATAAAGTGAAGCACGTAGATGATTAAGAAGAGAGAGAGAGACGTCAGATACCTGAATCACAGATACTCGTTTTCGATGGAAAGCTAAAGAAATGTTAGTGAGAAACAAGAATCGAAGAGAAAGTGAGCAATGAAAATGAGACAATATCGGCGCAGCCTTCGCGGAGGCAGTGGCATCTTCCGGAAACCAAGAATTTTTGGGAGCTCTATTCGTAAATAACGTTTCCTTAAACTATGTCGTTTCGTTAATTTCTTTATAAGGGTCTCTCAAGTCTCAACAGCCCCGGTTCTTGAATTACTTTTATCTTTTTTACAACGGAATATAAAAATCAGTAATTTAAAGGTAGACTGATTTAAGTTACATAAAAATATTTAAGACGTGTTTGATTTTATTTCTTTGTTTATAAATTTAACAAAAATATATATAGTAATAAATAAAATGTTAGTTTATAATTTTTACATATAACTATAACAGGGAAGCATGCGGGACAGAAATCCTGAATCTACATTAGTTGGGTAGGTTGTGCTAGGCCAGGTCTAAGATCAGGTCTACGCGCCCACGGCCCATTCACAGGAGTTAGTCTCCCATGCAAACACAAAGATCTACATAAAGACTTAAACCTAGCGTCTATTCTATATATAAGATACTATTCTGCCATGATACAGATATAGCATTGCAATCCTAGTTTTTTCTCTGTTCTCAGCGACTAAAACTTCCTCAAAAACACTAATTTGGACGTCGGATGGACCTTCCGGGAATCAACTCCAGGTGCCTTTATTTGTTTTGCAGATATTCAGCAGCCAAAGTCATATAGAATCATGAATCCGAATAGCGACGTTCAGCCCCAGCAGAATCAGACCGAACTATACATAATACTTAAATTCGGTTAAAAATGAAGTAAAAATCTTGAATCGACGTAAAACTTAAATTCGGTAAAAAATGAAGTTCAAATAACAGCTTACCAGCATCCTACTTAAATTATCCATGGCAAAGAGCAAGAGATTAACATTATCCGGAAAGATGCATAATTCTAGGACACAATATATACCAATTATTATTGAAGAGTTACGGGTGTAACTAGTTGGAACCATGCAACTTTGTCTGGCAAATGAGGTCATATACTATATATTATGGATATTGTATCCCTTGTAGAGATACGGAAGAAATTAGAGAGTTAATGCATAGCAAAATCTCTCGCAAACAAATTATATCTGAAGCAGAGACAACACAAATTGAAGATACATGAAGAAACATATCTAAAATAACATATCAATATGTTGAACCAAATGATTAGTGATCTGCTGAGGCTTGAAGTTACTATTATAAACAAGGATAAAGCATGGTTATGCTTTATTCTTTACCTCTTTCTTACGAGCATATGGTGACCATTAGGGATGGTAACGGGGCGGGTATGCCATCTCCCATACCCGCC
>JANZLX010000213.1:40342505-40355504 GCA_025531955.1 Erythroxylum orinocense
TATATAACGGGTATGGGGGTGGTATCCCCATACCCGCCTCGATACCCGACGGGTATTGTTATTAACCCCTCATACTCACCCCATGGGTAAAAATTTGCTCCCCATACCCACCCCTGTTCGGGTAATTTTATCAAATACCTATCAGGTTCGGGTACAATTGCCATCTCTAGTGACCACGCTCATAGTGAGAAAGAAGAAAGCTTTTGTAGAGGATATCACTGGTATGTTATTAGCTTATAATCAACAAAGAATAAATGCCAGTAAAAGCTCCTTAGGTGAAAAGATGTATGTGAGGAGAAATCAGGTTCATAGGGGAGAATCAAAGAAAAAGGGAACGATAGCTCCCTAAGTAGAGTTCTAACCGATGTTTTAAAAACTAGATCAAAAATTAAACTGGTAAGACAAAAAATTTAAGATTTAAAAGGTTAAAATAATATTAGATCGTTAAAAAAATATTTAAAAAATAAATAAAACTCAAGAATTTAAAATATTAATATTGAAAGAGATTGTTCTTATCCATCTAAGAATTTAAAATTTAATTAAAAAGGATATTGTTAAATAAAAATTCATTCATTCGTTTTAATTTATAAGAACTTATTAATTTATAAAAATTGATCGATTAATTAATAAATTTATCAATTTTAACAATTAAAGTTATTAAAGTAAATTAAACTAAAAAATTGAACGATTCAAGATTTTTATAGTTGAATAGATTAGATTTTTTTAATCATTGGATCTAAATCTAAACCTAAGATTTGGTATTACAAGTGCAAGTAAATTAGCCATACTAGGAGGTATTGTCAAAATAAGGAGTATAGTGACAAAAGAAAATTTGATTATTCATCAAGGTTTATAGTGGGGACTGAGATTGCAATAATAGCTACATGTTATATATTTCAACCCATTAATTATAGGACTCATAGATTATGGTCACAAGATCACATGATACCAAATAAAGATTAGTTTATGTTCTACACGTTAAACAACTTTGGCACTATTCGATTAAAGAAGATGAAGCTTGCAAAATTATTGGAATAGGATATGCCAAGATTAAGATATTTGATGGGATTGTTAGAACGTTGATCAATGTTTAGCATGTACCACATTTGAGGCAGAATCGGTATCTTTGGATATCTTACATGCAAATAATTTTGGATATCTATTAAAAAAGACAACATTAAGGTAAAAATGGTGCAATTACTATGATGAAAGAAAGCAGAAAATCTATAGATTAAAAGAAAGCTACAGCATTAAAGTCAAAGGAAGGTAGTATTATGTTATGGCGTCTGCAGCTAGGTCATCTTAATGAAGAAGGATGATAGAACTTTATAAGAGGAGCTTATTAAAGAATGTTAAATATTAGAAGTTTGACTTCTATCAGTTTTATGCACTTGTTAAAAAGCCTAAGATAAACTTTAAGGATGCAAAGTTTAATGAGTAGATGTAAGCCTATCAAAAGGTGTCAAATATTGGAAGTTAGACTTTCGTAAGTTTTATGCACTTAGTAAACTTCTAGGAAGCAATGTTTTATGAGTGGTATATGTTAAGTCAAATATATGATACAAGTTAAACTAGAATTGCTTGGAATAAATGCTAACAGGGGAAGAAATTTTGGTTTGAAAAAAAAAAGAATATCAAGAACAAAGCGTCAAAATGATATAGTCACGTAATAAAGTCAAATGGACCATCAGGCTATTAAGTGGATATAGTTGAAAAAACTTGGTCATATATGCTCTTAGCATATGTGATTTGATCCAACTATCTTTTAGGGGACTATGATAACATATATGTATAGGTAATATGGTTAAAGATGTGAGGTTTTGCAAGATTAGAAAATTGATTGCATCTAATTAAATGTTTTTGGAAAATGTTCACACTAAAGAGAATACAACTAATATGATGTTGAAGTTGGTTATTATGAAGAAATACAACTAATATGATGTTAAAGTTGGTTATTATGAAGAAATTCAAACATTGTTTGGAATTGATTAATGTCTTAAGATGTTAGACATAAAGACAACCCAACTTATATAAAGTATATTTGCTAAGTAGGCGCTTATTGTGTATAGCTCATAAATATAAATATGCAATCTTGGAGGCATTTATTATAGTATATTAGTTGAACATAGTAAAATCACCAAGATGGACTGTGTATGGCTCATATACACAGGTACAATTTTAAAGTGCTTTCTTTTTTATAATGTATAGGAAAAGACATGAGTATAACATAGGTATGTTGGCATAATAAAAGTTTTCTCAAAAGGGACACAATTTACAATGTGAGTGTGTTTGAATTTGTGTCTATATATGTAAAGAAACAAAAAGATCCACAATTTGAGACACATGTTGAAGCCCATGTTCATATGCGGGTAGATATAATAAGATTAAGAATTTGGGATATGGGCTCATCATATGATAATATCCATAGTATAGAATATGAGTGTATTACAACTTGTGTCTATATTTTGACAAAACTGAGATACATGACTTTAACATATAGACATGTCCTAGTTTGTGTCTATAAAAGACATTCTTATTTAGAAATGCATTTTCTAGTGGATTTCAAATTCTGGAGAGATTTTATGACTTACTAGAGTTGTGTTTAAGTTATGTTCAGTTTAATAAGCGGCAAGTTATATAAAATTGTTTTAACTAGATTTTACAATTAATTATACTTATTTAAACTTAGTTTATATAAAGAACACATGCAATCATCATCAACTGAATGATTATAAAATACTAAATCAGCCACTCTTGTCTCCTAAGGATGTAAGCACACTCAAATGGTTGAACCACGTTAAAAATATTCTTATTGGTTATTCTTATTTGTTCCTTTCTTTATAATATATTCTTATTAGATGCTAACTGAAGAAAAGCAATGAAGAAAAAATAATAGACATAGGAGATTTGGAGAATTTTCTGTGTGTTTATTTTACTGTATCATGTACATATATAGATGAAGAGTTTTATGTAAAAGGAAACTATACATGTAAATCAAATCAAATCATAATCCCTAAAAATAAGGGATCAAAATAATTTCCTAAAACTAACACTAACAAGTTCTCAACAAGTGGCATTAAAGGAAAATTTGGGCAATAATAAATTTGATTGTAGGGTTTGAAGTGAATAAGTTTAATAAAACTAGAAATTTTAGAATGTGACAATAAAGAGTGAAGGATTTGTTGGCACAATATGGGAATATTAAAGGGACTAAGTGAGAATAAGCTAAAAGATATGGAAGAGCTCGACTTGGAAGAGCTATAAGGATAATTAATTGAAACTATATGACTTTATCTAGTAAATGAGGTCATGTGCCATCTTATAGATATTGCATTTCCTGTAGAGATATGAAAGAAACTAATAATTGATACATGTCAAGGTCTCTAACAAACAAGTTTATATGAAGCAAAGATTATATAGGTTGAAAATATACAAGAGGACAAATATGGAACAACATATCTATGTGTTCAACTAAATAATCAGTGACCTACTAAGGTTCAAGTTAATTATGTACACAAGGAAAGAACAATGATACTATTTTATTCTTTATCTCGTTCTTATAAACATTTAGTCACCTTGCTCATATTAGGTAAAGAGACATTTGATATGAAGGATATCACTATTGTGTCATTGAGTCACAGCTAATAGAGACTAAATATTGATGAAAGCTATTAAGGTTAAAGTTTGTATGTGAGGGGGGATCAAGATCGTGTGAGAAATTAAGGGAAAATGGCTTGTATAAATGGATTTTTAAATCTAAATCTAATGGTAAAATGAAAATTTGGTCTTATAAGTGCGAGCAAACTAGATATATTATAATAATTTAAAAAAAAGAAGGATGAAAAGAAAATTGATGATTCATCAAGATCTACTAATATAGTATAGATTAAGGACTTAAATTATAGTGATGGAAACATTCTCTATATTTTAACTAGTAAATTATAGGATTTAAGGATTTTAGATATTGGATGCTTATATTGCATGATATTAAACAGGGATTAGTTTATATCATACACATTGGGCAACTTTGGCATTGTTTAATTAGGGGATGATAAAGCTTGTGAACATGATCTCTTTAGGCACCTTGCATGTGAATGGTTTTGGATATAAGATTGAGAAGTATATTAAGGTGGTAAATGGTGCGATGATTAGGATAAAAGGACTAATACTAGTGAGTGAAACACATTTATTGGTGGAGAAGCTAAATAGTAAAGTCAAAGGAAGATATTATTATCATATGAAGCATAGGTTTGAGTCATCTCAATAAGTAAGGGATGACTAAACCTCATATAGAGAGCTTATTAAAGGGGTAAGCGTTAATAATACTGTGTTTGGAGAGCAACATACATTGAAGCAAATATATAGAGATGATGAGTCAAGATTAACAGAGAACATTAATAGTTCAAAGGTGATACGAGTTGAACTAAAATGACTTAAAATATATACCAGAGGGCCTAAAATTCTAGTTTGAGAAATATAACAATGTCATGAAGAAAACACCAACACAATATAGTCACAAATAGTGCTAAATGGATGATCAGACTATCAAATAGATATGGTTAAAAAGACTAAACCACATATGTTCTTACCATCAGTGATAAGAATCTAGCTACCTTTTATGAGACTATGTTTAGTCAGGAGAAAAATAGATAGATGGATCTCATTATTAAAGATATGAGGTTTTACAAGATTAAGAAATTGATTGCATTAGTTAAATCTTAAAAAAAAGGTAGTAATTCGTCTCCCGCTTGTCTGGGAATTTCTTTGTCTTGTCTTTTGGCAAGTTTAACCTAGGATTTCATGGCTGATGATAATCAGATTTCAGTCGAGATGGCAACTCTTTCTGTTGATGGTGAAGCAGACAACGACATCATATTTGAGGACGATGGTGATCTGGATGTGGTTGTTGACCCTTCGTTCCATTTGATTGGGCGTTTTTACATAAACAAACCCATCAACTTCCAAGCTATGAAACAAACATTAGCTTCCCTTCGGAGACCTTTCATGGGGTTATCAGTGAGGGCAGAAGGTCAAAATCTTTATGTCTTTCAATTCTATCATATTGTGGACCTTGAGCGTGTGTTAGAAATGGCTCCTTGGCCTTTTGATAATCAACTCCTATTGCTAGGTCAAATGGATGGGTCCACTCTTCCCTCTACGATTCCTTTATACACCACTCCTTTGTAGGTTCAGATACATAAATTGGAGGAGGGTTTTATGACTGAACGGGTGGCCAAGAGATTGAGGGATGAATTGGGTGGTTTTTTGGCGGCTGACGCAAATAATTTTCAAAGCCCTCGTCGGTCCTATATGCGCTTGAGGTATGAACATGATGTATGCAAGCCTATTTGTCAAACATTGAAATTGCGAGCTAAAGAAGGAAACTGGTTTTTTCCTACTTTGGAGTATGAAAGATTGCCATCGGTGTGCTTTTTGTGTGGTTTTGTTGGGCATACGAAACGGTTTTGTAGGTGTTGTTCAACAGAGGTACTGCTCCTTTGGTCAAAAAATTTGGGCCAGAAATACGAGCTTCTAGCTGCAGGCACCAACTGAAGATTATTGAACAGTGGTTGAGGGAGGATAGTGGTAGGAACTAGTTAGCGGATGGTATTCCTAGGATTTTTCAGCTTTTCATTGTTAATCACCGTCTGGAGGGCGCTTACGAAGCTGTTGCTATTGCCGATTTGGGGCTCAAGGAAGATGACAAGCCTGCTCCTGGAAGGGTTTTGACCAATAATTCGATCGATGATATTTTGATTATTGATCCAAAGTGTAAGAGGATGGGTTCTGAGCTGTTTGTGCCCAATCCAGTTGATGAGCAGCATATTGAACAAGGCAGCACTTTGACTTCACCACACGAGATCTTGGCGGGCACTAGTTCACAGGCCCACCGTCAAATATGAGTACCATTAGCTGGAACTATCGGGGGCAACCTACTAGTAGTAAGGACCTTATAGGAGATCGTTAGAAATCAAAAGCCACAGTTTATTTTTCTTATTGAAACCTTTTGTAATTCCAATACAATGGATGAAATAACATCTTTGTTAAAGTATGATGGTTTTTTAAATGTTGATAGTGCTGATCATAGTGATGGGTTAGTTTTCCTTTAGAAGGGTTGTTTATTTGTTAATTTAATCAGTTCCTTTGCCAGGTACATTGATGTGGAAGTTCAAATGGCTCAACTTGGCTCTTGGCTAATAACTGGTTTCTATGGTGAACCTGACAGAAGTAAGTGTTCAAGTTCCTAGCAATTGCTTCGTCTGTTAGCATCACATAGCTATCTCCCTTGGGTCTGTTTAGGTGACTTCAACGACATATTAACGGCTTCAGAAAAGCGAGGGGGTAAGTTCAGCCTGAGCATTTAATTAAGGGATTCCAGAGTGTAGTTTCTGATACTAAACTTTATGATTTCCCAATGTCTAGCTACCCGTTCACCTGAGAATCTGGTTGAGCAAGTGGGCACCTAATCGAAGAAAAGTTGGACCGTATCTTAGTCTTGAACTCATGGAGACTCAAATTTCCACAAGCGAGTGCTGGGGTTCTCGACACTTCTTCTTCTGATCACCTGTCGCTACTCTTACAGCTTCGTTGTTATTTGCTAAGGCCACACGCTCGCTACTTTCGGTTTGAGAATAATTAGAACAGGGAAGTGGTATGTCAGGAATTGGTTACTACCTGTTGGGCTGAAACGGTGGGCATAACTCTTTCAAAGCGTCTTGCTCGTTGCAGTGCTCTATTGTCTGTATGGGGTAAAGAGCTTTGGAACTATCAGAAGCAAGAATTGGCTGATTGTTTAGCAATAATGGCTTCAATTAGGGGCAACAGACGATTAACGAATGTGAATTTTGTAGACACTCAGAACCGGTATCAAGAACTTCTCCTTTAATGAGGGATTTTTTGGAAGCAACGCGTAAAGGATTTCTGACTTCGGGAAGGGGATGCAAGCACCCGCTTTTTCCACAAGCGAGCTACTGCTTGACAACAAAAAAATAGGATTGACTAGCTACTTGATGAGGATGGTAATCTGTGCAGCTGGGATACAGGCCTCCATGATTTAATGGTACGCTACTTCACTTCTATTTTTACATCATAGAACTGTACTTCCCTTTTTGTTTCAGATATGATTCCGTCTTTGGTATCAAAGGAGCATAATGATTTTCTCCTTGCTTCATATACTATCGCTGATGTGCATGCAGCTGTGTTTAGTATGAAAGTCAACAAGGCCTTTAGTTTAGATGGTTTCAACCCAGGATTCTTCCAAGGGTTTTGGTGTTTGAATGGTGGTGATGTTGCTATTACTTGCATTTCCATCATTCAGCAATGGTATATTTTGGCATTCTTGAACGAAACGGGTTGTTCTTCATTCCAAAGAAGCAAGCTCCTACAATTATGGCTGATTTTAGGCCAATTGCCTTGTGCAACGTACTCCTGAAGATTGTGACCAAGATGATTGCCAATCGTTTGAAGTCTTTGCTCCCTCAAATTAGCTTTGAAAGCTAAAGTGTTTTTGTGACCGGACGAAACATATAGGGTAATTGCATTGTAGTTTTCGAGGTTATGCATGACCTTCATAGGCGCAATAGAGGTAATAATTTTGCAACTGCATTCAAAATGGACATAAGCAAGGCATATGCTCGTATGGAGTGGTTGTTCTTACACCGAATGCTTCTTAAATTTGGGTTCTCACATGAGTGGGTGGCTCTTGTAATGTCGAGCATGGTTTCGGTCAAATACTGGCTTCTACAAAATGATCACAATATTGTCCCTATCCTTCCGACTAGGGGTCTCCATCAGGGAGATCCTTTGTCTCCCTATCTCTTTATTATTTACACGGAAGGTCTCTCCAGGGTGGTGCATGCGGCGGTTCAGGTTTGTAGCTTGAGTGGATTTCGGGTTTCTAGAAATGAACCTTTGCTTTCTCATATGTTTTTTTGTCGACGATATTTTGGTTTTCATCAAGGCCAATATTGATGAAGCCAATAATCTGAAGTAGGTCTTACAGATGTATGCCGATTAATATGGCCAACAAATTAATTTCAATAAATATTCCATTACTTTTAGTGCCAATACCACTTATCAAGTTCGGTCTCAAGTTTGTTCTGTGCTACAAGTTGTGGAGAAGGACACCCTCAGTACTTATTTGGGTTTGCCATCTCATATAGGCTGCAACAAGAATGAGGTCTTTTGCTACATTAAAGATCGGTTATGGACAAAGTTGAACTCATGGGAGCACAAGACATTATCTCGTGCAGGGAAAGAAATTTTGTTGAAAACTATCCTTCAAGTGTTGCCTAATTACTTAATGAGTCTTTTTTTGTTGTCAAAGACTTTATGTTCAGAGCTTGAAGGCATTATGAACCATTATTGGTGGGGTAATGGCAACAATTATTCCCATGACATTCACTGGCTTGCTTGGGATCATATGACATCTCCCAAATCATTTGGCAGATTAGGTTTTCAAAAATTACCAGAGTTTAATCTCGCGTTGCTTAAGGCCAAGTACTATCCGAATGGTCAGTTTCTTGAGGCAAATCTTAGTTCGAATCCTAGCTATGTCTGGCAAAGTATTTGGGAATCCTAAAATTTATTCCATAGGGGTATTTATTGGCGGGTTGGTTCAGGTTCACAGATAAGGATTTGGGACTCTCCCTGGCTATTGGATGACTCCAATTCTTTTATTTCTTCCCCCATACCATTACCAGTGCCTTCTCAACTCTCTCTTGTCTCTGATTTGATTCTTCAACGACAATGGAATGTTGAGAAGATTCAAGCACTGTTCAATGAACATGATAGGCGATGTATACTCTCTATTCCTTTGAGTTCTTCTGTTGTTGCTGATAGATTATGTTGGAAATACGAGTCCAAAGGCAACTATACAATTAAGAGTGCTTATCGTAGATTACTTACACATCCGTATGCTCCACTCTTCATCTCCAGCTCACTTTGGTCTCGCCTTTAGCGACCGCAAGTTCCACCCAAGGTGCAGAATTTTATCTGGAGGGAGATTATGAATATTTTGTCGACTCGTCACATTCTCCAAGTTCACCATAGTGATTTTGAAACAATTCTGCATCTTCTTGTTAAATGTCCTTTTGCTGTGAGTGTCTGGCAACAATCTAGCTTGGGTTTCCGATCCACAAATGAAGCTTCCTTTACCGGCTGGTTTGGTGATACTTTTGCTAAATTGGATTTCGAGGATGCGTGTAATGGTGTGATGATTTGTTGGGCTCTTTAGGTAAATAGGAATGATGTGGTTTGGCGACATAAACATAGGAACCCAGGTTCAGTTGTAAGGTTGGCGGCTAATGTTTTGCATGCATGGTAGGCAGTTCGAGTTTAGCCACATGTTCCTTCGGTAGCTGTAAACCGTACTCCTCGTTAGTCATGTCCCGCTGAAGGCTAGCTCAAGGTTAATGTTGATGCCACCATTGGACGTGCTCCGAGGTATGTGGGTATTGGTTGTGTAGTGAGGAACTCTGGTGCTTCGTTTATAGCTGGTCGTGCATGGCGCTACTCAGGTTATTTCACTGCCACGGTTGTTGAGGCCATTGCTATGCGTGAAGTATAGAGTTGGATCAAGGCACAAGGCTTGCACAGAGTTTTTTTAGAAACTGACTCTCAACTGGTTGTGCAAGCCATTAATAGCGATAAGCCTGATGATGTTTCTACTTTTAGTTTAATTATTCAAGATCGTAAATCTCTCATGTCTGAGATTCCAGTCGCTCAGTGTAATTTTATCTATCAGTCTGCTCATGTCGCTGCTTATGTTTTGGTCATTAGTAGTCATTCCGATGCAGGCCTAGAAGTGTGGACTACTTTACCTCCTAGCCTACTTGATGTCTGACTCTCTTCGTAATTCAATCCCCTCTTTTACTTTCAAAAAAAAAGGTTCACACTTCTAAGAATGTAGCTCATGCATTGATGAAGTTAATTACTATGTAGAAGTTCAAGTATTGTTTATACTTGATTAATATCTCATAATGTTATACATGAATACAATCCAACGTATGCAGATAAGGTGGAGATTTTTATGTATGACTCATATGTATGGACATGCAATCTTAGAAGTATTTCTTGGAGAGTTTTCTTGGAAGAATAGAGGGTGTTTCTTAGAAGTCTTTGGGTGATTATGGTCGGACATACGATCGTGTGTCAGAGCGTGCTCTTCTCTAGAATTCAAAGGTGAAGACAAAAGATAGAAAATGAGTTCTTTTACGTAACAAAGAATTTTTTAAAAAGAGACGCAGTATGAGATTGGGCTTTTGTAGCTTGTGTCTATATGTGAGTAGATATAGTAAGATCTACAGTTAAAAGGTACTTATAATAATAGAGGTGGTGAGCAAATATCATCGCAACTGTTGCTGGGAGGAATAATAAATTAGGCAATAACGTGATGGTATCAATTCTCTTAACTCTTCCTATTTCCATCTAGTTTTACTTTATTAGTAAAATATCTAGGATCCACTTACTATGCCAATACAAAGGCCTTGTTTGGTGAAGAGCTTATCAGCTCTTTTTTAGCTGGTCAACCCACTTTAGCTTGTTAACTTTAAGAAAAAGCTTATAAGTTTGTTTGGTAAAGAGCTGATTGGGATGGCTGATTCAACCCAATCAGCTAATTTTCAATCAGCTCCTCATAGGAGCGTTTCACCCAATCAACCGATATTTTTTCGGCCTTCTCTCCATTTTGCCCTCACTCCACTTGACTCTCTCGCGTCTCGTTTTCTTCGAACTCTTCCCCCTTCTCTTTTGTTACTCTTGTTTTCTCTCACTCTCTCTCTCTCTCGCTGTCTTAAACACTGAGGTTTTGGGTTTGTGATTCTTTCAGTTCCTCTCTTGGGTTTCTTCTTTATCTCTGTAATTCTTCTTCATTAGCAACTTTGATCACCAGGTTCGCTAATTGAATCGGTTTTGCGAAGATTTGTTTCACCAAGTCCGCCATGGCGGACCCGTACCTAGGTCAAAATTTTTCAAAGAGATCGATTCCTTGATCCAAAAACCAAAAAAAGTTCAAACCTTTAATAAAAAAAGGCACAAATAAATAGGGAGAGACGAGTTACAGTTCTTGATGAGCTTGATTGGCGGTGACAATTGAAGGGCAAAAGCAAAAGAGAAATGTGAAGAAATGAGCCGGAAATGTGGTTGATCCTCTACAGCAATCAACAAGGATGAGTAATCGTGAGAATTTTGTGTGACTTGAAGTTGGATTAAGGGAGAGAGAGATCTGAGGTGTTGGTTGGTTGAAACATATGCAGAACAAGTTGATCTGTTTGCCCAGGAGTTGTGAAACATATGCGGAACAAGTTGATCTGTTTGCCCAGGAGTTTGAATAGTCTGAAAGTCTTCTGCTTTTCGTAGTCAGACGGGGTTTACAAGGTCAAACGAGTTCATTAAAGTAACGTATAGCAACAACGATATTATTCATCATCTAACATGTCCTGAAACTAACATTTTTATTATCCCCATGTCCACTTCCCAAACATAAGAAATGAAAATGAAGATTGGTGTATTTTTTTAGCTATGAAAAGATTAAATATCAATTGGCTCGTCAGTAACTAAAAGAATGTTCATCAATAAAGCAATATTGTTATTCCTTAGCTCTTGGAGTAAATTGCAAAATTTACTCCAAGAGCTATACATAAACAGCTAATACTAAACAGCTAATTTTACCAAACAACTTTAACAAATAGCTAATGCAATCCGCTGATCAAATCAGCTGATAGAATCAGCTATCAGCTATCAACTATCAGCTGATTGTCAAACAGGACCAAAGTAGTCTTTTCATCCTTAATATATGATCTTGCAAATGCCTTTGTAGAGTATTACTAATAACATGTTTAATAGTTATTTAAATGTGACTTAGTTGAATAATCAAGAGTATTACTAATAACATGTTTAATCTTGTATTACAAAATTAAGTAATTTTTTAAACAAAATTTTGAATGCTTTTATGTTGATTAAATTTAATATTTTTTATGTCAATACAACAACAACAACATTATCCAGTAAAAATCTTGATGAGGTGCGGAGTCGGGAGAGGTCTAGTAGTACTACACAACTTTACTTCTAACTAGTAAAGGGGCGGTTTCCAAATAACATATATAATCATGTAATTTTATAGTTTATAAATATATATAAGTGTTGAAACATTTGTCTCGTAGACGTTTTATTTTAATTATGAATGGAATTAAATTTTGTGAATTAAATCGAAATTAAAGGAATTATAAATTGATCGGAATTGTTTTATGAATTGATACAAGCAGCCAATTACCTAACAATTTAGTTACTTTTGTAAACGAATGAGCGGCGCAAGATCTTGATTTTTTAAAAGCTTTTATAGAATTCCTTATTATGATAATAAATTTGATTATCTTGAAAACAAGCAAATGTTTAATTCTGAAAAAATTGATAGGTGTTAAATAGTCTTTATTTAAATGTAACTTTTCCTCTCTTATTACTTTTAGAAAAATAATAAATATATACATAATATGGGACATCTTGTTAAGAATATTAAATTATAAATATTTTTAAAACAGTGAAGATATGTGTTTTATACTTCTTTAAATTTTTATATCATATTACGCTACTTTGGGAAAATACTTAGAGGATGTCTGCTTACATTCAGTATTTTTTTGTTCAATTTTTAATTTAATTTAATTTTAAACCAAAAATAAAAACCTATTTAATTATTATTGTTAATGTAATTATATTTTCATATTAAATAAAATGATTTTATAAATTATTAATTAAATAACTTTATTTTAACTTGTTATATGATATTTACTAAACAAGTGAACATTTATGTTTTAAAAAATTTAAATTAATTACTAAAATATATCATCATTGTCATCACCCAGTCTCTCTAAGGCGCGAGTATGGAGCAATGTTCTAAATATCGTACCGGACTTGGTACCGGATTGGGCTCTAGAACGGAACTGTACCGGTACCGGTCGGTACCGGGTACCGTTTCGGGATATTTTTTAAATTTATAAAATAGTC
>JANZLX010000213.1:40362009-40388074 GCA_025531955.1 Erythroxylum orinocense
TTGTTTTCTAAGATTTGCACTCTCGGATGTCGGCTTTTGTTTCATTGTTTCGAAACATTCGTTTCGTTTTGCTTCCGTTTCTGTTACGGAACCTCTGCGAATTCTATAAGAAATTTGTTCTTTCGATTTCTACTTTCGATTATGTTTTTTTCGTTTTAAGGAATCATGTGTACATATAAGGGAATCTGTATAAGTAGTTGGATTTCGGAAACGGGATCCAGCAGCAAACACGCTTGCCAATATTGTCAATGGTCCTGACAGGAACCCATCTAGCCTAGAGGAAGGGCAACTTGCATGTTCGGCCAATACCTATATCAGTTAAATATCTTCCTCCAATCACAACTCACGATTGGACAGATGATAAGATTGATGACTACATAAAATTAGTACACAACATATGGGACGTGATCCTCTGTAAGATTGGTACAGGGTAAGGGGTACAGAGGATTTGAGGGAACAACATATACATTGAAAACCTTCCAAGTCTCAAAGGCCCCTAAGCCTAAGTTAGCAGGAGATTTCTCTTTTAGTAAACATACTATAGCCTATTACCTGGCAATCTGTACTGTCAACTCTTGGTGATTATTTATCTGAAAATTTTGTTTTACATAAAAAATTAAAAATATTAAAGTTTCAGGGAGACGTAAGTATTTCCATACTTATTGGAATTAGAAGTAATAAAAAAATAATATTTACAATTTTTTTTTAAAATTCTTATGTATAAATAATAATAAAATAAGGAATAATTGATGAGGAGCAACATCTTTGAAGTTTTCCATATTCTCAAAAAATAACCTAAAGTTATATAATTATCTTCAAGGAGTGAAGCACAAGCAAGCCTTACAACTTTTGTTGGTGACGTTCTCATGGAATAGTATCCCATACAATGCGTGTCGGTTTCGCGGGGAGTTTTCGAGATCTTTGTCTCACGGTCCTGTCAACTTTGATTACAATCTGATATTTAATATTTTCTCAAGCTTAAACTCAGTAGTCGCTAGGATATCAACATTTTGAAAAGCTCTTATCCTTTTCTTGGTTTCGTTTTTTTGTTTGGTGTTTTGTTTTCTCTACCGGAAAAGCACCGCTCCACTGGGTACGCTTTCTTCCTTGCTTTTCCATGTATGTTTGTGATGTTGGCTTCACTCTTTCTTTTTCTTTCGCAAAGCATTTTTATCGGGTTCTAACTATATAATAGAAATAAAAGATTTTTGGGTTCCTATGCCCTCTCCATGTTTTTCCTTTTTTAATTGCTATTGGGTTCCTTGTGTAATGAAAATGAAAAATGAGTTTAGTGGTCTTGGATGGTTAAAGATGTGAAATTGCGAAGTTTGCACTTTTAACCAAACATGGACTGGTACTCTTGTGTAAATTGGAATTTCTCAAAGAAACTTTTCAGAGTTTATCTAATCGATGTTTTGCAACACCAAAGAAGTTGGTGTTGTCCTTTTTTTTTTTGTTTCTTCTTTTAGTAGTTGTGATTGTCTTCAACTAATTGTATATTTACAGTCAATGTCTTTTTGCTTGCTAATGAGTTACATTTGGTTGCTTCTCTGCTGGCTTATTAAAGTTATTTGATTTTATTGACCCTTGATGTAAGGCTTGATATCTTAAAGAAATTACGATTCTAGTCTTAATATGCTGTTGTGATGTTACTTTGCCTCAAGCTAAATTTTGCGATTAAAATTGAGTGTCTGGGAATATGATTGCACGCTACTAATTTTTATGCAATTACTTCTCTGTTGTCATTCAGGGCGTTTGAATTGCTTACCTATGTGTAGGTAATTCTCATGCCAGAAAAACCTCTCTTATTTACTTCGGTGGATGGTTTGCATCTTTAGCTGCTCCAGTTGCTCTCCTTCTCAAATTGATAATACAGTGGGATTCCTGTGAGGTTAGCCAGAAAGTTGTAGTTTTATAATCTTGTGAAAGTTGGTGAATAAAAATGAAGTCACATAAATTGCTGTTATTTTGTAAACCAACTTATTACACGCTCAACTGTTGTAAGATCTATGTACTTTACTGAACTAAATGAATAGACATGTAGCTTTCACTTCTTGAAAAAGGTTTGCATAGATAATATGGGAATTGAGATAGTAATGATAATAGTGGTCTATGGCTTTTCGGACTGAGCTATGAGTTGTTGTCCTGGTTGAGACTAATCTGGCTGTTTTTGTTTCATGCCATGTTAGTGAAACAGTTAGCATTGGATAAGAAAGAAATATCTCAATATGAGAGAAAGAGGTGCTAAACCTAATGGTTATTAAAATTTTGACATTTGAAAGCCTTTTGTAAATTCCTATTTGCAATAACATTGGGAACATGCTAAAGAGCATCCAATTTGGAAATACAACTACAGAAATGCATGAATTATATTCTACTCAGTAAATGTGTACTTTTTTACAAACAGGATTTAGAGTTATATGGTTACAAAAAGCATGTGTGGTAGATTGCTATTTTTTCCTGAACATTCCCTTGAACATTAGTGGTTCTTTCCATGTTTTAAAAACATTTTTAATATATTTACGTCATCCACAAAACTGGGGTCTTTAATATTAGCATGTGCGTTTGACCAGTGGAGATAAAGAAGGAAAGTGTTGAATTAAACTATATGTTATTCAATTCCCATATATGTAAGTGCTACACATCTACATGCCTGAATTCAACTAATGTGCTCTCAGGGCAGACTTTTTTCTTATGCATAATAAAGCGTCAATATCTACAAAAATCCCTCAACCCATGCCCTGAGATTTGAACCCTAATAGATGGGGAGAACTCCTACCTCCCTTTTGTTAGGCCAAAGAATTGATGTTTCAAATTAAACTTCAATAGTTTTCTGTTATTGTGTAAAAACATATTATGGGAGTTTCTGTTAAGATATTGGTGATGTCATAAGATTCCAAAGTGAATACAATTTTGCAGGATTTGTTGCTCTGTTTCATGAATATTGCCTTTTTCCTTCAATCAGTGGCACTTTTTAACTTATTGTCTTTTCAGCAATATTAGTGACTGTGAACTCAATTTTCGGCTGCCATCTTGAATGCAGGGAGGGAAAACTTATAAGATCTCATCAAGCTAGTGATTCCTTGGATATAATAAAGATGAATGAAGCAAATCAGCGTAACAACCTTGATGCTTCAGCCATTGTTCCATTGAAGCGCAAACGTGGTCGACCACGCAAGTATCCGAGACCAGGCTCGGAAGTGGGAAATGATCATATTCCAAGAAATCAAAATCGAAATCAGGGAGAAAATGCTCATGTTCCATCTATAGTCAATGGAAATAATCCACGCCAACTAGATCCAATTACTGATGCAAATGATACCATGGTGGGTCAGGTTGTTCATGGTGCAATTGAGGCTGCATTTGATGCTGGATATTTGCTCACTGTCAGGGTTGGCAACTCAGAAACTACTTTGAGGGGTGTTGTTTTTAAGCCTGGACGCTATGTCCCTGTTTCTTCAGACAACGACATTGCACCTGGTGCTCAAATGATTAGACGAAATGAGATTCCCCTCCCAAGAGAGGACTGCAGTCAGGTACAAGGTCATAATTCAAGGTCCAGGGACAGAACTAATCATATGTCTCAGACAGCTGACATGGCATCCTCAAAAGGCATGCCTCAAAGTGCTCCACTGGGTGAAGCAAGAGGCAAGCTGGGTGAAGCAAGAGGCAACCGGGTGCCTGTTGTGGTGCAGCCTTTCAATCTAGCAAATGGCATAACAGCTCCTGGTGAATCATCTTTACTTGGAGGCCAAGCTAGCCATCAGTTGACCTCCAAAGGCAAAAGCATTCTAGAGACTGCTCATTCATCAAATGGTTCAACCGTCACAATTCTGGAGCAGGCGGCTGAAAACCAGTTTCCGCATTTTCAATCTCAGGATAATCAGCAGATGATGCCTTCAGGCCTGCAAAATGAAGCTTATTCTTTCGGAAATCCCACAGAAGCAAAGCTTAAAGGAGAAGCTAAACACATGAGACCACCTGATATGCCTTTTGAGAAACTTTTAACTGAAGTCGTTAAGAAGGTTCAAGTGCCATCCCAGTCAAAGAAAACTATTAGCCGCTCAGCTGATAAGTTATCCCCAAAAGATTCTGACTATAGCATGGAGGACAATGGCAGCGACACAGATCAGCCACTTTCTATTGAACCTCTGCAAGCTCTGCAACCTGATCTTTTAAACCACCCTCCAGTTGTGTCAAAGCCTGTAGAACATTATAGAACTGGCAAATTGACTGAACTTTTGCAGGTAAATTAAAACCTTAACTAGAAAGTGCAGTTAAATCCTATACCACCTAATTTACACTTTATTTTCCCCTTAAAGTTAGTACCCTGAATCATAGGCCATCAAACAACTTGCATAGTTACATTGAAGACATAGAGATGAGTTGTATGCTAACACTCAGAGCTTAAGAAGGTTTTGCAGGAGCACATGATGGAGAATCAGGAATTACGGAATGAGGAGCAAGTTGCAAGTTCACGACAAGAAGTTGATAAGCCAAGAATCCCAGAAACCAAGCAGGGAGCTTAGAGCCTGCCATACGAGTGAACCAACATAAGCCTCGACTGTCTAGTTGAACTGGTTTCCTAGAGGGGCTATTATATCTTCTACTTGTGTAAACTTCATCGCCATTATGTGCAATTAGATTAGTGTATAACCTCTCAACCTGAAATTGATACACTCCATGGGGGATTAGCTTTTATAGACACACTCAGAGTTTGCATTTGTGGGGGAAAGAACTGCGTGTTATCATGTGGTTATTGTTTATCACGCACTCGTCGTGTCGTTTCGCTTATAGTAATTAGTACACCCTTCAACCATACGGTACACATAGTTCACGGCTACCTTACATGATCCAGCTCAAACTTTTCAACTTTCCAGCAACCCCCCTTCTAATTCTAAGCCGTTGACACAGCAAAATTCTTTCCCATTTCATGTAGGATTAATGGAATACCAGGCGTAGGGCAATGCAGAACATTTCTTTTATGTTCCACAGGGCTTCATACGGGGGTGGTTCCACTTGATGCTTTCTGCATTTCTTGCTTGCAACTTTTCAGCTGTATACATTCATGGTTCAGGGATGTCAATTACTCCATCATGCAAAAAAGAAACTGCAACTTTGCAGGGAGACGAACAGACTACTTACCTTCGTGGAGAGACCACATTACTTGAACTCAGTGAACCACAATGCGACTCGGATAAAACAGCAAGCACAGTGGTGCAAGCACTTAAAACAAATAGCATTAGTACAAATTGACGCATACAGAAGCAGGCATTTCATAATATAAGATTGTTCAGCATATTAAGTGCGTGATCAGGATCAGCATCTGCTCCACTACGGAAAAGCGTTGTGATTATCTGCTCTTCCTCCACAGGTTTTGCATTTGGGGGCAGGGATCTGTTGTAAAGAAAAGCAAAACTTGAAGCACATTCAAACAAATAAACAATTCATTCACGGCTACCAATGTGAGTTCCAATAAAGCTTTTAGCAAACTATTTGCATTACATGACTAATTATCCTATATTGTACAAAGATGTAAATAAATGGTGACTATTAGTCATGTTGTTGAAAAACTAATCAAGTTTGCACGTATTTGTACTACCATGTACTAGTTTAGAATATGAAGTGAACAATTAGTTAATGGTGAAGACCCCTTTTAGTATTAGAAAACATCATATAATCACTGAGAGATGGAGAATAATCCTCATAAATAAAAATTTGGATGTATTAATGGGTTTTGTTTTACCCTTATTGTTTAGAAAAAGTCTCTCTACTAATTAAGGCTAAGGTTGTATATTACTGAACATCCATGATTCATACTAGGTGATGATGTTGAATGAAATTGTTTAATATCTAAGACTTACATATGTATGTATAAATTAATGTCATTATACAATATTTTCAAACATATTCTCATATCAAAATAATTGATTATTATTGATAATTTTGTTTTCATGACTATTAATCAAAAGTTCATCATCTTGTACGGAAGGGAAAATTTCATGAAAGATTTTTATAGAATTTCTGGTGTTTTCTTTTAAGGTTCCATATATTTTTCTAAGAATTTGAATAATTAAAATTAAAATGTTAATTAATTGATGTTGGTTCATTTTACTGATAGTAATAATCAAATTCTAATTTCAAGTACAAAAGGTTTTTTTAAGGAAATTAAAAAAATAAATTTAAAAGCAATAGATTTGATAAATCAGTTAAGACAATGACAAGCAAGATCCTTAATACATTTGCACTTTATACAGCGCAAATATAATGATCTTTCATATATGAAAAAGGGAGAAGAATCATATTTTGACGAAAAAAATTAAGGATCAAAATTTACCCTTTAGTTTTTAAGAATTATTAACGAAAATTTAACTTATTTGTAAAAGAAATTTTTAGTCTTTGAAGTTTTAAGAGCAATGATTAAAAAACGCAACCAGTTCATTCATTTTAACAGTAAAAATTTTAAACTGTCTAATTTTTCGATTCGATTTTTAACTTTTCGGTTCGATTTATTTTAATAAATTTTGTTGTTAAAAATGTATTAATTTATTAATTAATCAATTTTTAAATTAATAAATATTTATAAATTAAAATAAATCAATTAAATTTTATTTAATAATATTTTTTAATTAAATTTTAAAATTTTCTATACCTAATAACTTTTTTTAACTAAAATTAAAATTTTTTAATTTTATTCAAATTGAATGTTTTAAAACTTAAATTTTTTGTTTTAATAATTTAATTTTTGAACTATGTAATTTTTAAAACATGGTTGAAGAGGGCTAACTAACCACTAAAACAAATTGCAAATAGAATACAAGTGAATTGAGTTTTATCAACACAAAATCTAAACATACTACGAAGATAAATTAGTAATCTATGTGGTAAAATTAAATTAAAATATATAAGAATACGTGGACCCCAATCCATCAGATTTCTCCTAACTTGTGCAAAACCCTAAACCCACCCTTTTTTCTTCTAAACCTTAAACCCCTCGCTCATTCTGTGCGCACCAACGAAAGGCCTTGCCTTGTACTAACGCTATCTCAAAAAACCAAAGGTCTTGACTTTACCATTCATTAAGGATTGCAAGTCCCTTTTAAGGACGACCCATAATGAGGAAATCCAAATCCCAATCCAAACAACTGCGAAAGCAACGTATAGTTGTAGAACAAGAAGAAATTAACTTTCTAAACCAGTGGATAGAATCCCAGAAACCTGAGTCCGGATCCAACCCCCTCTCTCTTCCGCCGCTCCCTTCGGATGATGCTCCCGTCGGCCGCCTTCCAGAAGGCGGCTTTTCCCGGTATGCAGGGGCTACCAAGTTTAGTGAATTGCCGTTGTCAAAGAAGACAAAAGATGGGTTGAAGAAGGCTAATTATATTTTGATGACTGATATACAGACGGCGTCTTTGCCTCACGCGCTTTGCGGCAGAGATATTCTCGGTGCTGCCAAAACTGGGTCTGGAAAAACCCTCGCTTTTGTTATTCCTGTAAGTGGCTAGTGTCTAATTTTTATTCAGATTCATGATATGTTTTGTGGGATTGTCATTTCCTGATGATAGTTTGTAAAGGTTAGTTCTTTAACCTTTTACATGAATTTACATTAACCTAACCCATGCCCTTTTGGTGTGGGGTGGGCGAAGTTCAGGTTTTGGAGAAGTTACACAGGGAAAGATGGAATCCCCAAGATGGGGTAGGCAGCATTATAATGTCTCCCACGAGGGAATTGGCGGGGCAACTTTTTGGTGTACTAAAAGCAGTTGGGAAGTTTCATAACTTTAGTGCTGGCCTGCTAATTGGCGGTCGAAAAGATGTGGATGTGGAGAAGGAGCGTGTTAATGAGCTGAACATATTGGTTTGTACTCCTGGTCGGCTTCTTCAACACATGGATGAAACACCAAATTTTGACTGTTCTCAACTTCAGGTCGAGATCTGCGCATAGTTATATGTCTTTTTGTTTTATTGGAAGACATGAATATGATTGTGCTTTCTTAGTAGTGAGTATGATATCTGTTCAGAATGGTTTACTTTTTCTATATCTTTATTTTAAGGATTTGTTTATGTTTTTTGTACAAGCTAGTACTTTAGGCACTGGCTAGAGCTTTATTGCCTCTTTCATATATAGCTGATTTAGATAAAATTTCTTGGCTAGGGAACAGTTATTGGTCCTTGATGAGGCAGATCGTATTCTTGACGTTGGTTTTAAAAAGGCTGTGAATGCAATAGTTTCACAGCTACCTAAGCACAGGCAAACCCTTCTCTTCTCTGCCACACAAACCAAGTCTGTTCAGGATCTTGCAAGACTCAGTTTGAAGGATCCAGAGTATCTTAGTGTGCATGAAGAGGCTGTGACAGCGACTCCTAACCGGTTACAACAAACTGCTATTGTTGTGCCTCTCGATCAAAAGTTGGACATGCTATGGAGTTTTATAAAGACACACCTTAATTCAAAGATTCTTGTATTTCTTTCAAGCTGCAAGCAGGTGAGTTACACAGGTTTATTCTAATTGTATGAAACTTGTGATGTGGGTGCACAGTGTTGCTACTGTACATGGTAAAGATCATGGGGGAATATAGTAGATTCTTGAATCACTATTGGTTCAGTAAGATACGAATGTAATGAGATTTTGAATTATTAGTTCTGTTGATGGGAAGCAATACTGAGATGCATTTCAATTAATTTTCCCCAACATTTTCCAATTCCAGGCCGGTCAATGTGTCAAGCGGTCTTTTGATTCATACATGCAAAAAAACATGTAATTATGTTTCTATTATATGGCTTTGATTTTTTGAGTTGGTTGCTGGTATATTTCACTGCTGCTGCTGCTGCTGCTTTGGAAGTTGAAATTTTCTTCAAATGTTAGGTGATAAAAGTTTTGATGAATGTATTTGTTTTTGCAGATTCATTTTATCTTGGTATGTGTCCATGTCAGGTTTTATTGAGATGGATTATATTTGGTACATAGCTAAATTATTCTTGTATACAACATGAAGAGGGAGGAAGCATTGTCCTTTCCTAGGGGCCTATTATTATTCAATTCCTGATGTCATATGCATAATAATGCTTTGTGGAATCAGTAATTACTTGTTCCAATATGAATTGCCTCTAGTTTCATCTTTCTTCATGTGAAATTTGATAGGTGAAGTTTGTCTTTGAAGCATTTAAGAAACTGCAACCAGGGATTCCATTGAAGTGTCTCCATGGAAGGATGAAGCAGGACAGGAGGATGGGAATTTATTCTCAATTTTGTGAGCAGCGATCAGTTCTCTTTTCAACTGATGTAGCCTCTAGAGGCCTTGACTTTAATAAGGCAGTTGACTGGGTTGTTCAGGTGAGATATTGATTGTTTCATAAACTGAAAGCTTGCCTTATTTCATTTGAATATTACTTGCTTGCTTAGGTGGACTGTCCAGAGGATGTTGCTTCCTACATACATAGAGTTGGTCGTACGGCACGTTATCAATCTGGAGGGAGGTCTGTTGTGTTCCTGATGCCCTCAGAAATGAAAATGCTTGAAAAGTTACAAGTAGCAAAAATACCTATAAATGTTATCAAGGTGAGCCACCTAATTTTAGAGTGATTTGAGCATTTAATCTGATTTGACTGGTTTTAGATATTGCTTGTTCTAAATGTGAAAGATGGTTGCTGTATGGAGTACACTAAATTTGTTCATTTTGTTACTCACTTTAGGCAAACACAAAAAAGTTGCAACCAGTTTCTGGGTTAATGTCTGCTTTACTAGTCAAGGATGACGATTTGCACAAGTTGGCTAAAAGGGCATTGATTACATATTTGCGTTCCATACATATTCAGAAGGACAAGGAAGTGTTTGATGTGATGACACTCCCAATTGATGAATTTTCAGCTTCTTTGGGTCTACCAATGACCCCAAAGATCCGTTTTCTTAATCAGAGAATTAAAGGGCAAAAGACAACAGGAAAATCTTCCCCCATTTTGTTGGAAAGTATGAATGAGGATAGTACAATTGATATTCCGAGGGAAAAGTTTGAAAGTCATGACTTTAATGAAGAACTTGCGGATAGAAGAGAAAAATTAGACATTAGTGATGATGAGGAGGAAAATCTGGACAAAGATTTTCTTTTAAGAAAAGATGCACCGAATGTGGGGGATGCAAAAACAAGTGAGATTGGAGATATCATGTAAGTGAAGTTTGTAGCTCCTGTATAACGCTGTTTAATGTTCCATTGGATTAACAAAAGGCGTTGCTTGTAGAAGCTAAGCTTCCATTTTGCATGCCTTTTCTTTTTGTTTGGACTCACCTAGTTCTTACTTTTTTTTGTTGATTATTTGAGGCCTGCAACACGAGTTTTGAAGAAAAAGAAGTTGAAGATTAATATCCACAGACCACTGGGGACAAGAGTTGTCTTTGATGAGGAAGGCAATACACTTCCTCCATTGGCTAGAGTGGCAGATACAAAGACTATTGATGAGTCATCTTTGCTTGACCAAGGTATACTGAGGCTTTAATGCCATTTTTCTGTTTGACAGAATGAGATGTCTTTTGTTAAGATGGTTAATAGCCTGAAATAGCAGGTCTAGGATTGCTGATTGACATCTATATACAAATTGGCAACTCAAAAATCCCATTTCTTCGAGCTATACTAGTTTCATACATAATGCTCATGTTTCGTTTTCTACAGGCAAAAGAAGTGAATATTATCAAAAGATGAGAGAGGAGCTGAAGCAGGCAGACAAGGAAGATAAACAATTGGATCGACAACGTCGCAGAGAGAAACGTATTAAAGAGAAGATGAAGTGGAAGAAAGACTCCATGGAAGAAGAGGAAAGTGAGCATGAGTTTTCTGCGACAGACGAAGAGAACATGCAGGACATGAAACAGAAAAAGCAAAAGATCTATTTTAATAGTAGTGATGATGACGAGGTTAAAGAAAAGAGTGATGTAGGCATGAATACTGATTCCATTTCTTTGGCAGAACAAGAAGCTCTGGCTCTTAAGTTGTTAAATTCCATGCACTCATAGATCCTTTTTCACATGATGCCAACTTCCAACTTTTTAGTTTTATGTGGTCCATTTCTGTACATTTTGTCAATTCATTTATTTTTTTCAGAAATGGTACTTCCATTTTGTCCATATCCTTTTCTCGATTCTAGCATAGCTGCTATGATTCTGGATGATGATTTTGCTCAAAATTTACAAAGAAATGGAGTTGTATACGGAAAGATTACTGCGGTATAGATATTATTCAACATGGAACTTTTATGCAATTTGATGATGGACATAATCGGTTTATTAAATCACTTTTAAGTCAAAATGCTGAACTTGTACTAGTCCTTTCGAAGTTTTTCTGTCGTTAATTTGAAACAAGAATTCAAGCGCAAAGTTTTAAGTCGAAACAGGAACTTCCAATGTCTTATGTTATGTTCCACTTAACCTCGGGTTTTATTCCTGTGAAAGATAAATGCTACAAGGTATATGCAATCTACGACAAAATCAATAGCACAGCCTGTAATTTTCCAAAAACAAAACAAAGGCAGGCAAAATTTAGGACAGTCGAAAACGTTTAAAATTATGCTCGTGGGGAGACAATGGAGATCTGCAAAAAGTTATGTTATGAAGCAAAATTAAACCTAATGTAAGGTCCATTTTCAGCAGGAAAACTGGACACGCAGCAGGTCTCAATCTTTTATTAACTACTAAATAAGAAGTGATATTTGGCTCAAATATTACACCAATATGTATGTATACAAAGATTTTACTGAGCAAGTCCACAATCGTACGAGTGGGGTAACACGCGCTAACAAAACATAATAGGTCCTCCCGTCCACTCAGTTGTCCTACCAGATATAATATATAAGAAAAGATGAAAGGAAAATGTCGAATTGGAAGTCGACAAACAGCAAACTTGTCTGGAGAACACAAAATGTACTACAAAGCCATTAGTCAATAGCAGCATGCCGAGATGCGCCAATTATCAGTTTACAAACACCTCTCATCTGATAGAACTAATCCTAAAAAAGCAGCTACAAAGCACAATTTCCCACACCAAGCACTGGAAGACAATAACCACTCGATACCTGCAAATTGAGATTGTCATGAAGAGAATACATGAACTTCAACTGGTGACGCCGCAGAACTAGATCACTGCAGAAAGCATAAAATGTTATTACATAAATGATAAGCATGCACCCAGAATTTTGTAGCAAACAGTAGCATGTAGTAGTATTATGGATACACATCTGTGAGTATAAAAGCGTCTGTAGACACCAGTAAGCAATGATAATATAAGATCATACATTTAAGTTGTTGAAATATTAATGTAAGCATTATATGCTTCAATGCCGTACATGTTTAAGTATCTTCTTTTTCCCTAGAAAGAGTTTCCAATATTCTCTTCTACAAGAAATTATTTAGACGGAGCAGTCATATAAGGTTCTCCAATCTTAGTTAAGAAGGCCGTGTAACTTACCTGCTGTGGCTGCTGGTAAGTTCCTGGCTGTTGGTAACCTCCTGGTTGTTGGTAAGCCCCTGGCTGTTGATAGTTTCCGTATCCAGGATAACCTCCATAATACATGTTAGGATCTTGTGGAGCAGCTGCATATCCATATGCATCATATCCTTGAGCATATCCGTAGTAACCACCACCCCACTGGCTTTGATCTGGCTGAGACTGAACACAGCATCCTTCCAAATCAGTAACATGAATAAAAAATTCAACAAGAAGAAAAAAATATGAAAGAAAATAAAAACCTGTTTGTTTGACGGACTACGTCCCCATGAGAGCCGAATACTTTGTCCTGCTAACTGAGTTCCATTCAACATCAAAAGCGCTTGCTCCGCACAAGAACTAGACCACCACATACAAAAGAAGATCAGAAATCAAGATAGGCAAAATCATTAAAAAACATAAGAGTTTTGTCCCATGTACCGATTTGCAAACTGAACAAAACCACAGCGTTTTCCAGCAGGTATCTTCACATGCACTAGCTCACCATATTTACTAAATACAGTTCTCAAAACATCATCTGTAACACTAGGATCCAAAGCACCGACAAAAACCTGCATCAAGGAGCTCATAAAATCATTTGCGGTAGCAAAAATCAAACACTGCTAACATAAATCAAACTACCCACAGTGGTATTATTTGGATCATTCTCGCCCTGGGTTCCTTGAGGATTGTCATACGTAGCTGCAAGAACAAATGAAGCAAAAAGATACATAACTGCAGCTGAAGAAAAGGTCAAAAAGACAGCCTACCAATAAACCCTATGAAACCAAGATTTTTCATTTGTGGAAGTTTAGTTGGAATAGACGATATTCCCTTCCAAAGAAATGGTTAGTATAGCATTAGAACATCAACATCCAATTTTTTAACTTACAACACATGCAATGAGAAGTTGTTCAGTAAAAGAATCACTAAAGTGTCACATTGATTCATGAAGATTCAGACTCAACAAAATGGAACTAGCTAGCAGAGAAAAATCACAAACAAAAAAATTCACAAGGGTGTATTGTCAGAAAAAAACAAAAAACAGTTACAAAAAGTTTATCAACAGTGAGTATGCTGCAGCAGGATTGGTAAACACTCAGGAGAATCATACTAAAGTGAATTAAACATAAATTCTGATGTGAGAGGCCTCACAATGGAACGAAGCAACTGTCTTCAGGGGCATAACTAATGTATCCCTCTTACACTGACTGTTAATGTCCTACTTCTAATAGGGACCATCCTCTGAAGGTGATAAGCTTTCAACTCTTCCATGGAAAATATGTTAAGGTCACATATCACAACCAGTAATAATGAGCTCACTTCACTTCAATCATGGGCTTTTCTTTGCCAGCGTCGGTATTAATCTTTACGGGTAGACAACTCAATATTAGCTCAATAACAATTTCTATGGGGAATTACTAAGACCAAAAAAGAGAGAGAGAGAGAGAGAACAACTGAGAGGTAACCTCTGATTAAATAAAGAAATTATCATAAGACTGCAACATCAAATTGCACCAGGGAAATATCTCTTCAAAACATCCCAAGGTCATTAATATTTGCAAGGTGGTGGGGTTGGTTAAAATGGCAGCTTTATAATAATAACGACTGGGTCTACAGTAGTTCGTGTGGTTCCCAAAACTGTGAATCAATCTACAGAGCAGATGTTTACTCATGATGTAGAAAAACATATGGAAATTTAGACTAGGTCTCGACCATATGTAAACAGTACAAGAAACTGTAAAAGAAATAGAACGGTTGACATAAAGTAGCAGAACTAAGGAGATGTGTAAAAGGAATTAAACGAACTTGGACGAAAGGAATAAAATTAACTTGGCTGGTAACTCCTTAAATAAAAGGAACTGGAAATTAAAGGGCGAATGTGGCAAAAAAGCCACAAGTAAATTAAGTAAGCTTATGATGTAAACTAAATAACTGACCTAAAATGAGGCCACGCATTTAGGTGGAATCATTTCAGCTGAAAACAGTTCCAGGCCCCTCAAAATGAGAGCCTCTTGGCGTCCTGCTTTAAGACAACATGAGTTTTATATAAGTTTTTGCATGTTTTAGTTGAATTAAATGCGCCCAAGTTTAGAAAGGTAATTGCTGGAAGGAAATGTCCGAAATTCATCTATCCTCAAAACTGAGAGCAGAGGAAATTAAGAGCATTGTTTTTTAACAAAGTCACCTAAGTGAATACACAATTAAACCACAAACACTGAGCCAAGGCATCAAACACTAAAGTAACAGACAGTGGTAATGAAACAGGAATAAACATATATAAAATGATATTCATGCCACAAAGGGTTCAAGAACTTACCTTTCTGGAACTGTTGGACCACAGGCTTCTTAGTAGCAGCAGGTCCAATTCGCATTGGCCTAGTAGAACAGTACTGTCCATTCATTTCAACCATGGCCCGTTGCTGCTCATTTTCATTACCAAACCTCACAAACCCATATCCCTTAGAATGTCCAGTGATCCGATCAGTCACAACTTTTGCACCTTTAACTGATGGATAGACATTTTTGAATGTTTCTTGCAATAGGTAATCATTAACATCAGCAGCCAAATCACCAACAAAAATAGTATAATCTGGACCTTCATCCTGTCGTCTTTCACCAGCAGCAAGTGTAGCCCAGTTCAGCCGGAAAGTTTGCTCTGAATTTGGCATTGTTGCACCATTGTAAGTCTGCAAGATCCTCTCTGCAGCAGCTCGAGATACAAACTCAACAAAACCATAACCCTCAGGGTAACCTGTTTGTTTATTCCTAATGACCTTAGCTGATACAGCCTGCAACACACAATTCATCTTTCATGGATGGAAGAACATACAAAATAAAGAAAGTTTTTCTGTTAACCACTTAACAAAGTTCACTTCTTTGCCTCATGATTTTAACTTTCAAACACATAGCCAACTGACAGATAAACACAAATACATATGCATATAACCATAGCCAACACATGACATCAGGCCATCATTCTGTAAAATTCGACATTGTAAAAGGAATTGCCCAACTAATCCAAATTCCATAACAAATCGTGCCAAAAAGAGAATAGTCCGCCACTTTTACCAAATTCTTCAGTATAAGCACAAACCCAAAACAAAAAACTCAAGACCAAGATACAAAATCCAATACAAGTTCCCTACTTTCCAACAAGACGAAACAAAACTCAAATGGCTTTACCTCTCCAGTAGCGGCAAAAACAGACATGAGATAATTCTCGTCCATCCACTGCTGCAAGTCACCGATCCACAAAGACTTGATCTCATTAGGGTCCAGAGCTCCGCCGCCACCGGTAGGTATCGAAGAAGCCACGCCGTACTGCGACGGGGGAGGGATAGGCGGTGGAGTCCATCCAGCGGGCGGCGGAACGGGCTGCCCCTGCTGTTGCATCATCATCATCCACTGAGCGTTCTGCTGCTGGTACTGCTGATCGGCCGACATGGGCTGAGGAGCAACTCCGGTGGGTGGTTGTTGCATCATTAAGGTTAGGGCTAATAGAGATCGGATAGGTTAATTAGGGAGAGTGATGGAGGCAGATCTAGGTGCGAATAAGGAAAACCCTAAGTGGATTATGATTTGAGAGAGACGCCAAAAGGGCTATGGTTAAGATTGGGTGTGGGAGGAAGAGAGAGGGCGTAAGAGGATTAGGATGGGTTTTATATATGTGAGAGTGGTGCTGTTTGGGCCTCTTTTCATTGCCACATCGAGTGGCTTGGACTTGGATTGGGCTGTTGCACTACCACATATTTCAATTTTTTCAACCCAAGCCCCCTTGCTAAGAATGATTTAACTTCTTATTAATGTTATTAATTGAAAAAAATGAACAAATTATATAGAAATAAAGATTAAAAAAATAGTTTCAACTTCTCATTTGAGAATTCGAGATTTTAACCTTTATTTAGGATGATTAAATTTTAGTTAAAATAACTTCTATTTTATTATATATTATTTTCTCTTCTTAGTATAATCATTTTCCAATAAAGTTATTATATTATATAAATATAAGAAATATTTTTTAAAAATTCAAGTAAGAAGTCTTAAAGCGAAATTTTCATATAAGTTTAGAAAGTGTAGTAATTTTTCTTGAAATAAAATATTTGTGTATGATTTTTTCAAATTTTAAATTATAAGTTTTTTTAAAAGGAAAATGGGATTAATGATTTTTAAATTATGTTAGTGATGATGATATGGGAAATTTTCACATATAACCTAAACTATATGCTAAGAGGTGTTATAATGAATAATAATGCTTAGTTAGCAACCTAATACTTTTGTTGTTCTTTTTAATGTTAATTAAAAACAACGGTGATTATAAATATACATGCATGTGGCTTTTTTTATTCAAGTACAAAAAGTTCGTAGATTATAAAGAAAGAAATGACCACCTCTGGTTTCTCGTATGCCTAGTGGCATGAGTCTTCTCGTTTTCCTCTTTTCTAGGGTTTTCTCCATGAAACCACCCTCCATCGATTGACTCTCGTCGGTTGAGAAGCTTGACCCGATTCAAGTAAACGTTATAAAAGAAGCAGATTATTTACGGTGCGCTATCATATTCCTCTCGCCTTTTCGCATTATCACATAAAGAGAGAAAAAAGGGTTTTCTCCATGGAAATTGCCCTTCACCACTTAACTCTGTCTGATGAGGAAGATGACAACTTGGCTATTCCTCCTTCTTCTGCTCCTTGCCAATCGACCTTTGCTCTTTGTTTGGTTGGTATGTTCTTAACGTACACTCGCATCAACTTTGTGTCTATGAAGGAGACACTTGCTGATTTATGGCATCCTCTCGCCGGCATTTCTATTTCTGATCTGGGTGCCAAACGCATCCTCTTTCGTTTCTATGCGGCTGTAGATATGGACAGGGTTCTAGATGGCATTCCTTGGTTGTTTAATGGACACATGTTGCTCCTTAGTCGAATCCAACCTGGAGAGGATACTATTCATATTCCCCTTATTTTTACTGAAGTTTGGGTGGTGGTTCGTAAGCTTCACCTTGGTTATATGACTGAGTTGGTTGCCAAAGGATTGGGAGACTTTATCGGCTCTTTTCTTGACTATGACCCTACCGTTCGCAAGGATGCTAACGATGAATATGTGATTTGGATTCAGGTTCGGATTGATACTACGAAACCACTTCGTAGAAAGAAGAAGATTGTTGACCCTGATGGATTGATGTTTTATGCCCTGTTTTCCTATGAAAGGATTTTTGTTTTTTGTTTCCTCTATGGCAAGTTGGGACATACTGACTCTTTTTGTGATTTACTCCTTCATCATAAGCGAGAAGAGTTAAAGCCAATGTGGGATAAAATCTTGCAGGCGGTTGTCTGGCGTATGCAGCGTCCGACGAGTTCCTGGTTGAGATCGGACACGATGGGTACTACAGTTTTGGGCGTTTCGAACTCTGAGGGCTTGGCTGGAGGCAATCTTGGTGTGCTGCCCTCCCAAATTTTCCGAAATTCCTTCCTTTGCGTGAATTTGAATTTTGATCAGCAATTTGCAGCTACGTCTTCTACTGCTGGCGAAATGGACACTGATTGGCAGAATGTGGGCCATGGGTCCAATGGACTTGAGAAAGACGACCCTATGGATAAACCCACTGATCCCAAGAAGAGGCCTCGTTTCAAACAGACTACTCCAACCCTTCTATTTCTGCAACCTAGGATTTAGCAGGGGGTAACACACATAATCCAACGGTCGAACCTTCCACTACGAAGGTCGACCGCTAATAATGAGGCTCTTAGTGTGGAACTGCCGAGGTGCGGGTAATTCTAGGGCAGTTCGAGCGTTGAAGGATATGATTTTACGTCATAGGCCTGCAGTTGTTTTTATTTCTGAAACCAAAGTTCATGGTGTTAAGATGGAAGCTTTACGTTCTTTTTTTTTGCTTTGATTATTGCTTTTCAATTGACAGTATTGGCATTGGGGGTGGTCTCTCCATTATGTGGAGTAATTCTGTCCAGTTGTCCATTCAGAGTTATTCTCCTAATTTCATTGATTGTGAACTTCATTGTTCTGTGCGCACTTGGAGGTTTACAGGTTTCTATGGATACCCTGAATGTACTAAGAGGCGGGACTCGTGGAATTTATTAAGATCCCTTGCTACCAGGAGTAGTCTTCCGTGGTTATGCGTCGGTGATTATAATGATATCGTAGCTGATTTTGAGAAGGATGGTGGCCCGCCTCATGCCAACGTTTTGATTAATGGTTTTCGGGCAGCATTAATGGATTCAAATTTGTCTGATATCTTCACAATGGGCTTTATGTTTACGTATGTGTACAGGGGGACTTCGCAAGATAGGGTAAGAGAGAGCTTGTGCTACGCCGCCTTGGAATTCTCTTTTCGAGAATGCTGTGTGTACTAATTTGGTGGCTCCTGTATCAGACCACTCTCCTCTTTTGGTCGATACTGATGGCTCTCTTGGCCGCACAAATCGCAACTTCAAATTTGATAATTCCTAGTTATTGAATAGTAAATTTTTTGCCATTGTGTTTTGCTCTTGGCATGGCTTGGCAAATGATGACTTTATTATTAGAAGAAATAAGGTGATTGACAATGTTCAAGCCTGGGGGAAGGCTCGAAATCGCTTGCGGTGGCAGCAGAAGCGTATTGTTCAACAAAAACTTGAATCGAAAACTGATAGTTTGGATAATCTCACTATTTAATATCTGAAGGAACAATGGAATACTTTCTTGGCCGAGGATGAGATCAGATTGAAGCAGCAAGCTAAAGTTTTTTGGCTGCAAAATGAGGACAAGAATTCGAAGTATTTTTATAATAGTATTAAGGCTAGAAGGTGAGGCAATCGGATTGACAAACTTCAGGATGCCTTGGGTTTTTGGGTTCACAGTGAAGATGCGATTCAAACTTTAGTGAGGGATTATTTTGGTGAGCTTTTCAAAAGCCCTGTCGCCTCTCATCGTCATCACATTATTGACTTGGTATCGCCATTGGTTAGTCCTGATTATAATGTAGCACTCACGAGGCCGTTTTCTGATGATGAATTTCTGACTGCCCTTTCAAATGAACCCCGATAAAGCGCCAGGACCTGATGGGTTGAATCCGGCTTTCTTTCAGAAGAACTGGACCTTAATGGGCAAGGATATTTCTGATAGCTATCGATTATGGCTTTCCCAAGGTACCCTCCCACACTTTTTAACTGAAACTTTGATTGTTCTAATTCCTAAGTGTGAGAGTCCAGTATCAGTTAAGGATTTTCAACCTATCGCTCTATGCAATGTGTTGTATAAAATTCTGTCCAAGTCTCTTGCCAATAGGTTGAAACATGTTCTTCATAAGTTGATCTCTAAGAATCAATCTGCTTTTATTCCGAGTCGTCTGATTACGGATAATTTTATGGTGGCATATGAGACTATTCACAGTTTAAAGCGTCGAACTAGGGGTCACAATGGTGCATGTGCTTTGAAAATTGATATTGCTAAAGCTTATGACCGTGTTAATTGGGACTATTTGTGTGATATGATTGTTGCTCTGGGTTTTGATCCGGTTTGGTTAACTTGGATGAAAATGTGCTTTATGGACATTGATTATAAAATTCGTGTCAATGATACGCAAGTGGGGCCACTTGTTCCTTCTCGGGGTTTACGACAAGGGGATCCTCTCTCCCTATATTTGTTTCTGTTTGTGGCCGAGGGCCTTTCACTTTTACTTAAAGATGCCGCGCATCGGGGTTTGATTCATGGTGTTCGGGCTGGTCATGGGTGTCTGCGAATTTCTCATATTTTCTTTGTGGACAACTCACTTCTCTTTTTTTAGGGTAATATTCAGGAGGCTTCAGCCATTAAAGCTATTCTGGGCACTTATGAGGCAGCTTTAGGTCAGTCCATTAATCTCACTGAGTCTGGCATTCCTTTTAGTCCCTTTATTCCTGAGAATGAAACATATGCTATTTCTGGGCTTCTCCATGTTACTCTACCTATCAGTGGGAATCAGTATTTGGGTTTGCCTTCATTAATTGGTCGGACTAAAAAATAGATTTTTTCTTTTCTAAAAGATAGGGTATGGAAGCGAATGAATAACTGGAATAGTCGTTCCCTGTCTAGAGTTGGCCGTGAAATTTTAATTAAATCTATTGCACAGGCAATTCTATCTTATTACATGAATGTGTTTCTGTTACCTGTATCTGTGTGTAATGAGCTGCAGGTCATGTTTAATAAGTATTGGTGGAATGGTAAGCAGGATCATGGGGGTATTAATTGGCTTGCATGGGATCGTATGTGCTGTAAGAAATCTGATGGTGAAATGAGCTTCCGCGACCTGCGATACTTTAACACTGCTTTGCTAGGGAAACAAGGGTGGAGGCTGTTGACTGATACCAACACTCTCGTTTACAGTGTCCTCAAAGCTAAATATTTCCCAAGGGGAGATTTTTTATCCGCTACTCTGCGATCCGAGTGTAGTTTTGTTTGGAAAAGTGTCTTGTTCTCTAAACAGGTGTTGAAGCAAGGGATAACATGGAGGGTTGGTGATGGACGTAGTATTTATGTGAATAGGGACCCTTGGATTCCACGTGAGGGTAATTTTTATGTGGAGGATGGTTCTCTATTTATCCATGATGCTTTGCAGGTTTGTGATTGTTTTGTTGCAGGTGAAAAGAAGTGGGATGTTTCAAAGCTTATGGATTTGTTTTCTGTAAATGATATGAGAAGAATCTTGAGCATTCCTTTGAGTCTTCGTGCACATCAAGATAAGTTAGTGTGGCATTTTGATCGGAAAGGTTTCTATACGGTCAAAACTGCTTATCATCTAGCTTACTGTTTCTTCAGACATGGTGGTATTATGGGGGGGGGGGTGTTTTGGAAGTACTTATGCCAGCTTGTTGTTCCGCCCAAGGTTCGGGATTTTATGTGACATTTGGGTCGCAACGTGCTCCCTACTAGGGATAATTTGACAAAGCATGGGATTAATGTTCTCTTTCAATGTTTGTTCTGCCATGATGAGGAAACTGTGGACCATGTGTTTGTTACGTGTTGTGTTGCCAAAGATGTTTAGAGGCTAGCCGGTTTTAATTTCACTAATGGGCATTTGTCTTTTCAGGATATTTTTTTGCACATCTTCTCTTCCTTAGGCAAGCGGAGGGCCGAATTTGGTGCTATGGTGGCATGACAACTTTGGGCGACCAGGAATGCATTTCTATGGTCCAATACCAGGCCAAATCCCTTACATATTACCCAGTCTGCTCGCCTTATGCTGGAGGAATTCCAGAATGCTTCTTCAACATTGCAGGCAGTAGCGACACGAGTCCATACCGGTGTGGCTTCTGTTCGCTTGGACCAAGTGCATCACCACGCATCTTGGCTTGCATATGTTGATGGTGCTATTTTTGAAGCTTTAGATTTTGTGGGTTTTGGTTTGGCTATAGAAGATGCAGAATGCAACTTTTCTTTGGCCATTTCTGGCTATGAGGAAGGTGGTAATCAAGCGGCCGTTGCGGAGGCCCTTGCTTTGCGGGATTGTTTACATTATGCTTCCAATTCTTTATTTGATCCTAATTGTGTTTTTACTAATTGCCAGTCATTATATTTCGTTATTAATTCCTAGTGTGAGGATAATTCTGCTTTTGGTTTGCTAGTGTCTGATTGTAAGGCCATTCTTGTTTCTAGGCTGGATATTCAGGTTTTTTGGATTAGGCGTCAAGAGAATAGGTGTGCCCACCTGCTAGCGCGTGACTCTATTCACTATGGCAGGTTTCATTTATAGGTTGATATGCCTGATGTGTTGTTTGAGATTTATTCTCGTCGCTTTTAATCATATTATCTTTCTTCAAAAAAAAAAGAAATGAAATTATAGAAAGGACCCAAAAGATTAGACTCATATATTTTTAAATGCTTTTTATTTGGTGTAGATTTTATTTATAAAGTAGAAGTAAATTATTGAGATGAAAATATATATTTATAATAAAATTATAATTATCCAAAAGAAGAAATTATTAAATAGGTTTAACGTCATGTTAAACTAATGAAATTGTACTTAATTTGGTGAAAACTATGCTAAATTTAATTGTAATTTATATTTTTCTTACAAATGTCATGTACAAATTGTTGATCAATCTAACACAATAAATAAACTCACCTAATATTATCATTTTTTAAAATAAATTTCATGTAAAAATAATTTGATAGTTATATCAACATCTTTAATGTATAAAGGTTAAGACTGATGGAATTTATTAGCAGCGAAAAATTTGAAATTTGAACCATTCCCGTTGATTATAAAAGTTATCATTTTCATTAGTTAAAATAGTTCGAAAGTAACTGTGGGAAGTCCGTCAAAAGTTAGGTTTAAATCTTATAATTAGGTAGGTTAAAGAATCATTTTGATTGTTTTTCTCTAAGTCTAAGTGAGATTTTAACTCATAATTTTAATGATAATGAAGTAGGTCGAACTTGACTAGGCTTGTTGTTAATCCCTAAAACATGTAGCCTGAGTCTAACATAAAATCTAGACTAGCTCATGCCTCGCAACTTAAGCTTGAGTAGGTCACCTATAATGATGTCATTTTAGGCAAATGGTTGGCCCACCCGAGCTTCTAGCCCCTAAGGCCTGAACTCATCTAAAATCTCAGTTAAATTAGGCCTGCCCATTGACTTTAGATGGGCTTAAGCCTAATTACCACACCTACATGTTACTACTAATATTTTTATCCTTAGTTATATTAGTAAGTTAAATGTAAAAGTTCAAGCTTAATAAAAAGGTAGGGTGAGTCAATAAGCCAACTGAACAAACTCAAATGATGAAGAAAACGAAATACAAATGCAATTCAAGTGAAAATGTCTAAGTCATATACTTATTTTAAACTCCATTTTTGTAAGCTTTTTAGGCCTAATTTTTAATTCAAAGTCTTCATAATCCCCACGTAGGAAGTCTAATGAAGAGTTTCTCACGTTAAGTCTATTGTAATATTTGATATTCCAATTTTAGAAAATATCCTAATTCGTGGTTAATAGCGATATGAGATAATGAGTGGGTATTACTATATTTATGTGAATTAAAGTTGCTACTCTTAGAATTGGATGCGACTAAGCATCACTAAGAAAGAATTGTTGGAGCTTGTGATAGTTGTAAGCTTTCGTACTTAATAGTCAAACATCAACAAATAAATCGTACATAAATCATTCATGCCCATTAAGATCTTGAATATAATAATAATTATATAGATGAAGCGAATAAATCTACCTTTAGTGGAATTCGACATGATGTAGAGAGAGCTTTCAACAATTACAAACTAGTTTCTCTGCCTTAATCCTCTTTCTGTAGCAGATAACTTAACGAATAACCAAATATGTTTGTTATGCATTTTATTTTGTCTATATACTTAATTAGGATGGAGAGGATTAATTTATATACTTGTTCACATTAAATCTCGTATGTCCATCAAACACTAAATTAACGATTAAGATTTAATATACTATTAAATTAAGAAAAAACCTAAACTAAATTTAATATGGGCCTACAGAAAATATGAGCCATAACATCAGGTCATAGTTCTTACATTTTCCCACTTTGCCAAATGTTTCATCATAAGCACCTCAATATAACAAATCACATAACAGGTTATGGCGGCCATACACGGTATAGTCGTATACTCCCTTTTATAGACCATTACATTACGAACTTATTATATTTAGGTTCATAAGTTGCATATAAACAACATACAATCCATTTAATTGTTATGAAAATACATACAAATTTCTTATTCAAACAATCATGTATACATAAACATAATTAAAAAGAAATACAAAATTCAAAAACAGATTATTATTGAGCTTAAGAGAGTTCAAATATTATCATATCAATCATCGACACAACCAAGATCTACCCTAAGCACACGTTCTTTGAATGTCTTTGGTTGTAAATCTTTAGTTAAAGGATTTGCAACCATGAGATCCATCCTAATATGTTCTATATACATTTTTATTTCTGAATCTCCTATTTAATAACAAAATACTTTAATTCCATATGTTTTGTGCCACTCGAGTATTTGTTGTTTTTTTAGAAGAAAAATGTTACAGAATTATCATAATAAATTTTCAACGACTTGCTTACTGTATCGGCAACCCAAGCCTTGAAATAAAGTTTTCCAGTCATAATGCATGAATTGTAGCCTTATAACAAGCTATAAATTCTGCTTCCATAGTAGATGAAGCAATGATAGATTGTTTGACACTCTTCCATGAGATAACTCCTTCAACTAATAGGAACATATAGTCAAACGTTGACTTTCTACTATCAACACACCCAGCAAAATCTAAATCTGAATATCCAATCACGTCTAAATGATCAGACCTCTCATAAGTGAGCATATGATCCTTTTTTCCTTAATCCCAATACTTTCTTTACAACCTTTCAATGGTCAATACCAGGATTACTTTGATATCCAGCATCCCTACTACAAAGTTGATGTCGGGTCTAGTACAGGTTTGTAGGTACATAAAATTGCCTATAACAGAAGCATATGGAATTGTTTTCATTTCTTTACGTTCCACATCATTCTTTGGACATTGCATAAGTCTAAATTTATCTCCCTTTTGAAAATGGATTATACTTGTTGAGCACTTGTTTATGTTAAATTTCTCAAGAATTTTCTCAATATAGGCTTTCTGAGACAATCCTAATAAACTTGCTGATCTCTTACAAAATATTGAAATCCCAATCACAAATGATGCCTCTCCTATGTCTTTCATTTGAAAACTCTTAGAAAGAAATTATTTAGTCTTATCAATACACCTAAGTCATTAGCAGCAAGCAAAATGTCATAAACATACAAAACTAGAAATATAAACTTACTCCTATTGATCTGTCGATAAATACACCTATCAATGGTAATTTCCTCAAAATTAAAAGAAGTAATGGTATTATTGAACTTAATAAACCATTTCCTAGAGACTTGTTTAAGTCCATATATTGACTTCTTCAATTTATACACCATACTTTCCTTTCCTTCAATGGAAAAACCTTTAACTTGATCCATATAAACTTCCTCCTCAAAATCTCCATTCTAATGCTAAAATTACTCTCAATGAATCTTTCTTTGAGACAGTTGAAAAAGTCTTCTTATAATCAATGCCATCTTTTTTAGTGTAACCTTTAGCAACAAGTATAGTTTTATATCTTTCAACATACCATTTGAGTCATGTTTGGTTTTAAAGACCACTTACATCCAACTCGTTTAGAACCTTCTGGCAAATCTACAAGATCTCATAAATTATTTTAAGCCATTGATTTCAATGCTTCTTTCATAATATCAATCCATCTTTTAGACTTGTCACTACCTATAGCTTATGAAAATGAAACAGGATCATTATCAATGCCACAATCAAAATCTGACCCTTGTAAATAAACTACATAATCATTAGAAATAGAAAACCTTATAACCCTTACAAGTTTATGTAAACGATCTAGAAGGGGGGTTGAATAGATCTTTAACCTTTTGTTTATAAAGCTCTACAAAAAATCAGAAGTTAGTACACACAAAACAATTTAAACAAAATTAGATGTAAAGAGTAGGGAAGAAAAACAAACACTGTTTTTATAGAGGTTCGGTGCTAAGACCTACGTCCTCTACCTAAG
>JANZLX010000213.1:40409018-40423080 GCA_025531955.1 Erythroxylum orinocense
TCTGCTTTTTAAATAGCTTCCGTCTGTTTTCCATTCGTCTGCTTTCCTTCTTGGCTTGCGTCTGCTTTCTTTCGTCTGTTTTTCATTTTTCGTTATGCTTTTGATAGCTTCCGTCTGCTTTTTCGTTCGTCTACTTTTCATTCGTCTGCTTTTTGTTTATCATCAAAATTATTAATCATAAAGTCATTTTGACTTAACAAAGGATTTAAACCAAACCCTCCTAGTACTTATCCCCAAAAATCTATCCCTGACTAGTTTCACTTAGTTTTAGCCGATAAGCCTTTGCAATGTGATTTACAAAATTTTTGCTAAAGTCATCATTAACCAGTTGAAAAATCATTTGGATTTTCTGGTAAAGGAGAACTAAAGTAGTTTTATTTTGGGCTGCCAAATAACAGACAATATCATCATTGTCCAGGAAGTAATCCACTCGATGAAAAGGAAGAAAGGGAAGGCGGGCTTTTTAGCGATCAAAGTGGACCTAGAAAAAGCGTATGACCACCTCCGGTGGGAATTTATCCAAAACACTTTAGAGGATATTGGTTTTCTGGAGCAAATAAACTGGATCATAATGCAGTGTGTAACAACAGTGACTATACAGATGGTGTGGCAGGGCACAGTCTCAAACCCTTTTAACCCATCACAAGGAATTTAGCAAGGCGATCCGCTCTCACCATATCTTTTTGTCTTCTGCATGGAGTGACTAGGACATCTTATCTCTCGAGAAGTGGGACAAGGTCGATGGAGACCAATAAAATTAAGCCTACAGGGCCTTCTCTATCTCACCTTTTCTTTGTCGATAACCTGGTGTTGTTCACGGAAGCAACAAAATCCCAAGCACACGTAATTGCCAAGAATTTAGAGGAGTTCTGTCAGGCTTTAGGACAGAAGGTTAACACTGAAAAATCGAAGCTTTTCTTCTCCAAAAACGTTAAGACGAAAACTGCGCGCCATATCAAATAAGCCTTTCACATTAAGAGTACAATCAATCCGGGCAAATATTTAGGAGTAACTTTGCTCTATGAGCGTACCATGCGGAATACCTATGGGCACATCCTGGATAATGCCCAAAGGAAACTTGCAAGGTGGCGTGTAAGGTAGCTTTCGCTAGCAAGACGTGTAACCTTAACTCAGTTTGTGATCTCGGTCCTCCTGGTTTTCATAATGCAAACAATGCAACTGCCGAGATAGCTTTGTGATGACTTGGAACAAATCATGCACAATTTTATCTGGGGTTCCACAAAAGCGCAGAGGAAAATGCCCCTTGTTAATTGGGATTCAGTGTGTTAGCCCAAGAAGGCGGGGGGCCTAGGCATTAAGTGCATTAGATCTTCCAATGATGCTTTTTTAACTAAGATGAGCTAGGCTCTGATTACTCAACCTACAGCTTTATGAGTCAGAGTATTACGGGCTAAATATCGGATGGACCCATACCACATCCCTACTACGTTGGAAAGGACAAGGGCTTTGAGCTTTTGGTGGGGAATTACGACGACTTGGCAGTATGTCCATCAAGGTATAAAATGGAAACTGGGAAATGGTAGACTCGTTTGCTTCTGGCTGGATAATTGGGTGAAGGATTGGGGTCCGCTACTCTCTATGGCAACCTAGTACTAAAGGGAGACCTGTACGCTAAAGTAGCAGACATGCAGAACGAGGATGGAACCTGGAAGTGGAATATGTTTCATCAACACCACCCATCCTCTGTCTGTATGGATATAGTGGAGATTACCCCCATTGCACCTACCATAGCGGAAGATACTTTTCGATGGGGACTTATTAAGCATGGGAGATTTACAATAGTGCCTGCCTAAGACTTAATTGAGGGGCACAACCCGGATAGTTCTGATAGACCCTGGGCCTTAATTTGGAAATGACCAGGACCCCAGCAGATCAGAGCTTTCCTTTGACTCATGACCAAGAGCAAGCACCTGACGAACTAGCAAAGCGTGGCGTCACATATTGTAATAGATAGCAATTGCCACATCTGCGGACAGGAAGAGTCCACAGTACATGTCCTCTGGGACTGCCCGCAAGTGCTAACTTTTTGGAGGAACTTTCCCTCGGAAATAGTTGATACGGAATTTTTCCATCAGGATGGGGAGATCTGGGTGAAATCTAATCTAATGAAGCACTCGCAGGTGTTACAAAGAGATTGGCCTATACTACTTTTGGAGTTGCATGCTAGATGCTTGGAACGTGGCGTAATAAAAGTCTTTTTGAAGAGGAGATTGCTTGGCCAGAAGATGGACCACAGGCAGTTTTGGAGTACGTGGAGTGGATACCAAGGCGAGAGCAATGAAAAGCTGTGTGTTCCCGAACCAGGGCCTCTCGGTAGGCAGTCTAGTGGGTTGGACAAAACCGTCAGAACCATGGGTAAAACTCAACACGAATGGAGCATTTAAACGAGGAGCAGACATCGTTACCGTGGGTGGTCTAATTCTTGACTGGCACAACCACTGGGGTGGAAGTTTTTTCCAACACGTTGGAAACAGATCAACATTAACAGCAGAACACTGGGGAGTCAACTCGAGCCTCACGCTAGCTTGGTTACTTGGTTATCGCCGGATCATATTATAAGTGGACTCATTAAAAATCATTAACATCCTATCCTCTCTCATTATCGTGATTGATATGAATAATTTCTTATTGACAGGTATCCATGGACTACTCCAACAAGATTGGGAGATCAAAATCTAGCACGTGCATCATGAAGGGAACCAGAACGCAGATCACCTGGCCGCTCTTACACTCATAGCCAGCCTAGACATTCATATTCTACAGGAGCCTCCATAGTCAATCTTGGATCTCTATAAGAGGGACAAGCAAGGTGCAATGTACCGCAAAACATTGCGATAGTTTGATTTGTTGTGTTTAGTTTTTTTCCCCAGTAAAAATAAACAAGCTAGTAAAAGAAGAGGCGAGAAAGAACACTTTGATTATCAAACAAGCAAATTTTAGACATATTATATAAACAAGGAAAGAATGATTAATCAAAAGTTTTTTAAAAAAATGATTAATGAAAAGTCATATGAATGTTAAAGCGGTCAAAAATTTTCTTACACTTTTAAGAATTTAAACCTTATTTTAATTAGAAGGCACTTTAAGTTAAAGAAATAATAAAATATAAATATATTTTAATTATTAAAGAAATTTATATAAAGAGAAATAGTACAGACTTTCTTCATTTTAAAAAATATGTTTATTATTTTAAATTACATAAAAATATTATATTTTTAAGTCAAGTTAAAACAATTATTTAATTGTATAATAATTTTATTAAAATAATATAATATAAAATAAAAATATATCATTCAAAACATTCCAAAATTCTTTTAAAATAATTTTAAAATATAAACATTTTGAAAATTGAGTATAATTATAAAAAGAAATATGATTATTTCACTTGTTATGTAAGTAGTTCTTTTATTGAAACATTTATTTATTACTCATATTTTAATTTGAATTTGTCGGAGATATAGACTTAAAACATCTTCTCAATTATATTCTATCGTTGGTGTACAATTAAGATATATATTTAAATATTTAATGATCATAATATCCATGTTGGTTTAAAAGCACTTAAAGCTCGAAACTTAATCATCTTGGCATAATTCTTAATATTCTGTAAATTCTCTTAAATATCTAAATTATTAAAAAAATCAATAAATAGTTTAAGCTATTAAGATCTTTAACTCAATATATTAAAGAGTTAATTGTATAAAATAGCCCTTATATTAATTTAATCATCAAGCAAATAAAAATCTTAAAAATTCTCCTAAAGATTTGTCACTACTACCATGTGGTGTTTAAGAACCTTAATGCTTCACCTCTTAAAATAAAGGCAAGGTTTTTCTCAAAGCTGTGAAAGTCTGAAATGCTAGGGTGAGCATTTTGTTGTTATTTATACTTACTTACGTAAAGCATAATTGATGAGTACTAGGCCTGCCCACAAAAACCTAAACCACCGTCTTGCCGTCGTGGCAGCAAGCAATACAAAAGGGGGTCAAGATCAAAGCCACACCAATAATGTGGCTATCTATTTTGAACTAAATAAACAGTTTTTGCACCATCTTAGAAATGATTTGCTAACCACTTTACCAATTTGTCCAAAATTTTGCCGTTGTCCTGGTGACAAGACTGGTACTTTAAAGAGGACAAAACTGACATCTTACGTGGGAATTCCTTGACTTAGATCTCCGAGACACGACACATCAACTTTAAAAACCCGTGTCTTTGGCTCACTGTTTTTTTCACTCGGCTGTTGCCATCTTCTACACTACAGTAACTAACTATGATGAAGCCAAAATTGGCCGTAACAGTATTAACGGTTTTTCTATTGATATCTTCTGCAACTGTCACTGCTGATTATGTAAGACCCCCTCCTCGCAAGACCCTCCATTTCCCATGGAGTTCAAGGCCTTCTTCCAGTCCCCAGCAGGTAATAAAACCGCTTTTTCTTCACGTGCTCTCTCTTTTACCAGCTGATTTTGGTCATTATTTTGTGTTAAATTGTATTTTTTGTTAAGATCTGACATGGGTCCTGCTTGTTTTCCTGAAAGTGTGCCTGCTTGATTGTTTTGTCTCGTAACAGTTCAAGACAAATAGGAAAAAGGGGAAGAAAAATGTGTTCCATAGTTTTGATAGCGTTAAGTATAATTGACAAGGAATGTAGAATATCTTGTTGCCATAATATTTCTTTAGTGTTAATGCCATGTGAAAGATGGCAGTAATTTATGGTTTTGAATTCCTCTTAGTTTGCCTTGTTAGTTTTGTTGGGATCTTTTACTCTTTTCATTTGCAATGAAACAATGAAAATTTTAGGTACGAGGTGATGGTAGTGGATATGGTTAATTTAATTTAATGAGTTGAGAAAACTTTTTCCAGGAGTTTGGTATTTGTTTTCTTTTTTTCTTTCTGAACATAAGAAAGTAACAAATATTTTGTAGTCCCTTTGTCTGAAGGAAAACATAATAAAAAGTTTTTCTTGAGGAAAGTACATTAACTTTGATGGTTTTATGGTCCTTCATTATAATTTCTGTCAGCCTTCACTAAAAATTGTGTTTGGTCACTCACTCAAGGTGCACATCTCTTTGGCTGGAGACAAGCACATTCGAGTCTCATGGATCACTGATGATAAATCTTCTCCATCCATGGTTGAGTATGGAACTTCGCCAGGAAATTACAGTGAAACATCTGATGGAGAGAGTACAACTTATAGTTATCTTTTCTATACCTCTGGAAAGATACACCACACTGTCATTGGGCCACTAGAACCTAGTACAATTTACTTTTACCGTTGTGGAGGCCAAGGTCCTGAGTTCCAGCTGAAAACCCCACCACTTCAGTTGCCCATTACTTTTGCTGTGGCTGGAGATTTGGGTCAGACTGGCTGGACTAAATCAACCCTAAGCCACATTGACAAATGCAAATATGATCTGCATCTTCTTCCAGGGGATCTTTCTTATGCTGATTACATTCAACATAGATGGGACACATTTGGCGAGTTGGTTCAGCCGCTAGCCAGTGCAAGGCCATGGATGGTAACAGAAGGAAATCATGAAAAAGAAAGCATTCCATTGTTCAAGGATGGATTTGAATCCTATAATTCTAGATGGAAGATGCCATTTCAGGAGAGTGGATCAAGTTCCAACCTTTATTATTCCTTTGAAGTTGCAGGAGCTCATATCATCATGCTTGGTTCATATGCGGAGTACTATGAGTACTCTGATCAATATAACTGGCTCAAGGTTTGTTATATTCTCTGTTTTTTGAAATAAGAGCTTTTATTTGCTACTTGAATCTGCCAATTGTTTATTTATGATCAGTTGAAGTGAATCTTAAGAGAATGTGAACTCACATTTCAAATTGGCATGGAAAGGCCAATTTTTGTATTCTCTGTTAGGCTGTGGATTTTGTGCTCTGTCATGAAAATCTCCCATGACAAAACAGAATCGCTGGGAATTGGATATATTTCTTAATTCCTTTGCCTGGACTGCTTTAGCAGACAAATAGTAGACCTTAGCCTCTATTTGTCAAAGTTTTCCTTTTGCTACCTGACAAAATTGAGGAGCAAAGTCATTGCACTGGACTGGTTGCTAATGTTTACTATCCAGTTGAATTTTGTTTTGAGGCTTTTTTCTTGTCTGGAGAGTGGAAGCTATTGAGACTGAGTATTCTCCGAGAGACTTCATCGCATACATTGTCAAACATGGTTATCTATAATTTGAAAGTCTAACGAACTCATTAAACTGTATTAACCGAAGATCAGATATTGAAGTTATCTTATTGTCGAGAACTTCATAGTATGTTTCTAGCTGGATATATCGTCAGATCAAGCTATGAACTTCTTCTTTGAAGCCTTCTTCTAGTTGCTTTTGAGCTAAATAGACCTATGGGAGAAATTCTTTTGATGTGATAGAATTTGGTTGTGATGTGATAGCAATTTATTTGTTCAAATGGATCTTGATATTGACTCTTGATCTACAGGCTGATCTCGCAAAGGTGGACAGGAAGAAGACCCCTTGGCTTATTGTGTTATTTCATGTACCATGGTATAACAGTAATGAGGCTCATCAATTTGAAGGTGATGCGATGATGGCATCCATGGAACCGTTGCTTTATGCGGCTAGAGTTGATATAGTTCTTGCTGGCCATGTGCATGCTTATGAAAGAACAGTATGCCACTACGTCCTTTTTTCTCCTTTAATATAATGGAAACTGGCTTATGTTATCTGCAACTTTCTTGACAGGAACGTGTAAATAATGGGAAAAGTGACCCTTGTGGTGCAGTCCATATAACTATTGGTGATGGAGGAAATAAAGAAGGTTTAGCTCGCAAGTACGTCCCATTCTTAAGAACTTTCTAAATCTCCAAGTAACTTGAGTATTTCATGTTCTCAAATTTCATTATCATACAAAATCTCACCCATTGCACTAATTTCAACGTGTGAACTAAAAGAATTTAACGCATCAAAAATCTTTTCATTAAAATAACAAGATAATTTAAAGTTATTTTAATGAAATAAAATTAGAATATAAGTTTTAAATTAAACTTTTTGCAAAGTTGAAGAATTTCACATAATTCCTCCCGTGTATCTTGTTGTCTTTCATCACTGATTAGTATCAAGGATTCAAGATACCCATTGATCAACTTGATGGGAGATTCATGGACTTTCATTCCACAAACTATAGCTTAGTTATGAACTTTCGAAGTGTTAATTAATTCATGTTTGGCTGATTATTTCTCTTGCCAACATTTAATAAAATCTCAAGTCACCAAGATAATGAAGCATTAGGTCATGTCTATTATTATTATTCTTATTCTTATGTTTGCCAAGTATCCCTGCACTGCTTATTGGGTGGGAAATGTAAGTGCAACATTAGACAGCAGAAGAATGCATGTTGTTGTTCAAGGTTCATTAACGACCGTTTATCAAATCTTATTACAATTCTGTGCTGGCTACATCTATCCCCAGATACAAAAATCCCCCACCAGAGTGGTCAGCCTTCCGTGAAGCAAGTTTCGGCCATGGCGAACTTAAATTAGTTAATTCAAGTCATGCCTATTGGAGCTGGCACAGGAATGATGACGATGAACCTGTTAAGTCGGATGAAACTTGGATAACCTCATTGATCAGCTCAGGATGCATTGCTAACGAGCTAGGATCGTAGGAAGACTCTTTTGGGACATTAGGATTGCTGTGTGTTCTGGTACTGCTTTCCTATATTTAGAAGATGAGACACTGTTTTGATGCCAATGTAAACATATTATCTTTCAACCTAAGAGAGTGATAAAAATGGAATAGGGACTTCTTATGTTGGTGTGCAAAACCAAGTGAGGAAATTGTAGCCTTAGCTCAAAAACAGTTCAAATGAGTCGCTCAATTACAAGAAGCAATGAACGTATACAACAAATGCTGCAGTATCCCCTCTTAGGTTCGTGGTCAAAGCAACTTCAGTGCCATTTTGTGATGCAGTCCTTCATTCATTAGTTACATGCTGTACCTAAGCAACAGTTCGATGGTCTAATTTTTTGGTTGTCATTGTAAAACTGAAGGTATTCTGTGAGTATGCGAAAGGAATGTAATTACACGTATCATAAGCTCGTTTGTATGGTCAACATGCCATAACCTCGTTTAGTTTGCCTTATCTGGTATGTTGAGATAAAAGATGAGATACTAGAATAAGTGGCTGTTTTGATGAGTTTTGGGGAGGTCCGATAAGTACTTTTTTTTACTATAAAAATTTTTTTTAAAAAAATAAGTGTTTGGCTGTAAAATTAAAAAAAAACCTCTTTAATAGGTATGGATATTTTGGCAACTAAAATAAAGCCTTCTAAGAAGATCAAATTCGGAGTTTCTTAAAAAAAAAATTTAAATGGCTTTTTCAAGTAGATTTTCAGATTAATTAATGAGTCTATTTTTTAGTTCCTTTTGTCCTTATGTTTTACACATAATTCTCACAATACTCGCAAACCCATCTTTACGTTTATTTTGCAAATCTATCTTCTCTAATCTCTTGCGCAGTTGTTTTGTCACGTATAGTTTAATGTTGCAAATCTTCTTGTATACAATAAAATACATAATTTATTATATATTTAACTATTTACTGAACTTGAATGTTTATTTTAGAATTTATATAATATTATTTGGTTTTTTTATATATTTTAATATTAGTTTTACTTATGTTATAATTCATATAAAAGATTTGGTTAAATATATTTTTATTTATGTTTCATATGGCTTAAAATTATATAATAATTAATATATTGTGATTTGCATATTGTTTAATATACTTTAAATAATATTTATATGCATAAATAATTTTTATTACAAAAATAAAATATAATTAAAATTAAAAGTTCTTTTTATTTTTATATTGCCAAATAATCTACTATATTAAGCTCTTTAAAAAAAGCTCTTTTTAAATGATAAGTCAAACAGTCAACTGGCTTCTTAGAAAAGATTTTCTCAGAAAAGCTCTACTGAAAAAAGCTATATTAATACTAAAAATGTAACAAGAAAAACTTAAAAACATATTGAAATTGATATCAAAATTAAGGAAAACTAATTGGTACATATTTATTATATGAAAACTCACTTTAGAAAATTTTAAATTGCTTAAAAATATATTAATTTCAATTTGGATACATGTAATTTTAAATTGTCTCGTAAGTCACTCAAATTAAATAAATTTATTAAAAAATTTCAACAATATTCAATATTTCCTAATAAACTTAAAATTTTTTATAGCTCCACATATTGTTCTTAACTTATGAAAAAAGCGTAGCTGTAATATCCTAGTTCGATTATTGTATTGTATAATGTGTTGTATATGCATTTTATAGAGTATGCTTTATTTATAGCATGCTAGAGTAATTTTAAGCGCTTAAATGTATTATTGAGGTTATAACGATGATCACAAATAGACCAGAGATAGTTTTGGACTCAATCGAAAATTTCTCAGAAAATTTTTTAAAACTCCTAAAAGCTACAAAATGATTTTGAACAAGCTTCAAAGCCTCAAAATGTGCTTTGACAATTTAGGTGACGATTTTTGATGAAATCCAAACAATTTTGGTGAATAGTATTTTTAAACGAATAGTGAATCCGTGTGAATATTATTTCCATTTGAATAGTGATTTTGGGGACCTATCCCCAAAAATAGGGAAAATACCTGAAATTGGTATTAGAGTCTAATGATACTGAAATGGATCAAAAATAAGCCTGATTAGATGAATTTTGGGAGTTTCGAAAGTTTAGGATTAAAATGTCCTTCTTGGAAAATAATGGGTAATGAGGGTTTTAGACCTATTCAAATTTTTTTAAGTATCCAGTCAATAAGTATTGACCAAAATTAGAGAATTTCATGGTTAATTTGATGATAAGACAGTTGTGGAGTAATTTTGGGATTTAATTTAGTTAGTTGGTGAATTAAATGCATTAAAGAGCAATTTGGTCTTTTTGACCTCATTAAGGGCAATTTGGTCTTGTTACATGATATTAGTGGATTCATGAGTCATAAGAGAAGACCGATGAGAAAATGATATTTGTGTGATGAGTCATTACAGACAACCAATATGAAAGTGACATGTGTAAAGCATTAAAGAGTATAAAAAGCAGGAATTAAGACATTAGTTGATTCATTTGGTGAGTAGCCGTGAGACAACATCGTTAAAGAGCCCAAAAACTAAAAGAAAAGAAGAGAGAAGTAAGGAGAAACGTCGGCCATTGTTGGATAAAGGAGGGAAGAGAGAGAGAAAAAAGAAAAGAAAAAGAAGAAGAGGGAGCTTCAACAATGAGATGGAGAAGTGTTCCAAAGAGTTTTTCATGCTTTTCTACCTCCAATCAAGCATCCAATGTGATTCCATAGCCATCCAAGTGAAGAAGAAGAAGAAAATGGGTTGGTAAGCTTACCAATTTTGTTAAAATTTTGATTTGTTGGGTTATAGTTGAGATTTGGTTTTGATAGTATGAATCACACCCTTTTAATGTGTTATGAAGGTTTTATTGCATTGGAAGTGATTTGGAGAAGAAAAATCAAGAGAACTAATGTGTGGAACCTTGGTCAAAGGTGAGATCTATTGCCTAAAGTGTCAGATTTTGCCATTTGATGATTTAAGATTAATGAATGGCATTAGGAAGTTAGTTTAATGAAGAACGAATAAAAAAACCATGGAAATGATTATATGAGTCTTCAACCAAGGTTAGGGTTTCTAATGTGTTATGATCCAAAATCCTATTTTGATTTTTTATGATGTTGATGGCATGATTTTGATGCTAATGAAGTAAAGAAATAAAAAAAATGATTTGGAATTTGTTTTAGTTGAAATTTGGTGAAGGGTGTTTGATTTTTTAAAAATTTGTTAATGAAATTTTATGATAAAAATGTGCGTATTAAAATGTCATGGAGGTTAATTTGGATTGGTTTTAAGCATTAGAAATCAATTGGAATTAAATTGGAAAATTTTAATGCTAAATATGTTAAGTTTGGCCTTAATGACATTTTTGGTATAAAAGTATGGTTACTATATAATGACCATGTGAATGTGACTGAGGATGGTCATTAAGTATATTTCTGGTATTGGAATTACTAAATGAAGTGTTGTGATATTATTTGGAGAAAAAAAATAGTATATGGAGTGTATGTGGAAAGTAATGAGGTTGACATGTTTCATTGATATATTGATGTAAATACTTATGTTTGTAAGGCATATTGAGTTTGGTCAAAAGGGAATGAATATATTTAATTCGAGAAAAAAATGAAATAAAGACATATGTCATACACTACATTATTTGCTTGTGATTCTAAAATCTGAAATAGATTGTTTTAAAACTGTTAAGTCCTAGTCGTGGGTAAATAAGCATGCCTAGAAGGGTTTGCAACTCCTCCTATGACACTAAGGTTTCTCTTGATATCGACACTTTGGTGTCTCCTGATATTTGACACAACAATGTCTTCTAATACTAAGACATAAGTCTCTCCTGTTCAGTGATACCAATCATAGTATCTTCTGTTCTGGTCCCGTTACCCACTTTTGTAAAAATGATTAGCAGGCTAACTTGGTTTGTAATTTTATACATGTTCGATTATGTTATAAACAAGTTCTAATATGAAATAAGATAAATTCTGATATGATATAAGATGAATTCTAATCTGATACAAGTTCTGATATGTTTTGGCACAATTATGTTCTATTTTGAAGCAATGACATTCTGCTTTGATATTTATATGTTTTGTTCTGTATTGATGAATCATAAACTGTTCTGAGGCACTTAATGTTTGGGTTGCTCTTGAATATGAATAACTAAAGACTACTTATGATATGATTAGATTTTGAACATATGAATGTTAGAAAACTACTAGAACAGTCGCCATTATGTATCCTATTTAGTTATTTCTTACTAAGCTTTATGTTTAGCATAGTGGTTTTGCCTTCGTGTAGGTTCTGATATGAAGGTTTAAAGACTAAGACAAAGACAACCATAGTGACCAAGAAGATTGTGTTTTGTTCTAGAAATGTTCAGTTTGTTTTTGAGTTGTTTTTAATGTAATGAGACATATTGGAATTTGTATTTTGTGTATGTATGGTATGTAATAACTATAGCATAGGTCATAATTGGATTTATGGTATGTAATTTGACAAGTTTAATATGTATGATGTATATTATGTTTTGTCTACAAAATAACTCATAATGGATTGTAATGTTTGTTTGCTTGAGTTTCTAGAAATGCATATAAGAGACTGTTTGGTATGTTTTGGATTATTTTGGTTCTGTTTTGTGAAACATTTACATATCATCTTAGGGAGTATGTAGGTGTTACAGATAATGTAGTTAATTATGTAGCAACTGGGTACTTATCACAATCAAAGTATGGGCATATTTATTGGTCTCCATGCACTACTCATTATATAAATCTTATTTTAAAAGATATTAGTGGTATGGACCATATTTTCTAGTCTTGCTTCACGTACATATAAGATCACAATTTTTGTGTATAATCATGTCACATTTTTGTCTTGGTTAAGAAAGCAAAAAGATTGGGTTAAGATTGTGCGTCTCGCTGCTACCAGGTTTGCAACAACATTTATTACTTTGAAAAGTGTTTATGAACATAAGCAACTTCTTCAAAATTTAGTGACAAGTAAATACTTTTCAAGTCATAAATTATTAAAGAGTGAAAAAGGAAAAGAAGTTTGTGTTATTATTCTAGATAATAAACTTTGGGATGCTTGCTTGATCATTGTGAAGATTGTGACTCCACTTTATGTATATATATGTGTGTGTGTGTGTGTGTGTGTGTATATTTACATACAAGGCTTGTATATAATTATAATTATAATTATAAATCTTTTTAAAGGGAAGGAGAAATTGTACAAGCCTTATATAGATCATATTGGTCGATGATGGGAAAAGCATTTTACTCAAAAGATCTATTTAGCAGCTTATTTTCTCAATCCTTATTGCTTATATAGTGGAGAAGCACATACAATTAATATTATGGACGGGTTGTTTGATGTGACTGAATGCAAAGGTATTTTCTCTATTGAAGAGCAATCACAAGTGATAAATGAAATTAAATTGTATCGTGAAGGTTTAGAGAGTTTTGCTCGATCGTCAGCAAAGAGAAAACTTATGATGAAAAAAATGCAGCCAGATAAGTTTTAGACTTTTAATTCATTATTTACTTATTAATAATATATATTTTTATTATAACTATTAATTTAAAATACAGATGAGTGGTGGAGATTATTCGGTAACAGTGCTCCAACATTGAGAAAACTCGCTATTAAGTTACTCAGTCAAACAACTTCTGCATTAGGTTGTAAACGTAATTGGAATGTTTTTAAATGTTTTCATACAAAGAAATGAAATCATTTGGAACATCAAAGACTTAATGATCTTGTTTGATAATGAAGAACATATATTTTATAGCTTTGTTTTTATTCCAATAATTTTATTTTTATTATTGACTTTATAATTTCTCTATTATGTATTTAGAGCGCTTAGTAAGAAGAGCACATATGATCCAATTGATATTGATTGTATTGAACATACTGATTTTTGGATCGAAGAAGAACAACCATTGTCTAATCTTGATTATAATGAACTTAAAAAGACGATTTATGAAGAAAATGTATTTGTCACAACGAATGAATTAAAAACATCTATTGATGATCAGTTCATATCATATTTTGATCATATTTAAGTTAAAAGTATACAGTATTACAAGTTTACAATTGAGAATAATTTCACACATTACTAATGTGTAATCTATGTTAATGTAGTAGAAGAAGTTGATACAAATACTTTGGATAAAAGCGTAGTTTATGAATCTTTAAATAGCGTTGGAGAATTTGGAGATTTTAACGATGATGAGACACAACCTCCTTCAGAAATACAATTTTGATTTTTATTGTTATTTTAAGTTTTATATTAGACTCGTATTTATTTATTATATAATAATAGACATTAATGTATTTTTTATTTCAATAAAATATTTTATTTTTACTTATTCTTATAAGTTTTACTTCTTATTTATTATATACCAGTTTTAT
>JANZLX010000213.1:40431186-40443679 GCA_025531955.1 Erythroxylum orinocense
CCTAGATACGATCATAGGTAAATTGAATAATAGCATTAAGAACCAATGACAAGTGATAAACATGTACGACATGCAATGGATCAAGCGGATATTTTCTTAGAATTTTCCGACTCTAACGTAGAGAGGTTAATCCTAATTGCTACTTGTGGTTACCAAAATTGAACGTCATATTTCGTTAACCTAGCAGTTGAATCAATTAATTCCTAGTAGCGCTCCTAGAAACCAACAAATTCAATTAAAACGATAGATCTGAAAATATCCAATGTTTATTAACAACAGAAAAAGTATTCAGAAAATCTCACCATAATAACATGTAACATGGATCCCTAAACCGAGATAAGAAAATTAACTACTCATACTTGAATTGAAATCAAAAGAAACAATAATAAAAATAATCTCCATAACTAGTCTTTATTGAAAATAACAAAATCCCTAATTGAAATCTATGCAAAAATTGAAAACAAGAACCAGAAAATTGCAATTAACCAAAAGTCTACGATTAACTAATTGGAAAATTCAGAATAATTAAATCATAATAGCTAATTGAATGGAATTGCGGCAACCAAAGGGAATGAGTATGCGGTGATCTCTTGGAAGACTTCAACAACGTAAATATAAAAGAATCAATGTGCGGCAGCCTTATGAGGAGATGACATGCTATGATCTACTTGTGGGCTCCAGGACGTGGACCAACGACAATCCAAGAGAGAAGAGTATGTGATGATCTATTTGAACAATGAAAGACTAGAAGAACTCCAGATGCGGCGACCTCCAAAAGAGAAGAATAATACGATGATTTCAAAAGACTCAGCAATGTGGCCAACAAGAAGACAGTAGGTGCGGCAGTTTGATGGAATAAGGAAAATAAAGAAACAGAGGAACTCAAGGTGCCGCTATCTGGAAAATTATCTAGAATACGATGATCTAACCTAATCTACCCTAATCTAATGTTGTTTTTGCCTTCTCGCCTAATACATATATATAATCTGCTGCAATCACCAAGCTTCCTCTTTTAATTTAATCTCTCTATTATCTTCCTTTGATTTCCTCTAGATTAGGCGGTATTTCAATTTTAGTAGAAGATATCTTGAAAAGAAGTCCAGCAGATCTTGGGCATTTATGTTCTAATTGGAAACAAAATCTGAAAAATCTGCAGATTTGGGATTATGACTTTAGGCGTGCCCACGCCTAATCTTTGAATTTCGACCAATCTGGAAATTTCAGATTTCTTGCCATATTTTTCCTCTTTTTGATCCTTTTTCGTCCTTAGAGTGTTGAAAACTATCTGTAAACAACTATAAATCAATTCCATTAATTCCAGATAATAATTTCAACACATCGACAATAATTACGTCTAAATATGTGTAATTTAAAGGACTTAACACGCGTCAATCAAACCTCCAGTTGATTACGGAGTGCGAACAGTCCACATGTCCACATAGTCTCGCATCCCAGTGCCAAAGAGGTTTGTGGTGCTTGTAGAGCCTTTGTTTATTTGTTTTAAAATGTTTAAAACCTTAATTCAATTGTGAAATTAAATTAATTTAAGCTCCTAATAAAATTAAAAATTTTTTTCCAATTTTTGAAAATTGTTTTCAAAGGGAATTTTTATTCGGAAAGATTTTGGAAATTAATTTCATTTTCAAGAGTTGAATTATTAAATTAAATTTGTTATCAAATCAATAATTAGAATCAAGCAAAAGTTTTAAATAAATTCTTCATAATTAGATTATGTTTGAAATTATAAATATAATGAGATCATATTGTTTTGATGAGATCAGAAATTTTTGAAAATTTAAATCCCTCAATAAAATATTAAGTACACGTTAAGAACGTGATAGTTGCCTTCCATTGTTTAAGAATAAAACTAGAATTCTATTTATTGCTTGGTTTGTTGAGTAAACTCAAGGTCACTTTAACCTGGATATGATTTATCTTAAATTAATAGGCCCTACTTAAATAAATATGTATGATTTGGATAAGTAAACTCATGATCATATGGATGTAGAGGTAGAGTTAGAAATAATATATATGACATATTTTGGCAAAGAATTATCACCTAACGGTTCTAGGAGTCACATAAGATGTGATTGAAAAATAGTTTTCTACCTAATTTAAATTTACTTGGTTTGTTGAGCAAGATCAACTAATTTTAAATAAGATCCTAACTCACTGAGAAATTATTTGATAGTTTCTAGGTTTAATAGTGAGGGCTATTATTTTGAATAAAATAATGGGAGTAATCAAATAATTTTAAAGTCCCTATTTTATTTGATTTTGGATATAAAATAATATTCGCTCCTTTTATGTTTTTCCGTTATTGAATTTGAAGATGAGTACTAACCTGACATTGAGGAGCATCATAGATGCTAACAAGCTAACTGTACCAAACTTTTTGGAATGGTTATGAAACTTGAGAATGGTTCTTAGGGAAGAAAAGATGTTAAACATTCTTGATACTCCTGCTCCATCAGAACCTTGTTCGGATGCAACTGATGAAGATTAGGAGAAATATCGACGTTATGTTGATGACGTTGAACAAGCTACATGTATGATGTTAGATAGCATATCTCCTGAACTTTAGAGGCAACATAAAAACATGGATGCACCTACTATGATACTGCATCTTAAGGAGTTATTTGGTGAACAAAGTAGGGTGGAGAGATATCAAATCTCCAAGGCACTATTTCAATGCAAGATGACAGAAGGATCTTCAGTTAACCTGCATGTGCTAAAGATGATTAGGTATATTGAAAATTTTTGCCCATTTAGGTTTTGTTATGGATCATGAGTTAAGCGTTAATCTGGTGCTATAGTCTCTAAATTATGGCTTTTCACAGTTCATCATGAACTTCAACATAAACCAGAAGGATATGTCATTGCCTGAACTGTTGAACATGCTCAAGACTACGAAAGGGTGACTTAAGAAGGAACCTAGTTTTGTACTTGTTGTCGATTCTTCTAAGGGCAAGAAAAAGGACTCTAAGAAGAATAAGAACAAAAACAAGAAACAGAAGGCTTCTACTAATTCCGTAAAGGCCAAAGGAGGTGTCAAGAAGAAGAGCAATGACAAGGGCACATGTTTTCACTACGAAGTCAATGAACATTGGAAGATGAACTGCATCTTATTTTGCAAGCCTGAAAGATAAGAAGCTTAAGGAAGTTGTCTCTTCAGGTACGTTTATGATTGAGATTAATTTTTCTACTTTTGTGCCACATATTTGGCTATTAGATAATGGATGTGGTTCTCATATTTGTAATAATATGCAGATGTTAACATGGAGTAGATCATTGAAGAAAGGCGAAGCGAACCTGCGAGTTAGAAATAGAGCAAGAGTTATTGCATTAGTTGTAGGAACTTGTAGTTTAACTTTGCCTTCTGGCCTTGTATTAGAACTTGTTCCTGTTATTACAAGAAACATAATTTCTATTTATTATTTGGATTTAAATGGATTTGTCTTTGTAATTAAGAATAACAGTTGTTCTTTTTATAAAGATGATATTTATTATGGGTCTAGATTACTTACAAATGGTTTGTATGAGTTAGATCTTGAAAGGAAAATTCTTAATACGAATAGTAAGAAAAGAAAATTAACCAAAATCTATCTTATTTATGACATTATAGGTTAAGTCATATCAATGAAACTAGAATCACAAAATTACATAAAGAAGGATATTTAGATCCATTTGATTATGAATCATATGAAACTTGTAAATCTTGTTTATTGGAAAAGATAACCAAACTACACTTTAAGGGAGAGGGACAACGTGCTAGTGAGTTACTAAAATTAATGCATTCAAATGTATGTGGGACTATGTCCACAAATGCTAGAGGTGGATTCTCATATTTCATTACGTTCATGGATGACCATTCTAGATATGGTTATGTGTACTTGATGAAACAAAAGTCTAAATCATTTGAAAAGTTCAATGAATTTAGACTAGAGGTTAAGAAACAAACCGGTAAAAATATTAAGGCACTTAGATCAGAACGAGGTGGTGAATACTTAGACCAAGAGTTTCTTGGTTACTTAAAAGAGAATGGGATTCTCTCATATTGGACTCCTCTTGTAACTCCACAACATAATGGAGTTTCTAAGAGGATAAATTGTACATTATTAGATAAGGTACATTCCATGATGAGTCATGTAGTCTTTCCTATGTCCTTTTAGGGATACGTAATTGAAACTACAATATATCTTATAAATAGAGTTCCATCTAAATCGGTTAGTAAGACACTGTATGAGATATAGACTGGTAGAAGACCTGAATTATCACACCTAAAGATTTGGGGTGTGAAGCTTATGTGAAGCGTGCTATATCTGATAAGCTTCAAGCTAAATTAAATAAATGCAAATATGTGGGGTATCTACCACTAAAGAGAAAACATGATATGATGAGACCAATGTCCAAACCACGAATTGGAGTCAATTGTTGTATAGGTAAAATATCGCATTCTGCAGCTGCAACTAAATAAGATGATGTATCTCCAGTTACTACACTTACAGATGAGGCATCACCTTCCGTACTTGCTGCTACACCATTCACCATCCCTATATCGACAAAGATTTCAAGGGAAATGTAGATGAAGAAGGTGACCTCTAGCCTAGAGCTGAAGGAGTTGATGGAATAATTTACATCATAATTATCAACAATTTGTAAATGAAAATGCATGAAATACCATATGCTTATAATTAAGTTATAGGTTTAAATTTAAAAAATGGTATATAATCAATTGTTTTAATATTACGTTGATTTCTTCTGAACCGTGCTCAAGAAACATATCATTCAAATTCAAGGAGAAGATTGATATTAAGGGTTATATGTGGAAGAATATCTCTTAGGCGACAAGAAATTTTACCATCAGGAGTTTGAGGTACAAAAAATATATTTTTTGTATTTTTAATTGATTTTATACATTAATTAGATAAATATTACATTATAAGTACTTATACGACTACCTTGTATTTCATAGTAGATATGGAGTCGTTGGTAGTAGTATTCGACATCACTCGAGGCAATATCCATTTCAGAGTATAATTCTACCAACAGACGTAGAGGACTGGGGGAAAGAGTCTTTCCGTATATATTGAAGGATCTATTACCCACCACGAGTATGTAAAGAGACTTGTAAATATCTACACTTTGCATTTATATTCTGATTTTTTTTTTACTTTGGTGTATTTCAATTTCATTTGATGTGTGAATTTTGGAATGAAAATATGTGTATTATGGAGAATGATAATGTTATAAATGTCTGATATCATATATAAATGTGTTGTTGGTTTACTTTCTTTGTTCAACAAGGGATAAATATAATAAAAATAGAGGAAATTATGCCAAAATTTTTATAAATTGTAGTTCACTTATAACATTTTATTCTGATATAAGAAAAGTCTATAGGCGCAAGCTTACATCCCGTCAACTCTTTTTGTACACTCACATCACACTAAGAAGCATGACGATTTGACCTTCGTCAATAACCGATGTAGAGAACTAAATTTATGTGAAATTTATGCTTGAATATTAATGCTTAATAATTATCATTTACTAACTTAAACATTACCTTCTGATAGGACCAAATACAATAAATCATTCAACGACAGTCTCAATAGTCTGAAGATGTTGATAAGAGTCAAACTTATCTTCATGCAGTGTGTGATAGGATCGTTGTGGAGGGATATTCAGCTTAAGTTCATTTGCGAACACATATTATTCGCAATCTTCTACATCTAATACAGTAGCATTTAGTAGGCGATCCGCAACCAATGAAGTCCATAAGTTTCGGAGCACAGTATAAACATTGACAATGCAGATGCAACAGTTGATAGAGCACATAACTTAGCTCTGCAATGAGGTGGATGAGTTGAAGGGGAGATGCAACACCTTATCGCAACAGTCGGAGCATCCGCGGTCACCAAATGAATAGCATACTTGTAGTCATTTCAAATGAATTAAATACTTATTAGATGCAAAATAATTTTTTATTATCAATTAAGATAATTTTTTACTTTATATCATCAATCAACTTTCTATTTTAACAAATTAAATATGGAAACAAATCAAAATATTATCAATAGATAACTAATAATTGTATAAATTATGCATCAATCATAAGATTATCAAATAAAATTAAATAAAGGGAAAAATATATAAAAAATAGTTTTAGTAAATTTACTGACGGAAAAACAAAGTTCGTTGGTAAAATCTTTTTGATTTACTGACGGATAGCTAAGAACCGTCGGTAATGTTGTTGTTAATTTACCAAAACAATCTTTCCGTCGCTAAACTTACCTACAACACAAAATAACCGTAAGTATATTCACCGACGATAACACAAAATGTCTGTTGGTAAATTTGTGACGGAAAATCTGTGATTCGTTGCAAATTATTACCTATAATCGTTTCACTGATGTCTTTATCCGTCGGTAAATTCTGTCTCTAACTTAGTTTACCGACAGAATGTGTAGGTTTAGTGTCGGTAATTTCCGTCGCAAAACTTAAATTTTCTTCTAGTGTAGTGAATCTCCTAGTTTATTTTACGGTAACAACCTAACAACTAAATTGTTGAAAGTTTGAATTAAATTTAACTTCTAATGGTGTGTTGGTTTCAATTCAATAATTGTATATTTTTGTTGTGTGTATTGGCCTACAGAGTAAAGCGGAAATCTTTTATTTGCACATTCAATATTTAAAACAAATATGCAATGTACTAAAATAAGATTAAATTTTTGTTAGAAATGAAACAACATTATGAAATATAGAAAGACATTTTAAGAAATTATGAAAAATATCTTTCATAGAAATTTTGTGATAAAATTAGAATATGATAGAAACTTTAATGTAATTAGTTGAGAGGTGGAAGATGCAGTAAAAAATATACTTAATCAACATAGGAATTGAAAGATACATACATATTAAATACATTACATAAACAATTTGATTCCTAATCCTCTACATCACTCAATATAGATATATTGTCCTGCTTGGCATTTATACGGAGAAAGCTTCTTACTGTCTATATATATATACTGACACAGATATGAATAAAAAAGGTCAAAAGCACCTATATATGATGGTGAACGAGCTATTATTGAACCATACCTCTTGTCTTCTTCGTAGTTGTTCCCCACCACCGCCCCGCCCCCCCAAAACTCTGTATTCTGTTTCTCTTCTTCTGTTCAGTTCGGTCACCATAAACCATGATGAATAGCATGAGCAATAATACCCTTTTCGCCATTTATATATGCGCTGTTGTGCCCATCTTCCTCTTGTTCATGAAGAAAAGATGGTCGAGGAAAAATCTTCCTCCAGGTTCTCTTGGATTTCCGATAATAGGCCAAAGCCTGTCCCTTATGAGAGCGATGAAAGCCAATGCTGCAGAAGAATGGTTTCAAAACAGAATCAGAAAGTATGGTCCAATATCAAAGCTTAGGATTTTTGGAAATGAAACTGTTTTCATATATGGTCAAGCTGCCAACAAGTTTGTGTTCAGCAGTGATGGCAAGAAACTCTGCAATGGGCAAAATCAGTCTCTACGAAGGATTATGGGGGAACAGAACTTGCTCGAACTCAATGGTGCCGATCACAAACGTCACAGAGAAGCAATTATGTCCTTCCTGAAGCCTGATTCGTTGAAGAAGTACGTGGAAAAATTGAATGATGAAGTCAAGTTGCATATTGAAACGCACTGGAAAGGCAAGCAAGAGATCACTGTACGTATTAAATCTTTTACTAATAATATCATAAACAACATGATATGAGTGAATGACTTTCGGTTTTTCTTTTTATGGAAGTATCAAATAGTAAACAAGAATCTTGCTATAAATGTCTTTACAGGTCTTCAGCTTGATGAAAACACTCACATTTAACATAATATGCACTCTTCTAATTGGAATTGAACGAGGATCTCGAATAGATGTACTACTGCATTGGTTTGAAGACATGATTGCTGGGATGATATCAATCCCCTTTAACCTGCCCTTCACAAGGTACAATCTTGGCCTTAGAGCAAGTAGAAAAGTTGAAAAAGTTCTAAAGGAACTCATAGCCGAAAAGAGGAGAGCACTAGAGCAAAAGCTAGCTGATCCTCACCAAGACCTCATCACTTGCCTGCTTAGTTTCCGTGACCAAATAAGTGGAGAAGTGATGAGTGAAACAGAGATTGTGGATAATATTAAGGCCGTTATGGTTGCTGGACATGAAACTTCCTCTGTTTTGCTCACTTTCATGATGAGGCTTTTTGCTCTCCAACCCTCTATCTATGCTTCCGTACTTCAAGGTAGTTCCATGGAATATTTTCTAGTTCAGTTATGTAGCAATCATTGCATCCATTTCAGATATAATTACTGTTAGATCTTGCAATTTGAGTGTTACCTGCAGACTTCCTCTCAATACCAGTACTAAGTCATATGAAGGCCCGTATTCAACCGAAATAGCAAAACCAGGCTTCTAAAAGTTTGGCAATGAACCGTGTGTCTGGCAAGTTCTAATTATGCTGAACTAAAGCTCCTCCTAAAATTCTTCCAATGATGCAACTGAAACAGATTATTTTCTTGCTCTTTCTTTCTTTTCGTTTTCACAGAGCAGGAAGAGATAGCTAGAAGCAAGCAGACAGGGGAGTCCTTGACATGGGAGGACCTTGGGAAGATGAAATACACATGGAGAGTTGCATTGGAAACCCTGAGAATGTATCCTCCGGTATTCGGCACTTTCAGAAAAGCTGTAACAGATATAGAGTACAACGGATATCTAATTCCTAAAGGATGGCAAGTAAGTAACAGCAACAGTGTTAAGTAACAGCAACAGTGTTAGTACTCTCCTCCTTTGATGCACATATATATATATAATTCTTAAATGATAGCTATAACTGTATCTGGTCCTCAGGTCTTCTGGGTTGCAGCTATGACTCACAATGACGAGAAAATATTCCCAGAACCATTTAAGTTTGATCCAAGTAGATTTGAGGATCAATCTACAATTCCATCTTACTGCTATGTTGCATTTGGAGCAGGACCCAGGATATGCCCTGGATATGAACTTGCCAAAATTGAAACTCTTGTTGCCATCCATTATATAGTCACTCAATTTACGTGGGAGTTACTTGCAGATACTAATCTCACTAGGTTCCCATACTTGATGCCAGCTCAAGGATTACCAATCAAGATCACACCAAGGCTTAAAGTGTGATATCTTCGTAACTGCATGCATGGATTATTTGTAACCTTTTTACTCTTGCCTATATAAATTATAGGAAGGCAGAGGAATTGTAGCATTTTCTTTTTGCCTGTCTTGAACTTATTGTCTGGAATTTGGTTGTATAATAAATCTTGTTTCCGCCTTTGTTGATAAGAAAGCAAAACTTTCAGTGTGTAAATGATGGCCAGTTTAGCGCAGAATATCTGGTTGGCGTGATTTGTAAGTTATTCCGTCAATTCGAAGATTTATCGAATATGCATCCAAACAGTAACAACTTCGATTCCTTTGTTTTTTTTTTATAAAAAAAGTATGAAGACATGACTTTCTTTGCTCTAACTTATACATATATATATATATATATATATATATGTATGTATGTATATAATATTTTAGTGGCACGTATGCTTATGTATGCATAATTAATAATTCACAAGAGTTTAATTAAACTTTTAAAAATTAAGAACTTGTCTTATTTAATGAATAAAGAGATTTATACGGGCTTTTGCACTCTTCAATATAAAATGAAAAATTTAAAATGTTTAATTAATTTTTTATACTTATTATTATGAATCACGCTGATACACGGATTTTGTAAGCAATAAAATGCACTAAGCCATTTAGAAATATTTGAATTTAAATTGTAATATTATAATTGCTTTTATAGGCTTAAATTGTATATCATTTCAAGAAGATTGTCATAAGCAAAACTTGTTCTTAAGTTAGATCGTTTGTTTAGTTCAGACCCAAGAGTTGACCAAACAGAAACTGCCAACCGATTGTGCCAAAAAAGGGGATCACATCAAAGATAGTTATAAAATAAACGGCAGGCAGGCCGTCCCGTGTAATAAGTTAAAAGTTAAGATTATTATAAGGCTGAATAGAAGTTAGGTGTTACATGCTTCCAATGTTATTTAAAATTATATTTCTTCAGTTGCTTTTATTCATATTTGTTTAATGGGAGACTGGACCTTACTTTTTGGTGCTGATGCTAATGTTAGTATTGTATTGATGCTAGTTGGTGATTTGAGTCATTATTTATTTAGGAGTAGTTTGATTTATTATTTTTAATTTTTGTTTCCGGTTCTCTTTTTCTTCAAACAAAAATTAAAAAGTTGTTTTTGTTGTTAATATTAATGCAATTATATTTAATATCGAATAAATTTTAAATATAAATAAATAAGTAAAATAATTTTATTTTAATATTTTATATAAATTTACTAATAAATATTAGTAAAAATTTATTAGCACTTTATTAAGATAAATAATTTAATAAGAAAAATTTTGTTTATAAAAATTATTAAAATTAATATTATTGAGATTTTATGTATTTAAGATATTTTAAATTTAAAATATATTATTAAATAATTCTTAAATTTAAAATATTTTATTTTCAAAAAATAAAAGTTAAATAATTACAAAAAAATAAAAAAATATATTATACTATATTGATTATAATAGAATTAGTAATAAATATTAAATAATTAAATAATATATACTTATTTGACAGTAAATTAGATTATAATAAAAATTAATTTTTATGAATTTTATAAGTTATGAAAACTAGAAGAAACTAAAATAAAAAATTCAAACTGACATATTTTTAACTGAATTTGAAAAACAAAAACTAAAGTGGAAACAAAATAGACCCTTAGTTTTTCTTTATTTACATCACATAATACTTGTGATATTGATACTAATTTATGGTATAGTAGATTTAATCATATTAGACAAGATCGAATGAATCAATTAATCAAGAAAGTCTATTAGAAGACATAAAATTTTGTTTGTCCTATAAACAACATCCAAGGTCATAAAATTTCCAATATAAAATCATGATCATAATAATCAATTTCAAGAAAAATATACAATCTACTATGGTGGAAATTAACATTGAATCAAAGGTAACTAAAATAAAAATTAAAATTAAAATAAGATTGTATCAAATCTTGGGAGTTAAAATTACATCATGTAGGATAATGATCTAATCATTATATATTCCAACTCTTAGGCAAAGATCATATAATAGCTTATACTTGTTACTCATTTGACAAGACATGATAGGCATCCCTGAACTCACTAACCATGTTCGACATAAGCCTAAAATAACTATAGAGTAAATAGTTCAACCTTTTCTTATAGGTGCTAAACTTAATAGTAAGTAACTTTAACTTAGGTCCCTAAGGTGCTATTAAGGCATATTGCTAATGCAAGTCTATATGCCTTAAACATTATCAAATAAGGATGACAATGGCTTTCACAAACTTAGTGTAATAGCTTTCGCTATTAGTGAACATTAAATAATAAAAATAAAAAATATGTACTAACTCTTCATATGCATTAACAACACCGTAACTAAAATTTCAATCACTAAAATAATTATACAACATTGAAGAAGCTGAAATAGAAATTTACTATATTTCATTTCTTGTATGTTCTCCAAAAGTATAATATGTCACGAGACTATTCGTAAAGTAAAAGGTATGAATTACCGCTAACTTTTTCTAAAAAGTGTAAATTAGTCCTTATTGTTATCTATATTATCATGTTATAACTTAACTGAAATAACTAAATTATTTATAAACCCGCATATTACTCAAAATAAACTTTTCACGGCGCAAATAAATTAACAATCTCAACTTCAAAACGCCAGAAAATAAAACACCGACGTTTGGTAACACAGTTCGGCCAACTTGCCTACGTTTGCGGGGCCCTCACCCAGATTAATTCCTTCCACTTTAGTTCACAAAAAATTACAAAGATTGACCAGCTCCGTATGACTCAATCTATATAACTGACTCACAACCTAACTACCCGTGAAAGTTTTCATGCCCAATAACACGACCGACTCGTGTTAACCTCGTCAGAGGATTTTGCAAACTATTTCTACTTCAAAAACAAGGACAAATAGAATCAAAAATATGAAAATTCCAATTATGAAATTAATCACCAAAGAACAAAAGTAACGGCACCAACAATATATGAACTTATCTAATACAAATTCTCCTTGATGCTTCAAATCTCAATCAACGTAAATTATTTAACGATGACGTTAACTTCATATCATCAATGGACTACTTGTAGAAGATAAAAACTGATTGTCGTGTACTGCTTCTGTAACACCCAAATACCCTCTGGGAGGATATGTGGATGCCACCCAAGACAGAACAAACAAAATCAAAACATTTCACACATGCAGTTTTAAAATCGAAGATTAACATACATATAATACATCTCAGAATTTTCAAAGAATATTTACAGGCCCAAATAAACTAAACAAAGTACATAGTCGAACGAC
>JANZLX010000213.1:40443779-40463687 GCA_025531955.1 Erythroxylum orinocense
AAAATTATCTTAATATTGTCCGAATCAATCCGAAATTTCATTAAACCAATGTACCCGGAAATACCATGAATGCATGCTAAAATATCAAAGAGACAGAACATCAATCGGACTAAATTTGCTTAATATGCTAACCCCTAATTTGGGGCGTTACAGCTTCACCAAAAGATCCCTTCATAATAGACAACTCATTCAAGAGAAAAAGAAGACCATTGACGCAACAGCCCCAAAGCACTAGCATACACCAACGATATTTTTCACTCAACAAGAAAAACCAGAAATTGCTAAGCCGCACGTCCAATATAGCCACCGAAAAATCAATTACTCTGCTCTATTTTTTCAACCAAAGCACCCTGCGTCATCAGAATAAGGAAGCCCTACAACAAAATGCCACGTCAGCAAGCAAATCTTCAAAATCACGTAATCTGCACAAATTGCCTTGTTAACAAAACCTTTTCAAATAGAAATAATGTCAGCACCCGAAAATCAAGCCACTAATCCACTTTTCAATTTCAACAAAATATTTAATTAGAATGCCAAAAATAAAAACTAGGATAAATAAATTCTAACATTAACATTTTAAAAATAGTATTGATAGCATCCTAAATCCTAAAAAAGTTAAAGTTTTTAGTAGTTTCTATATATTGGTCATCAATTTAGTCTATGTGATGTCACAATTAGACAATGTGGGCCAACCAAATGTTGATATAATCTTTAAAATGCTTTTTTAAACATTGGTTAAAAGTGTGATTTTCACCTTAATATTTTTAAAAATGTCTAAATAAATCAATACCATTGTCTCTGTAAACAATTTTACCCCTATTCAAAGTTTAATGTGCAATATTTTAGTAACTTAGGGTGTAAACTGATACCGAAAATAACAATAGGGGGTTACTAGTATCTTTTATGAAACATTAAGGTGTAAATCATAGCTTTGACCCTATTAATAATGGTAGTAACTTCCTTCGAAATTATACCTTATGTAATAATACAATTCTCCTAAGCTTAATATAGACAATCAATTAGTAAATGACAAAGAGCAACATAAGAAGACCATACAGTGATTTTAATAACCATGTATATCTTTTAAGTTTAAGAAGCTTCAATAATACAAAATAACCAAAATTTGTTCAAACAAGATAAAGAAAACAATTTCCATTAATCTACTTTATATATTAGTCAACTAAAAAAATTCAAAGTAGAAAAAGGCAAGAATAAATGATTATCACCTAAAGGTTCATCCTTACTATATTCCTTCATAATAGGCCTCCAATATGAGTCACAAAATTTTAAAAGAAGGCCTTTATTTTAAAGGTTCTCACCTTGATGCAAATCGACATAAAGAGCTTTTCAACTTAGACCACTAGTATAGATATGAAATTCAATAATTAAATTTAACATTAGTTGCAAATTGAACGGTAAAAGCATAATTGCAAAAGGTGGTAAGACCTACAAGCATTTACAACATACCATTGCATAATAGTTTAAGGATTTCGTAAGTCTATAACATCAAGTGATGCATATTCACTTTTCTGCGCCAATTGGTAAGCAGCAAATTGGTAATAGTCTGTGCCAATTGGTAAGCAGCAAAGCTAGAATGCGGTAATAGTCTTGAAAATCCACCACTTGCTATTATAGAAGGCTTATTTCCTGCAAAAAAAACATAAGAAATATGGCTAATCAATCAATCAAGAAAATACTCACACACTAGAAAACGAGTCCCCGCAATTATGGAAACAACTCAAGTAAACAAAATATATGCTCTTTTCCTTTTCCCGGAACTCTAGCATTGAAGATCGATTCAAGCAAATCAATAGCAGTGCAAAAGGACCACATTCTTCTTCTCTTCGTGCAAAAAATGAAAAATGTATTCGTATTTCTAGACATATATATTTAAATCAGTCTCACAAATTATATTTCCAAAATAAGGCCCTCCAAAAATAATTCATTTCTACGAGGAAGGAAATTTTAGCATGATGCATGAAGTTATAATATGTATTATTTTTATTTTAATCCAGCTTTTTCAATTACCAACTCGAAAAATTGGGACAAAAATCATTTTGAGATTTCTACATTTAGTTCATTACGCCGAGTTTTACGCCATTACTTTTGTTAAAAAGATTGATTCAAAGTTAAAATTGAAGTTTTTGTTCAAAGATAATATAATTATTAAAAAAATTAAATTTTATCTATTAAGATAAATCTATTATCTAGTTAAGATTTAAGCTTTTGAATTTGATTTATTTTATCTAGATATTAATTAAGTTTGTTATTTTACTCTTTATATATTTAGGCTTTCATATTAATATAAAAAGAATCAATTAATAAAATTATCTGTTACATTATCTCTTTTTTATTTTATTTTATTTTATTTTATTTTAGTTAATTTTTCATTTTTAAATTCCAACAGCTTTCGGGTCATGACTTTTGAAAGCAGAGGACCGAAACTTTGAAGCTAGTACAGGCCTCAAACTGAGATATGAATAAGAGAATAATAAAGCTCCTTGATAAATGAAATTTCTTCCAACAACAAACAAGAAAACCGCTAAATCCGAACTTCCTGTCGCAAATCAACTCCGTTTTCTCGGCAACCAAACCCATGAAGAACCAAGTGAAAATCAAAGCATTTACTCCGACTCCACTCTTAACTCAAAACCCTTGTACGAGCATTTCACTCACATTTTCACTTTCTCACCGACCAACAAAAAAAAAGAAAAAAAAATTCAGCTGCATACTAACAACAAATCTTATACAATAGAAGTTTCTATCTTATAGAATTTCAGTCATTTATTTTATAGGTCCTACGCAAGTTCCATGCGAATCTCACATAAATAAATGGTCAAAATTTATTAGATATAATAAAATATCATAACATTAAACAATGGATCAAAACTTTAATGATAATAGACAGTAAATAGAATCTTATCCAACAGACATTAAAGTAGTCATCTACTTTAATCTACTTTAACGTACGGAGGAGTCATTTCATAGGTACTAAAGATAATGATAAATACATTTTAAAAAAAAAGATAATGATAAATAGACAATAAATAGAATTCTATACAATAGACATTAAAGTAGTCATCAATGTAAGGGGGAATTATTTCATAGGTACTAAGGCTAATGATAATAGACAGGAAATAAAGCCTAAGACTACGATAGGGCTAATAAATTATTTATCATGCTATCACTCATGTTAAACTCGACTCTCCAAATAATTTAGAAAAAAAAAACTAACTCTATGTTACATTTTAAACTTCAAAATGTGAATATGTTCAAATCCACATCCTCCAATGTATACAAAGTTTAATTAAGTCTTGAAGGAGCGTAATTGTGGTTTACTGAAGGCTTGAAGGAGCATAATTGTGGAGTTGAACTAGAAAAGCAGACAAATAAGTATATTTATCTGAAAAAGTAAAAAGAGGAAACTGAGAACCTGAACAAATATATAAAAAGGTAACAAAAGACATTAGACAAGGAATAAATAAAAGGAGTGGACGATGATCAAGAGCACCAGCTCTCCTGGCAAGTGACATCCCACCAACCAGTTTCACTATGTCACTTGCTACGAAACTCATGTCTTTGTATCTTTATCTTCAAAACTACAGGCCTTCTTCTTGGATCTCTCTCATTCTCACAGGGCATCAGTTTCAGTTAACCGTATTTTATCTTCATCCTCACAAACACACTTCATATATGCATAAACCTCTCTTCTCTTCTCCTTTTCTTCAAGCCACCAGTTCCCACTACCACTCCGCTCTCTCTCTCTTCCTAAGTTTAAAGCCACCAGTTTTTCATCAAATTGTATCTGGTTGATCTTCTCTCTGCGTGAAAGCCACCAGTTCCCACTATTACTGTGTCTTTATCTTCATTCTCATACAGCCTTGTCACAGATTCTAGATCATCTTTCTGACACGAAACCACCCTCCTGTCTTTCTCTGGCACACCACATAAAAAAACCCTACTGTATCATAGTCTTTCTTTTCTTATTACACTTATGACCACCTATGGGAGGGTCACACACCTTATAACGATTATTTATTTCCTTTCTCAAATTTTCAAGTCTCCCTTTTACTGTGAAGTTCATTTCTTTCTTCAACAAACTATTATTCAATATGTAACGTGTTAAATGAGAGAGTTTGACTCATTAATTTTTGACTATATAGAGAATTTAACATTAGTCAAAAATCTAGTGACCAAGTATATATAGCCAAAAATTTACCAATTAAAATCTCTCATTTAACACGTTACATGTTGATCAATAACTCGTTGGACCAAAAAATGGACTTAAAAGGAAAAGGGAGACTAGGAAATTTAGGGAAGGAAATAAATAATCATTGTATCGTGTGTGACCTTCTAATAAGTGGCCATAAGAGTAACAAGAAAAGAAAGACTATGTTGGAGCAGGAAACAAATAATATCATCATTATCATCACACCTAGTCTGAAATCTCACAATAAAGCGAGTTATTGGAAAGTCTGATAGTACGTAGCTTTACAAAAACATAATAGAAAAGTTGTTTCTAGTAGACCCACTTGCAGATATGACAATGAAAAAGTAATGCAAGTTAAAGAGTAATTAAGTAAAACTAACACGCTAAATCATTATGTAAATAAAATTATAATAAATACATAAATAAATTAAAAATAAATATAACTCAGTTTTTTAAAAATATTTTAAAACTAAAATATAACGAAAAAATATCATCTTTTTATCTTTAGAAAAGTACCAATACCTAATGGTAAGAGAGCAATAAAGCATCAAATAACTCTGACTTTGAATTATACAAAACACGAAAACCTAGAAAAATTGCACATGTAGAAACCCAAAACGTTTGAAACCATAAGATCATTAAGCAAAAAATTCAATTTTGACATAAACCCAATAATATCAGATACAAAGAGATCAACATAATAAAACCTAGAAAGCATTAAACACTAAATCAAACAAACAAGCTAATATCAAAAGCAAAAAACCCATAAAGAACAGAAATTTCAAAAAATCCCAACAAAACCCAAAAAACATAATCAACAACCATACCTGAAACGAGAGGGTTGCAGAGAAGAAAGAGAGAGTAAGAGCGCCAAGAAAGAGGAAAAGTAACATTAAGAAACTTAGTAGTTGAATACTAACATTAATATCAAAACAATAAAAACTACAACCAACCATCACTTTACAATAAAGTGGTCCCAACAATTGACAATATTTTCTAAGAAAACTAAGTGAAGGTTATGCATTCACTAAAAAATTCATTTATTATTACGGTTGGGGCTATGAAAGACTCCAATGGGGTAGGAAACATATAATATATGTTTAATAAAGTGGTCCCAATTTTTGACAATATTTTCTAAGAAAGCTAAATGATCGTTATGCAGTCATCAAATGAAATTCATTTCTTATTACTGTTGGGGCTTTGTGGTATCAATTAATTTATAAGATCCATGAGATAGATAATAAAATATTAATAAAAAAAGGTATTTATCAAAATTAATTTAAGAAAAATAATTTACTTTATTTAGTATTGAGATAATAGGTGTTTAATAGATGAAGTTAAATATTTTGAAACAAGTATAATTAAAATATAATACTTTTTTATATATATTTTTTATTTTTTAAAACTTATTTCTTTTTATTCTTTCAATATCAAATACATTCATTTTTCTATTTTCAACTAGAACCTTTTTGGTAATTTCCATACGTATCTTTATATTTTCATCAAGAATATCATTTTTGATATCCAATCTTTTTCCTGTATTGATGTAGCTTATAATTCTTCTTTTTAAATTAGGTATTTGACGCATTATTATGTTGTCAATAAGATAATAACTCGTAAGACAGAGATGTATAGAGACATGTACAAGGACAAGGAAGACTTGAAAGTTAGGAATAAAACAAACATTAACGGTCGTACTTTGTATGATTTCAATATACCTATATTATAATTAAAAGTGTATTAACTTTAAATGGTAACTAGAAAAAATAAAACTTTGAATCATGTTATTTGCCAAGGTAAAAAACAATGTCAAATATATCCTAAACACCATTTGACAAGAATTAAATTGTGCCTTCAAAAAATCTACATGATTTTGTTGTGATGGTGTTTAGATTGCAATTAAGGTCCTTACTATTTCAACCATTTTCTTGAAACTAATTCAATGAAAAATATTATCCAACACTTTTATTAAGTTAAAATGTATCTCATAATATGATTACATCCTCTAATCATAACGTTCATAACAATGTAATCTCTTTAAAATTAATAAGCACATATTTATTTAAATAAATGAAATCTTAATAAACAATTAAGAAATGGATAAAAGACATCAACTCCCGTACAGTTCAAGAAATTTCACTAAAACTCTTCATGGTTTAAAAATCTTATATGAGCACCTTTTTTGGTGAAAAGTCTAGAACTAGTCCTCTTACTTTTCTTTTTGTAAACTTTCACTGAGGTGAGGTGGTAGTTATGGAATATGTGATAATTCCATAAAATTACAAGAGAGCCACTTTATTAATAAATTAAAAACTCATATCCCAAACTAAAAAAATACATGAACTTGACATGATTTTATCCCCTTTTTTTAGCTCATTTTGTTGTTTTCACTTCTCTATATTGCCTTAATCATCTTCCCCAAAATCTTAGTGAATTCACTCTTAAATTTACTTATCTTAACATCTTTAAGAACACTAATCTATACCCAATTAGCAAAACCAAACTTCTGTTCTTAAAAATAAGAGCACTAAAAATGATCATGTTAGGCTTTAGAATTTGAGGACTCAAAGAACAACTTGCAAAAATACCAGTGGGTGCAAAAGATAAGAAAAATGCAAGTACATGATTGTCCATTATGTATACATGGCTTAAGGTTGTAAATGCAGCCATCAGATATATCTACATGTAACATGACAAAAGTTGGATTTTATAAGAGTAGCAACATATATTGGAACCAGTCATGGTTCCTTATCCATATCCCTAAATTGAACTTTATCTCTATCACCCTAACTGCAGTTTATTTGATGAGAATATTTTGGAACTAGAATGATCAATTGTAACTTCTACAACTATGAAAATATGTCACATAGTAATGCAACTTACTATTACATTAAAAGATTTTACAAGTTGTTTTGTTGGTTCTATATTGTAGGAGTCTATTAGTACAAGTTATTTTATTCTTTCTATTCTTTAGGAGTCAGTTAGTGGAACTAGTCTTTCTTTGAGGAATCACTTTATGAGCATGTGCACTTTTCTTTAGTCCATTTAGTTGAGAGTTCTAATATAAATATAAAAAAATCTTTATTCATAACTTATATAAAAACTTCAATTTTCTTCTTTTCGATCTTTATTTATTGAGTAATAGTTTTTTTTTTTGCATTAAGATTTTGTTCTTTTAAAATTTTCTTGGTTGCCCACCAATTGTTTAATATTATTGCTTTTGAAAGATGAATGGTGGAAGTGTTCCTCTTCATGCTTTCGTAGACAACTTGTTGATAACAATTATAATTACCAGAAGATGTGCACGGAAGCTTATCTATGAAGGCAATATTTATGGGATCTTATCTTTGGTGATAAAAGGAAAATTCTAGTAAGTAATCCCCAAAATGGTGAGTTGCACCGAAAAATAAAACATCAAGTATGGAAAAGCTATATTTTCTTTATCAACATCAATTAACAAAGAGTATATTGAGTATGTTCGCGATCTAAAATCACAAAAACAAGTGTGGGAGACACTTAAAAAGTTGTTTACTAAGAAAAACATACTTATATTACAATATCTTGATAATGAATTAGTTGTGATAACTGAAGATAATCTTCCACTGAGGAGTATCTTTTAAAAGTTAAGAGTTTTGTGCTAAAAATTTGAAGCTGGATATTGAAGAGTTAGTGAGTGACGCTTCTTTGCATTGTTATTTTATTTGTAGTTGAAAAAAGATTTTATGGCTTTTGTATCTTTGATACAAGGGTAAGCTAACAAACCTTTACTCTTTGAGTTAAAAAATTTACTTTCACATGAGGAAGCCTATTAAATAAGTGATAAATAACAGTAAACTTTTTTTTTCTCAAATTGGTAAATTTCTTTTTATTAAGGACCAAAGGAAAAAAATAGTTCTTTAAAATATTCCATAAGAAAAAACCAACCCTAAACTAAGAAACAACTTATGGGAAGTTCTATAGGTTATTATCAATATGGGAAGATGAAACACATTAAATGTGATTGTCAGGTGAAAGTGGCGTGTGATCGATGTGAAAAGAAAGTCCAAATCAAATCAAATTGAAAGAAATAGGAGCAAATGTTGTACAAGAATACAATGAATATGAATAGTTAAATTAGGATAAATGTTTTTCTCTTGAAGTTATTGATTAACCAATAAATCTGACTTTTTTTGTTTACCACATCAACACACTTACATATATCAATATTTTCATGAATTATGAAAAGTAATGGATTGGTAATTTTAGTTGCTCTCATCATGCAATATGGAATGTCACTCTACTATATGATGTTCATCTATATTGTGGAAAAAAGTTCATTATGAAAATTGATAATTCATTACTAGAGTCATTTCTCAATTTATAGATAAATCATTTGAAGGTCATCTGATTAAAACAAAGTTGATCCTATGCTATGTAAAAGGCACTCTTAAGTTAGGGATTAGCGTAAAAGCAAGGTCTATCATTTTCTTTGAGTGGTTTTATAGATGCAAATTAGGCTAGTGATGTAAATGAAAGATGCTCCATAACAAATTTATGTTTTGTTCTATGCTCAGTTGTAACTTCTTGGTATAACAAGAAAATCTAAAGTACCTTTTTCAAATTATGAGGCAAAGTATACAACAACTAATATGGCATTCATGAGTGTATTTGGCTTAAAAGTCTTATTTAAGAAATAATGTACATTCTGACTACTCAATTCCCATTTATTGTAATAATTGAAGTGCGACAAAGCTAGTTAAAAATCTAGTTTTTGATGCTTATTCAAAACACATAACTCATTTCCATTTTGTTCGAGAGAAGGTGTTAAATCAAGACATTAAACAACAGAAGATAAGAATTGGAGACCAATTTGCTGATACTTTTACTAAGACACTTGTCAAGGCTATATTTGAATTTTTTTCATAGAGATCTTGGTTTTGTTAATTGTAACTTTACAATAAGGGATTGTGTCACAAACTAATGCAACTTACTGTTACATTGAATGAGTCTACATGTTATTTTACTGTTTCTATTTTTTAAGACTATGCTAGTACAAATTGTTTTATGGTTTTTATTTCTTACGATTCTGTTAGTAAAACTAGTCTTTTGTTAAGGAATAAGATTAATAACATATTAACTTTTATTTAATTAATTTAGTTGAGAATTCTAGTATAAATAGAAGACTCTATTCATAACTTGTATGCACAATTCAGTTTCCTTCTTTTCTATCTTTCTTGATTGAATAATAACAATCATTTTTCCTTTCAAGTTATTAATTTTTTTATTAAGATCTTTTAACCTTAAAATTGTTACATAATATGCCAAATAGCACATATTGCTCACATAATACAAATCGCTTTTAAGGAATTCCACTTCTTTTAGTAATGAAACACTTTTTTTGTCCATATGTTTTAGGAGGTCAAAGGTCCCATCACCAAAAGTGAACAATTTTCTCGAAGAGATTATTACAACTATCTATCATAGTCTACAAGAGATATATGAAATATGTACAACTTCAAGGGGCTATTCACCCCCTTTGGGATGGAATCAAATCGACTATTTCAATTGGTCTCTTCCCACTCTGTTCTATGAGATCCAATAAATAGGATAAAGAGCAATTAGATGGTTGAGATCTCGTGGAACAAAGTGAGAACAGACAGACTGAAACAGATGATCTGTTCCCTTTTGGGATCTAGTGGCTAATTTCATTTACATGTTCAAAAACACTCAACACATGTTATGATCTATACATTTAAATTATTAAGAGCATAAGGTTTAGGTGAAAAACATCAACATCTCCACCATGCCTCCCGATTCCTTTTCTTGGGTGAAATTTTATCTTTGCTTGATAATCAAAGCAACATGTCTTTCACCACAAGCAATGTTCAACACAAGATCCAAGGCTTAATTTGAATTTGAAATCTAATTAATATATTTGTGTGTTATAGGTTTTGGCAAATTCAACCGATCATATGGTGCTTTATCCACTTAATTTGTGAAGTCTTAACATATAGATTTGGTTTTTTCTTCATTAAAATGTCAAGATGATGTATATGCAAATGGAATTTCAGTATTGATGCCTGGAGATAACATTCCAAACTTCATAGCACACCCAGCCCCCATTCTTTTTAGCACCGAGAAGTGCTTCTATCGAGGTTCCACCTGGAGCTCTGAAACAGTCCCAAGCTCCAATATGTGCGGCAATCATCCCCTTCTCCTATTTGATGTGAATCTCTTCATTATCTTCTCTTGATTTTGTCCAGATTAGGTGGTCTTCTAATATCGGTGGAAGTCTTCTTGAAAAGATGGCAATAGGATCTTGAAAGATTGTGTTTTAATTGAAATCAAATTCTGAAATTTCTACAGACTCCAGATTCCATCCTTAGGCATGCCCACGTCTAATATTTGAATTTCATCAAAATTAGGGAATTTGGATTTCTTTCCTTCTTTTGCACCTTTTTGGTCCTTTTTCATCCTTAAATTGTTGAAAATTATCTGTAAACAATTATAAAGCAATTACATCAATTTCGAATAATAATTTCAACACATCAACAAAAATTAAGTCCATAATTTATGCAATTTAATTGACTTATCACATTTTTAAACATCGACATCATTTTGATAATGTGATTAAACGACATTGTTTCATTAGTTTTCATTTGTTATGTTAATTTTGGCTGACGTATATTAATAGTTAAGGCTTATGAAATACTTGACAAGTCACATCAACATATTTAATGGATATACCAACGTTAGGCTAGAATTAGAAAAAAATTGAAAGTTTGAATATTTTATTGTTACTTTTTAAAGTTCAGGCTAAAACTGAAAAAATTTGAAAATTTAAGCAATTATTGCTAGTTTTTAAAATTTGAGTTATAATTGAAAAATTGACAAAAATTTGAGTTTTTAAAGTAATTAACCTTTAAAACAAGCTAATTATGTAACAGTGAGAACCACTTTTTATTTAAAAATAAAAATAATGATACGTTATCATTGATGAGACATTTATTCTTGGAGAGTTAATTTCATCAAAATTTTGATCTCTCTAAGGATTGCTCTAAGCGTTTTGTTTTTTGATAACTCAAGTTCCAGGTTTCGCCTAACTATCCTGGGACCTATGAGCTATTCATTCAGACTCATACATAGGTAAATTCGGGTCTGATCCTAGATAATATTAGAGGTACTAGCTCCTAAAAGATGGGCCACTACCAGGGAGATTACATTACCTTAAATAAAGACTGCTCCTCCCAAAATTTGAACCCATAACCTTCACACAATCCTCTCTACCTTTCTATGGCTAGGCTATCCCGTAAGAGGCTAAGCGTTTTAATTTTGACTCAATTCAAGGCAACGAAACATGTTTGAGTTAATTAGACCCTGGTCAAGCTCTGGCCTATGATTTACTTAAAGCCTAAATACAAAAGGCCTGACAGCCCGAATCCCCTCCCTGGAAATGAATTTGTTTTGGATTATCACTGCAATGATTGGTTAGACAATTAAATCGAATGGTACTTTTCATATCTTTTACTATCTAATATAGAATCAAAGCTCACTTTGATTCTTCAGATCCGGAACATCTTCAGTTTGTTGTATGCAACATGTCATGTACAGAAACAAAAAGGTACAGTTTTCTTCGAAGTTAACAAAGTTATCGATCAAGTAAGGACTGCTACAATGCCAAGAAACGTTAAAATAATTGCCTGTCACGTTCAATTCCATTGGAGCTCATTGCAAACGTCAGAACTGAGCAACTATCTGGAAATGCATTTTGGAAATTACGTATGATGGTTTTCTCTTACGATGAGAAAGTCTGATATACTAAACGAATAATCCAAGAACATGTCTATCTCATCATCTTTTACTCTCTTTATATATAGATCAGATCTTCTGTTCAGTTTTATTCTGTCTCATAAAATTTTAGCTATTTATTTTGCGGGCCTCACACGGATCCCACGCATAACCCACATAAATAAACGACTGAGATTTATTGGACACAATAAGACATCATAATAGTAGACAGAAGATCTGGACTCTATATATAAGCATCAAAGATCACTGATATCTTGCAAAAGGGAAGAAATGATAGAGACAATGTGAATTTGTCGACTTGCTAAGAAAAGATCAAAAGATATTAATTATTTTATAGTTTCACTCATTTTAAATTTTTATTATTTTAGATTATTAAGGAATTAAAAAATTTTGTTAAGTGTTTATAAAATTATTTTAATATTAATTGTTAATAAAAATTTAATAAGAAAAATTTATAATAAAAATTACAAAAAGAAGTTTATATTTTTCTCCTTGCACTCGCGTAGGCCAACAGTCGTGCGATTATTTCTAATTGTTTCCTTCCCATTGGAGTATTCTCTTCTGACATCAAAATAGAATATGTCTCCAATTCCTCACCTGGAAAATGGCCGTGAAGCCGGCTTCTGGTATGTTTTATTCTTTTTTACATAACGTATTCCAGTCACCAATTGAAGATGATGAATACATATGTGATCATGGTATTCACATTTGTTAAATATGTCAAGAACATACGGCATTAGTTTACGCCTACGGTGAATTACCACTTTCCTTGAACAAGACTAATTATGCATCTGGATTCAAAAGGATGGCTTACATGTAAGCTAGGCTTATTTTCGTAGAGTCCAGATTTTCTGTTCAATATTATTTTGTCTTATAAAATCTCAGCTATTTATTTTGCAAGATCCACGCGGAATTCATTCGAAATCTACATAAATAAATAACTAAAATTTATTGTACATAATAAAATATCATAATATTAGACAAAAGATCTGAACTCTTCCAACACCTCACGGGCACGGTGAAAGAAGCCAGAAGGCAAAAGATGAGTACCCTCTTCGGCATCTTCATTTTCATTATACCAATCTTTCTTCTTTTCATAAAGAGTGGAAGGCCAACCGAAAACCTTCCTCCAGGTTCACTTGGAATTCTTTTCATAGGCCGAAGCTTAAGCCTTCTTCGGGCCATGAGAGCCGATACTTCTGAAAAATGGATCCAGCAAAGAGTCCAAAAGTATGGTACAATCTCGAAGCTTACCCTCTTTGGCAAATCAACTGTTTTCGTATGTGGTCAGGCTGCTAACAAGCTTGTGTTTACAAGTGATGGCAACATCCTCTCCAACCAACAAACTCAATCTATTAGAATGATTTTGGGTGATCGAAACTTGCTGGAGCTCAGTGGTCCTGATCATAAACGAGTCAGGGAAGCACTTATCTCCTTTCTTGAAACCTGAGTCTTTGAAACTGTACGTGGGAAAAATGTCAGAAGAAGCCATGTAACACATGGATACTCATTGGAAAGGAAAGGAAGAGGTCAAGGTATGGTCCAGTAAAGTAGAGTATATACCTTCCTAAAGATTAATTAACTTGCTTCTGCATTTACAGTTACGTTATGCTCTCAAGTCTCAACTTTGTAGATCCTAATTTCTACAAGACCTTGTTTTTTCCACGTAATATGAATTTTCTAAGAACATTTAGAGAAGACGGCTTATTTTCCTGTCATATTTTTATAATCTCTTAACAGGTCTTGCCCTTGATGAAGACATTCACATTCAACATAATTTGCTCGCTTCTGTTTGGAGTTGAAAGAGGAATTCGAAGGGAGAAACTTGTGAACTGGTTCCAAGAAATGATAGAAGGGATGTGGGCAATCCCTATGAACTTTCCCTTCACAACTTACAATCGCAGCCTTAGAGCAAGCAAAAGGGCCCAAATTATGATCAAGGAACTTATGTCCGAAAAGAAGAGTGAAATTGAGCAAAATACTGGTGATTCTTATCAAGACCTCATTACCAGCATGCTCACCAAACATGATAAACAGAATGGACAAGCGATAAGTGAGAAGGAGATTATCCACAATGCCTTGCTTGTTATGACTGCTGGACATGACACTTCTTCTATTCTGATCACTTTCATGGTTAGACTTTTTGCTAATGAACCCACTATTTATAAAGCTGTTCTTCAAGGTATGCATGTAATTCTTTATTTTTGTTTGGTTCTGTTCGATTTCTATCAAATTTCTTTTAGTGTATAGAAAAATTTGCTAGGTTTTCTGAAACAATTTCCTTCGATTCTTGTCACAGAACAGGAAGATATAGCCAAAAGCAAGCAGAGTGGAGAGTCTTTAACATGGGATGATCTTGGAAAGATGAAGTACACCTGGAGAGTAGCATTGGAGACCTTGAGAATGTATCCTCCAGTATTCGGTGGCTTCAGGACAGCTGTAAAAGATATAGAGTACAATGGATATCTGATTCCTAAAGGGTGGCAAGTAAGTAACAGATTGAGATATGTTGCCAGCTTGCCTTTACTAATTAGTTGTAGAACAACTCGTGCAATGAATTTAACTGAAACCCATCTATCTATGGCTTTCAGGTCTTCTGGGTTACAAGTATGACTCACAAGTCACAATGATGACAAAGTATTTCCAGAACCATTTAAGTTTGATCCAAGTAGATTTGAGAATCAAGCAGCAATCCCACCTTACTGCTTTATTCCATTTGGAGCTGGATCTAGGATATGTCCTGGATATAAGTTTGCCAAGATTGAAACACTTGTGACTATGCATTATCTAGTCACTCGATTTACATGGGAGTTGTGTGCTGATAATAATTTCAGCAGGGTCCCAATGCCAGTTCCAACTAAGGGACTACCAGTCAAGATCACCCCAAGGAAATAAATATAATACCAGTCTGCCCTAGAACTGGTTAGCAAAGCCTTGTATCATCTAAGAAGATGCTGTTGCACGTAACCTTTTTTTTTTTTTTTTACCCCCCGATCGCAACATAATGTATTTTACTAAATGATGCGTATAACTCATAATGTAAAAGTTGCAACAAGTTCATCTGGAATAATTCAGCTATAATGTCATTACTATGTCTACGAATCGCATGGACCAACCTTTGCTTTTGAAAGCTTACTTCTGTCAGTGCATGAATCTTCATGGCATGATTAATACAACATCGTACTGCTAGAGGTATTAAAACAAGCGAATATGTTATGAGTAGATCTTTGGCTTGAACTGTTTGGCGTCTTCCTTACATATTTGGATTAAAGATCCATGTCCTTATATCCTCTAATTCGATGAATGAGAATGATCAAAACAAATTAATAGCTGGAATTATTGAAGCACGATGAAGAAAATTCGAACATAAATATATAATTTAGAGTTCCATGACAAAAGATTTTTCCAAACTCCCATTGCATAGAGTTCTATATAATCATTACATAATTATATTCACATGAAATTATATGGGTAAATTAAGAAATAGTATTCTTATTATATAATTTCATATTTAACAGGAAACATGATGCTTCCAAGTTCCAATTGGTTATAGTGAAAAATATGTTTACAATCTATAAGCTTGGTGAACATAGCAATTTACATTGTGGTTGTCACATATGGTATAGACTTTTTTCGATTGTTCATGGATGTGGCCAAGTCTAGAATACACTGGGATCTTTTTTTTTTAAAATCCATTCTTTCACTGTACATCTAGTCCTTTAACTTACCTCTAAGTTTTGATTTTAATTCATCAGATTACACGGGATATCTAATTAATATATTTGTACGTTATAGGTTCTAATACGAAATTCACAACTTGTACTATAAAAGAGAATATTCTAAATCGTATTATAAATTCCCAGTTACAGTCTAGCTCTCCTTCTTAAGTGCAAATGTTAGGAAACTCAATCCTCTATTGTTTGTTGCTGGTTGCAGATAATTCCAAAAACCAACGTGTTAACATCTCTAAGAAAGGGCATTACTATGAAGAAAGTATCAGTATATTATAAGGAAGTGGGTAACGGTAGAATTTGGACCGCAATTACTGATTCTCTTTTTTGTAAATTTTGTATAGTGTGACCTAAGTCTTTGTTTCTTATGCAATTTAGGTCTTTAATAATTGTCATCTTCAATTAAAACAAATATAATAGCATACAATTAGATATCACTCATTAGCCCAACTTCTCTTGTATCTCCTGGAATCTCCACACCATTGGGATTGAGTCATCGATGACACCTTTTTAAATTTGGATGAAACCCTATGTTCTTTGTCTCACACTATGAAAATTATTCTAAGAGTCTTTCTCAAGTATGTGATGAATGTGGTGATGTCAATTGTCAAGTGAAAATGAGGTGAGCTAGTTAGGCAGGCTGAGATTCTCTTTATCCAATATTCTATTTCAACCCTATTTTATGTAAAAAAAATGATGTCATTTTATGTCAATCATGATCACCAAAGTACAAAATTGCAAGAAACGTGACCATGAAACGCTCCATTCCAAACTCGGACCTAAATTTGTTTCTTCAAGTTAGGGTGTTCTTGGCATCAACGGCGTAGCTTTCCATGAAGAGAAGAAACATTATTGTGTTTGTTATTGGATTGGCTCCATTAACACTTGGTTTGGCGATGTGGTTCCTAGTTCTCCTGAGTTCAGCATAATTGTCACGATCCCTAATTGACGTATTAATAGCAGATTTTAAAAGTTTATTCAAAGAGTGTTTGGACATAACCATGTGTTTCATATTTTTGTTCTCATAGAATGAATCATGAAACAAATGTACGGGTTTGGACATTGATTATTGACACTTCAGGTTTCTCAGGACTACTGTTATTATTATATCCCTCTGTTACTAATGTAGTCAGCATCTTGATAATCATTTTATCATTCACTGAATAAAACCAAATTATTTCTATCTTAAAACAAAGAAAGTAGGAGATTGAAATCCCCACATACATCTGCAAAACTCACACATAACTGTTTTACAGGTCAAAGTCAATTAAACCTTTCCTTCTTGAAGAATTGACAAAATTTGTGTAAAATCGCATCTGTACAAAAGGTTATCAAATTTTTATTCTTCTATCATATATCAGCTTCTATGCATAGTTCATCCTCAATTTCATCTGCATCTTCAAAAAATTTTAGGAATTGAACTTGTTCTTGCTTTGTTTTTCTCTTTTGCCAATACTTGAACGTCATGAATAAAGCAAGGATCAATATAGTTGAAACCACAATGATCATGATTATGATCATAGAAAGATGCACTCCGGTGCCACCATCATTCTTGTTGAGGAGGTATTGGCATCTGTACACACGCGAGAATAAAATCATAACCACCTAAAGAGTAAAACTAAAATGGTCCTTATACAAGGGGCTAAATGCCCAATTTGGGGCCAAACGTTTTTAGGTTTGATCAATTTAAGGCCAAACATTTTAACCTACTCAATTAAGATTTAAACGTTTCAAATCTGCTCAATATTAAGCTATTTGGATGAAAATCTGGCAATATTATACATGCGTTATTAAATCTAAATGAGGTATATTATGTGGCATTCTTTCTGCAACATATATTGATGACGTGGTAAAAAATCCAAAGATTAATTTTATCTTTTCTTTTAAGACAGAGAAAAGGTATAATAGAAAACTTTAAAGAAACCCTTTCATCATTTTCCATTCCTTTATATTTGATGTTTGGTATTTTCCTATAGAGAAAGAAGGATCATAGATATCTGAGCAATACATGAAACTTCACCAGTTTGACTTCTCTTCCTTACTCAAGGTGCTAAAGAGTGCCTAATTTGATGCTTGGAAACGCATTATCACTCAAGGAAAACATTGTTCATTGATACATCCTTAAAAGAATCATCGAACCGCTAATACAATAGGCAAAGGAAGAAGCCCTTATATATATATGTCGTTGTCTATAGCCTTTGAGACAATGAAGCTATCTGAAAGGTCCAAAAGAATGTTACCATAATCATTAGCTCAAATCTACTTATCACTTACTCCAGCCATGACGTACATCTAATAAAGGAGTGTTTTTTATTATATCAGAGATCTTAAACGAATCAATCTTTATATGTACTTTTTTTCATTAGTTTATAGAGAAACTAAACTAACCTTTGAAGCAAACAAGATGAACAAAAAATGGAGTAGGAAAAATAAAAGTAACGAGATGGAGAATAGAAACCATGTCACCATATTTGTGGGTTCCAAACTTTAGTGTGCTATGTTGCTTAACAAGGTTTAAGAAAATGTAAGAAGCATAGAGTGATCCTCGTGCTTGATGTGTGTGTGAAAGAAAGGTTAGGGAGGATTTTATTATGGTGGGAAGGGAATGAAGCTAGGTGGAAGTATGATATTAGTTACAAAAACATAGTTGTTACGACCTTATGTTTCTTCAAATGGCAGAGGGAATCAATGAGGAGAAAGAGAGAGAGGAAAACAAAAAACAAAAATCTAACACTGTTGCAACCACTGGTTTGCTTTGGAAAACCAAAAAAAAAAAGATATCATGTGGGTGTATGGCCAAATATAGAGGAGAATGATTTCTTTTGCTTTCACTTATGAGTTCGATTTTTGGGAAAAAAACTTGTGAGATATTTTGGGTTTATTAACTAACATTAATTAGTAAACACATAAAGGAGACTGGAAGAATTTATACATATCTATTTTATTGAATTCAACTTCTTAAATACAAACATAGATTAGAAACAACACATAAAAAAAGCTACAGACACCAGTAACATTAACAAAAAATTTGCAACAACTTTTCTACCAGATTCTGACTCATTACCCTAAAAGTTAGGCTTTTCTGTTGAAAGACCAATTCAACAACAAAACAAATTGCAATTGATAAGTGCATAATTGTCCAATATTTATGTTTTAATTATTCCTTTTTATTCCTCTTATTGGTTTAATTATTGGGACTTAATTTGATTTAATGTTTTCTTGTAGGAAATTATAATATTTGCATGATGTGAGAAATTAAGAGGAAAACATTAACTTAGGCAAGAGTGGGCTGAGGGTTTGGAAACGCTGGAGGCTTTTGATTGGAGAATTAAAGGAAATCACGCGAGGCACGGAGGGAAGCACAAAGCAAATTAAATGGGACACGTGCATGGCTGTGGAGAACGCTGGAGGAAAGCTGGCGTTTTAATCATGTGAGGCGTTTAATCACATTAGAGATGCAGCCAAAGAATCATGAACGTAAGTGACGCAAACAAATGAGCAGAGAAGAAATAAAAAGCAATAGCCAAGGGACATCAAGCACAAGTCAAGCAGCTGGGAGGCGTGAGCTACGGACGTGAACGAAGAGAAGCACAAGGAGCAGACACGTGGAGAAGCAAAATTAGCTAGAGGCACGCAATATTCACGCAAATAAGTGGGCAGCGTTAACAAATCAAGGGCTGGACCTGGATTACCAATAAAGCACGTGGACTTGGAGGGTTTTTAATGGACCCAGTACAGAGAAATAAAAGAGGAGGACAGTCACGCCACACAGGGACACGCGTATCACGCGCAGTGAAAGGAGATAGGTCAGATAAATAAGAAAGAACGCAAGGAGAGAAAGAAGGAATAAAACAGATGGGGCCCACTCTATTAAAAAAACCTAAGGATTGGCAACATATAAAAAGAAAAAGTGACGGCAGGGAGGAGGCACGGCTTTTGGGATTTTTTCTCTGATCTTGGAAGCAACAACAGTAGTGACGCACGCAATAGGAAGAAGCTGGGCAACAACGAAGACTGAATTTCCATATTCCACTTCAATTAGTTTTATTTCTTTTTTTTGTTATGGAGATTATTTTATTTAAGAATTCTGTTAGGTTTAATTTCGTTATGAGTAGCTAAGTTCTTTTTAGTTGGGGGATTCCAATTATTATGCTTTGACCTGTGAGACCTTAATGTTCT
>JANZLX010000213.1:40468454-40484690 GCA_025531955.1 Erythroxylum orinocense
ACTAATAAAAATAACAATTGAAATTGTGCAGAAATTAAAAACAAGAAAACCAGAATTTAAACTTTAAATCCCTAATTAAAACTATGCAGAAATTTAAAGACAAATAAACCAGAAATTAAATTAACCAAAGTCCCTAAATCTATGTGACTACTACTTAAAAATTGCAAAGGAATTAAATCATAAAATTAACTAAAGAACCATGCGGCAGCCTAGGATGGACGACGATGATCTTGCTGGAATAATTGAAAGCATGGGCAAGGAGAGAACCACGTGTTGCGTCAGATAGGAGAATGAATAGGCGTCGATGTGTTGGAGGAATCAACCACGTGCAAAGAGAAGAATGAAATTGCGGCAGCCATGCGATGATGGGCTGTTGGAGGAATGAAGAACGCGAGGACGTGGACCAGCAAGAGAAAGCAACGTGCGGCAGTCAACAGGAGAGGAGGCTATGATACTGTTGCTGGACAATGAAGAATTCAACAACGTAAACAGGAAAGACGGAATTGCGGCAGTGAAAGAAAAGAAGGATATGCGATGGTACTGGAAAAACAAAAGGGAAGCGCGGCAATTTTCTGGTCAAAGGAAAAAATACGATTCAATGGAAAAACAAGAGAAGGTGCTGCAATCCTAAGAAGAAAATAGAAAATCTGACCTAAACCTAACCTAATCTAATTCCAATCTCCGACTCCCCCAATGCATGAATAAATAAGTGCGGCAACTCCAAGCATCCTCTTTTATGTCAATCTCTTCTTTTTCTTGTTTTGATTTAATCCAGATCAGGTGTCTTTTAATTTCAATAGAAGACGTCTTGTTTAGAGATTGAGACGATCTTAGACTGTTGTGTTCTAGTTGTAGACAAATTCTGGAATTTTGCAAATTTGGAATTCTGTCCATATTTTTCCTCTTTTCGATCCTTTTTCGTCTTTTGGGTATTGACAACCACCTGCAATTATTTAACAAATAATTCCATTAATTTACGAACACCCATTTCACAAATCAATAAATATTAAATCCAAAATATATGTATTTTAATTGACTTAACAGTTTATTTGTCTAAACTGCCTGCAATTGTTAATCATATGAAAACATATGGTGAAAATGTCACTGATGAAATTATTGTGAGCAAGGTTTTGAGGAGTCTAACCTTAAAATTTGAACATGTGGTTGCTGCAATTAAAGAATCTAAGGATTTATTTACTTACATTTTTAATAAATTAATGAGTTCATTGTTAGCTCATGAAGAAAGGTTAAGTAAGTTTTAAGAAAAGGCTGAGGAGAATGCCTTTCAAGTGAAGGGGAAGTCTTCCTATATGGGAAAGTCAGAAAATTCAGGAGGCAGAGGTAGAGTGGATTTCAAGGTCGAGGTCATCGCAATGGCAAAGGAAGAGGCAAGTCTTTTGAACAAAGGCAATTTAAAAGTACCATCTAATGCCAAAGTCTCATCATTGATTACTATAAGGCAATGATCTGGCAATTTCAACGGTTTTAATACTTTCTGTTAGTACTTCCTAAGCCTTAACAACAATAGCAATATGGATATAATTGTTTAGAAACCTCACCCTAAAGGTCTCTTCACTAGCAAGTCCTGTTATGACAGCCTCCAAACTTAATCTCCAATTGGTCCTTAGTGCACACTTCTTTAGAAGAAAAGCATCAACCCAAAGCCTCAATTTTCACTTAGCTAGCAATCAAAAATAGATTAAGCACTAAGGACAGATGGAATGGGAATTTTTATCCAATATGCAAATTATGCAAGTTGCTAGTAGAAGACAGAAACCATATATTCTTCAATTGCATATTCTCCAAGACTGTATGGAGTCAACTGCTTTATAAACTTAAAAATTATAACAACTCATATGATTGGACTAATACACTCAAATGGATCATCAGAGTCTCCAACTCATAGAAGAAGGATGGTATGCTTTTCAAAACTGAATTTACACTTACAATCTACAACATATGGAAGGAGAGGAATAGAAGGATATATAGAAAGGAGCAAACAAATAATTACCAATTCGCAGCATACATCTTCAATGAGATCAAAGCTCTTGTTATAGCCAAAAAAAGCAACACATGACCTATCAGATGGTATGAAAGCAAGATGGATTTTACAACTTAGATGCTTGCCTACATAATAACATAGTTTTTGTGCATTAGCCATTGTAAGGAGATAATTTTGGATTTCCATATAGAAGACCTCATTGTATTGTTGTAAATAGTTTCACTATAGTCAATGAATTTTCTTTCAATTTAAAAAAAAGGTTAAAGAGGAGAGCAAGTTGTTTATGTCTTATTCTCCTAAAAAAATCCTCCAATGAAATGTGGTTTCTTAAAAGTGGGTACTCCATTCACATATTTAGGTTAGAACCACTATTTAAAGCAATTGACAAGTTAAATAAAAGTGAAGTTCGACTTAATAACAAGTTGATGCAAATTGAAAGAAAAGGTACAATTGCCATCAAAACCACACAAGGTAATGTAAAATTTATTTATGACATGCAATATGTTCCTAAGTTGGCTCATAACTAATTAAGTGTTAGACAATTGATGGTTGGTGGATATTCACTCCTATTTGATGATAGTTGTTGCTTGATTAGATCAAAAAAAAATAGCCCAAAAGGTTGTTAGCATACCAGTGGCGCTAAACAAGATGTTTCTGTAGAAATTTCCACCTATAAAAGATTATGTTTTGATTGCTAAATCTAATAAGTTTAAAATGTGACATTTACGTTATGGACATTTGAACATGAATGGGCTAAAGTTTTTTGTTTAGAAAATCTGTAGGGCTGCCTAAAATTGATGCTTTAGATTTTTTTTGAAGCATATGTCTATGGAAAACAAAGTAGAAATTATTTCCAGTAGACAAGTCTTAAAGGGCATTTAAGCTATCTTGAATTAATGCATGCTAATGTGTATGGTCCAATGAGTATTAAATCCTTTGGTGGAATCAAATATTTTTTGTTATTCATTAATAATACAGACGCATGAGTTGGTATATTTCTTGAAATTCAAATATAAAACTTTTGAAATTTTTAAGAAATTCAAAACATTAGTGGAGAAGGAAAGTGGATGTTGTATAAAGGTTTTTCATACTGATAGAGGTGGAGAATTTACCTTTATTGAATTTAATATTTATGAGAAAAATGGAATTCACAGGGAATTAATAGCACGATACATGCTAGAATAAAATGAGGTGGCTGAATAAAAAATTTGAACGATGTTTAAGATGATTAGGAGCATGACGAAAGCCAATAGACTTCCAAATTAGTTCTGGGCAAGAGGAGTGGCAGCAATAGTATATCTTTTGAATATAACACCCACAAAGGTTATTTTAAACCAAACACCTTATGAAATATGGAAGAGGTGAAAACCTTGAGTAAGTCACTTGAAAGTTTTTGGTAGTACAAACTATACTTTGATAAAGTCTTTACCACATAGCAAGCTTGATAAAAAATCAACAAAATGCATTTTTATTGGTTATAGTCCCCAACCCAAAGCATACAAGTTATACAATCTAGTGAGTGAAAAAGTAATCATAAGCAGGGATGTTGTCTTTAATGAAGAAGACACTTGGAATTAGAGCAATCGTAAAGAATAGTCAATTGTCCATGTTCTAGAAAATGAAGAAAAACTCTTAAACAAACAACTCCAGGTGGTAGCAGCTCACCAACTAATGATTCATCTCCTTCTAGGCCTTTAAGAAGCAATCATTCCATACCAACAAACAACCCCTCTTTAGGTCTACTGAAACACAGACATCAATTATAATTGAAGTTAATCAAGGAGAAGCCTTGTCTCGTTGTGGAGTTAGAAGATGGCCTACTTGGATGGAAGGTTATAAGATTACTAATTTTCCTTTATTTTCAAACTCTGATCCTACAATCTTTGAGAATGTAATCAAAAAAGAAAAGTGAAAAAAAGGAAGTTGAAATTGATGCAATTAAAAAAATCAAGCTTAGGAATTAGTTAATCTACCAAAAGGCAAAAATGTTATTATGCTAAATGGGTGTATCGAGCAAAGTATGATGCTAATAATTCAATACACAAGCACAAGACATGTTCGGTTGCAAAAGGATTCTCACAACATAATGGTATTGATTTTGAAGAAACATTCTCACTAGTAGCTAACTTTGAAATTGTAACAACTTTCTTAGACTTGGTTGCTTAACTTAGCTGGTTGTGCATCGATTTGATGTTCAACATGTATATTTTAATGGTGAGCTAGAAGAAGAAGTTTATTTAGTTAATATGAAGGCTTCATTGTTAAAGTTAATGAAAATAAGGTGCACAGGTTTAGGAAGGCCTTATATGGCCTAATACAAGCCCCACGAGCATGATACAATAAAATTGATTCCTATTTTTAAAGAAATGTATTCGAAAGGAGAAAAAATGAACCAACTCTTTATGTAAAAAATCAAAGTAAACATGATTTTTTTTGGTGGTATGTCTCTACGTTAATAACATGATTTATATAGGGTTTAGCGAATATTGTTACTAAATTTAATTCTTACATGAAAAAAATTGAGATGTCAAAATTGGGTTTGTTGCATTATTTTCTTAGAATTGAAGTGAATCAAAATAAACATGGAATTTTTATTTCACTAAGAAAAAGAATGCTCCTACACCTTTGAATGTGAATGAGAATCTTTTTATTGATGACGGTACTAATTTGGCAAATCCACGATATTTTAAAAGCATAGTTGGTGGCTTAAATTATTTATCTCTTACAAGGCTTGTATAACTTTTTGTAAGTGTGATGTTAAGATTTATGCAAAGTCCATCAAAGCATCACCTTGGAGTGGCCAAAAGGATCATAAGATATGTTACATGAACCAAAGATTTTTGGTATTTGGTATACTAAAGTCGCAAATTTCAAATTGGTTGGTTTTACTGAGAGTGATTGGCAAGTTGCTTAGATGATAGAAAAAGCACTTCCAAGATTGTGGTTTCTCTTGGTTTAGTTGTTGTTTGTGATCAGCATGTTAAACAGTTTGGCTAAGAAGATTATTGGATGATTTCCTTCAAGAGCAATTGAATGCAGCAAAGATCTTTTGTGATAACAAGGCAATGACAAAAAATCTAGCCTTTCATAATATAACAAAGCACATTGAAATCCACTATCATTTCATTCGTGATTTGGTTTAAAAAAGAAAAAGAAACTTTTCAGCTTGGAACAAATGAGTGAGTCGTCGATATCTATACAAAGTCCCTGCCGCATGCCAAGCATGAATATTTGAGATTGAAGATAGGAGTTACAAGCTCTAAAGCAAAGAGGAGTGATGGATAATGCTTCAAGCTTAATTGACAGCTTTGGTTCCTATTTTTAAACTTTAGTAAGATTAGTGATATGTTAATTGTTGTTAAATTTACTTAATAAAATTAGCATGTGTTAGTGGGATATTTTTGTTAGCAATGTATACGTAGTGGGTCATGTTCAATTTGCACTTTCTTTAGGCTTCTTTTTGGTCAAAGTTATATAGGCTATAAACATAGATAGGCCCTAGTTTTCCTTTTTCTCTGAAATGAATCATCACCATTCAATTTCCAAGTTTCCCATAAAAGCTCTTGCCTTGGTCCTCTCGTCACTTTCCAACGAACATTTATTGCCATTAACATGTTATTACTGTGGTTGAAAGAGGACTAACATTTGAAGGAATGCAGCTTTTTTATTTTCACATAAATTAATTGTAATGAGTTGAAGTATAAGTATAATGTGAACTTTTTTTTTGTTTTATTTAAATAGATCAATTTATAATTAACTTAACACTTATAATAAATATAGTAGGATTATATTTGATATTGTACTTATAATTTTAAAATAATTTTACCCTAAATTTACACAAGGATTAGTCTAATGATTTTCAGCTTTACTAAGAGAGCACGCAATTAGGCTCATTGAATCTCGAGGTTCCTTGTATTACTGCCACTCTTCTTTCTCTTGTCCTTTTCTCGGCAGCAACTTCCGTTTGAGAAAATTCTTACCAAATAGATAAGAAAATGCATCCTCAGCCCTCAACCAACCAAATTTTCATTACATCCCTTTTTTTTTTTTGACCAAGGTATCCACCGATAAATTCAATGACTAATCCCTTCGTTGATGAGAAGGCACCTCACAGAATAAGACAACTAGTTCACTTTTTTTAATATATAATCTATAAAAAAAGTTATGAGATCGATAATTATTAGGCAATAATTATTATCATGTTTAGAATAATACATCCTTTTGAACAGAATATATATATATATATATATATATATATAATTTATTTAAAGAAAATAGATTATAAATTAGATAATTACGATAGTATCTACTGTGAATAATTAAAAAATCATGTTAAATTTAAAGTACTCTTTTCCTAAAGAAAATAGAAAAATCTCTATAAACAGAATTCTCTTGGAAAAGAGATATGCAATGAATTGCAAACATGAAGGCAAAGTTTTGCCAACAAGTGTCTATCTAAATTAAAGGGTCCGAGGATGGTGGCAAATTGTGCGACGTAAATTCACTAGGAGGCACCAGCGACTTCTGTAGCCCCACGCACGCTATATCCATACCACAAGCTGGATTCTCAAGCGATTCTACCTGTTAGCCACGCCACATTTTCATAAACACACAAACTCTCACAACATTAGCCCTTTGCATTCACTCACTTTCCAAAACATCCCAATGTGTATCTTACATCATCACAAGTACCTTGCAAGGCCTCCGAGCCATGTTCCCGGGGGCTACGGCCACCGTCCTGTGACATGCTCGGTCATCACCACCAACAATACTAAACTCAAACCAACCCAATTAACCATTCATCAAAGGCTTCAAGATCCACCAACATTAGTCATTTCAACATCACCACCTGTGTTCAATGATCCCTCCTTGCAATCGACATGGGTTCACCGTGCTTGGATTGCCGCTGGTTGCACAACTGTGCTTGTTTCGCTAGCCAAGGCCATTGTTGGTGCAGCTCATTCGCATATTCTGTTGGAGCCTATGTTGACAAGCTATCTTGGCTACATTTTGGCTGACCTTGCCTCTGGAGTCTACCATTGGGGTATTGACAACTATGGTGATGAATCAACACTAATTTTTGGTAGTCAAATTGAAGCATTCCAAGGTCACCATAGGTGGCCTTGGATTATCACTAGGCGTCAATTTGCCAACAACCTTCATGCTCTGGCTCGTGCAGTAACATTCTTTGTGCTTCCTTTAGACCTCGCTTACAATGACCCTGTTTTGCATGGCTTTGTTGGGATGTGCTCTGGTTGCATTATGTTCAGCCAACAATTCCATGCTTGGGCTCATTCGACTAAGAGCAAGTTGCCACCGCTGGTGGTGGAGCTCCAGGATGTCGGGTTGCTGGTTTCTCGGTCACAACACGCCGCTCATCATCGGCCACCTTATAACAACAACTATTGCATAGTAAGCGGTGTTTGGAATCAATTCTTGGATCAAAATAGGATATTTGAGGCTCTAGAGATGGTCATATATTTCAATCTTGGGGTAAGACCTAGATCCTGGTGTGAGCCTACCAGTGGATGGACAGAGGACGTCGAGACGCAATCTCAAGTCACAGTCCAATAATGCGTTTCTTTTCTTTTTCGTTTCTCCGTGTTTTCTTTCCTAGCAGTCATGTACTTCATTCAACTTCCAGAAAAGTCGCAATAACAATGGGATTGTCTGTGAAATTCTCATTTTTAATGCAAATTCTATACAAGATTGTTTTCACCATCTTTTAGGTAACAATAATTTATCTGCCGTGGTTGTTTTTTAGGAACTATACTGTGCAATCCCAATAGCAGCCATGAAATGAAATGCATGTCTACACTTCATGGTTGGTGCAACTGATACAAAATGATGAAGACACTCTATACATCAGCCCCTCCTGATGAGATGGAAGATACACAAGGGAACCAGTAGCGGCGTTTCCCATCCCTGTGGCCATCATCAATCATTGCAAGCCCTTCCTACATAGCCAGGAGAAACCATGAGCCCACAAAACCTGTAGTTCAAGATCTAGGAAAGCGAGCAAAAGGGCAAAACATGAAAAATCTGGCAGTAATGCAAAGTCTTACTTCCAACAAAGTATCAAGGGCATCAATAGCACGGCCAGATCCCCATAATAATTGTCTCTCTACCTCATCAACAGTGACAAAACCTCGAGCCTGACAAAAAGCAAGAAATGAAATGTGATGTCAATGATTTACTCCATTTCAAGTGGTAAAGATTCAGTTAAGAAATGTACAAACCTGTGCCAGCTCCAAGATTGCATTATGGTCTTTGTTTAACTCAGTTGGAACAGATCGAACAAGCTTTCGCTTTCCAACAGAAATCACCTCAAAACCACTACCCAAAATCTGAGAATTTCACACCATTAGATATGACTGATTATTGCTTCCAAATTTCACAAAATTAACCATAGGTATCTCGGTCCAAACTACTGCGAAGGAAATATGATGGGCATTAGCAAGTAATTAAAAGAATTGGTATGGGAAGTAAATAAAAGAACTCATACTTTCTTACAATAACAATTGAGTGTCTGAACTGACTTGTTAACAGCATACAAATGTTTGCGATTTCAGTTTACAGAAGATAACAGAAATATGATCAAATACAAACATCAGAAACTCAAACAGTTATGTAGTCAACATTGGATTCCCATTAGTTCTTAATCACAAACCTTAAGCTTACTTATAGCACGTAAGCAATCGTCTTCCGATACGGCTTCACGATCACTCCTTCGTTTCTGACGGAGCAATGTGCAGAGTTCCTCCAAGTTGATCAAACCTCCGTTATGTGATCTTGTTGCCAAGCATATCTCAACAATTTGTATTCCTACCAAGCCAAGTAAATAGATCAGTACAAACATCCTGATCATATCATGCCGGAAGCGCTTCTATAATAAGGAAAAGTAAGAAAATAGTTACATGGTCTTGAGTTACAAAGTTGAAGTAAAATATTCATATAAATTTTTCTATCTCGGAAATTGATTAAAACCCACATAGATAAGCATATAGCCTTTAAGAAGAAAGCCTATTCAGTTAGGACCAAGGGATCTTTTCTCATATTGCAGTTAAGGATGCCAATAGCATAACCATTTGTGCTCCAAAATCATCAATACAAATTCAATTGGACTATTCAATCGGACAAATTACTTCAAGAACTTGTAAGGTGACAAATATTATTAACAGGCATGCACTCATTTCATTGTAAGAATCAGAAGTGCACAAAACTGTTTTGTTTTAGAACCAAGATAAGAATGAGATGGAAAAGTAACAAATAACGAATCATTCATCACCCCAACGAGTCACCACCCAAACAACATAAGTAAGTCATGGAAAATGTACCAAGTTCATAATAGAAGTCACCAATCCCTAGCAGCTCTGCCCAAAAACCCTTATTTGAGGCCAAGGGATCCACTCCAACTTTAGCACACATTTCATGGAACTGTGCCCTGAAAGTTGGGTTCTTTCGAATGTCATTCTGCAACATTTAATATAGAATTAGTTACGTCATTGAAGTCAGGAAGTCATAAATCACATAATTCAAATTCCAAAATTCATAAAAAAAATTATAGTTAGCAAGTGGCACAGACTACAACCCTTCTTAACGCAACCCAGAAACCTCAATCTAAACCTGAAAAAACTTGCAATAATTTAAGACACCCAATAAGCAAACCGGATTACCCAGCACGAAAAGCACACACTTAAGATATCTATAAGTAGCAACTGGGTTCTGGTCTAAATTCTAAAAGAATCAATAAAGCACCAAAAGTAAATCTTTTCAACCCAGATTGAGCTAAACGATCCTCAAGTCTTAAAATTCGTAAAAAAAAAAACCATTAAATGCATAATTGTGTGGGCAAATGCGCATGACCTTGTGTTTGCGAGCGAATTCTTCGAGCTGGGACCGAAACGTGGCAAGCTGTTCTTTCATGAGATCGTTTCTCACTTTGGCTACATTTTCTCCGAGCAATCGATATTGATCCTTTTAACAAAAATCAATAAATGGGAAAACGAATTAATCAAAGAACATTAGGACATAATCAAAAGAAATGTTCAAGAAGGAACAAACCCTTGTAGCAGCAGCTGTCTGTAAACCTCCAATTCCAGGTCTCCTTCTCATTATTCTTCTTTACCGAAAAGAGAGTGCTACTTTTGTGTTTGTGTTTTGTTCTTTTGTTGATCGTGCTGTGAAACAGAGCGTCTCCTGTCAACCCAAGACCCAAATGTAACGCACCTTGATATTCCAAAAAAGGATCTGAAACACGAAGGATAAATTGCATTCAAAATCATGTACTCTCTGCGTTCTTAAAGTTTCAAATTACTGCTCTTTTTTATAATATATAGAACCCACACTTTTGTAAGCATCTTATTTTGTAGTTTTATAAAAATTATGAGTACAATATAATACTGTAATTTAAAAATATCTGCATATTGTTAATTAATTTGCTTAAAAATAAATTTGGCTTTTTATTGAAAGCAAGTTTTATTAATTATCAAGGAATAACATTTCTTAAGTGTAAATTCAAATTATACAAAATTTTTAAAGGATTATTACCCTAATTTTTCCAAATAAACAAAAATTCAGACGTAAAAGTCATGCATTCAAATTCCTCAACTTACACTCTTTTAATTGAGCCTATCGTACAAGGCTTATCTAGTACGAAGTAATTGGTTAGCGTGATTTACAAACTATTGCATTAATCCGAAAATTTATTCAGTACACATCTAAAGAATAATAACTATAAATTTCTCCGTTTCATTAAAAAAAAATAAGCACATCTTTTAGTCAACCTGACCTTAAACTAAAAATCACCAACTCTACATACTCTTCAATCAAAAATTAAAGGATTATTACCTTAATTTTTGTAAATCAACCTTTTTTAATTCATAAAAGTTACATGATAGAAAATTATTTAATTGATTGTTAATGGTTTTTTTTTTCTTACGACTTAACTAATTGTGAAATTAGGACCTAGGGATAATATAATATATACAAGACTACCGAGTTATTGATAGAGTTTAAGCAATTGTGATTAAGCTAATAAAGCTTAATTTATCTTAATAGTTTCATGATTATTACATTTTCTTAATTAGGTTTAGCTTTAGGTAAGGTCATGTTTAGGTTAGTCTAAAAGTTATGTTTAAACCTAAGCCTAACTTGAAGCTTAATTAGACTCAAGAATTGCGAATTAAAGATTGGTCAAACTCAAGTCAAGCTTTATTTATTTATTTTCTTAATTTATAACTTAAAAATAATTACTTTATTTAAATCGATATCATTTTATTTGATATATTCGATCTTTAGATGAGGTTGGACCAAATAACATGAGCTTAACCTGAAACTTTGAAAAAAGAAAAAAAAAAGAATACTCCAACTCGAAGCTTAATCAAATCATGTTAGGCAAAAATCACATTTCTACTCCTATAAATAAGTGTTTTGAGCCATGAAAGGGAATGTTGATCCTTATAATCTCTTCTGTTAAATTAGTTACACTGACCCCTTTAAAAAGTGTCATTAACGTGAATTATATATAATACTTGATTAGTTCATTTTTGTAAACTAGGTATAAAACAAGAAGAAGAATGGCTCAAAACACAAATTTATAGGAAAGATAGAGCCAGTTCTAAAGGAGAAAACAATATAAGATATTAGAGAGAATACCCATTAAATGACAATGGCATGAATAGTTATATATAAAAACTCCATCCAAAAAGGGAATAGCAAAATGAGAATTGCATGCTTAATCTCAAATCCAAAGGAATGGTTATTTATATTCCTTAGAAACCACTGCTCACATCTCCATTCAATCTTTCTTGATAGATTATTCGTAAACTAATTTTGTGTCCTTTTGTATTTTATGTGCCTCATCCTAATCAATTTAAATGTTGCAATCTTGGATTTTGATTATTTTGTCTACTTTTAAGGTTGATTGTCAATTATTGTATTCACTTACTTTCTCAGTTGAAAAAATATATATTACAAGTTTGATCCGTAGTAAAATTAGTAAGATTGAAAACCACCAACATTATTTTGATTGTGAATTGCTACGAAATATAAGGACTTTTTTCACCAAGTTCAACCCAAGAAGGTGATTATATGGATATGCTCAATTTAGGATCAATTTTAATATATATGTATATATACTTTATTAAATTGGATTTTATATTGATAGATTATTAAATGTTCTTATATCTATTATTTGCAAAGAAAATTAAAATGTGATTACTTTGTGTGGCATGAGAAAAATTCACGAGAAATATAGATATAATTAATGAGCTTTGGGAGGTCAACAATAAATTCAAGAATTAATGAGACCACTTATTGTTATAGAAGTTGTTGTCACTGATGGGTTTTACTTAGCAATTTACTTATAAGAAATATTTTTAATTGAACAAAGATTATGACAATTGAGTGACTTTTGACCTCAAAGCACTTTATGGTGAATTTATATGATTAATATTAAATAGTATTATGTAAAAATATCTACCATATTAATGTATTGGTATTTTTTACATTTTAAACTTATTAATATTGTTTTTATGATGTTAATATGCTATCTTATAATATAAGACTTTTGCAATAAAATAATTCCTATACACTTGTAAACCAGGATGTTTAGGATATAGTCTTTTGGCTTTGTTGGGTAAAAATCAACACATTTGTATGATTAAACTATGATATAGGTAAAATATTTGTATGGATAAAAGGTACCATATATTGATGCTCCTTAAAGAAGCTTAAACAACAACAAAAACTGATTTTTTATAATCATATCAAAGAATGACCATATCACAAGATAAAGACAATAACTTCATATCCAACAATTAAGATAGTATATATAAAAACCAGAATTCATCATCTAATAAGCTTCATATACAAAAATATCTAGCCATAATAAATATTATACACAAATAGCTAACTAAGCTTTATAAACATAAATAGCTAGTCACAATATGTACCATATAAAATAATAACTAGCAATAATAAAGTAAGTTTTTCTTTTCTTTAGCCTTTATGCTAATTCTTATATCAATTTGCTATTTTGACTATCAAGGGCATTATCATGTATCCTTTTGGAACATGGTTTTGAATTGTGACCATATTGCTTGCAACTTTACATGGCATATGAATTGCTTTCTTAGTAAATTTATATGCTTTTTTTTTCCTCTCCTACCTCTTTGCTTCTTGCTTTTTTAGTCTTCCTGACTTCTCTTATATTGTAGGAGTAGGATTTAGAACTATGATTTTTTATTAATCTTGGCCATAAAGTTTTACTAGGAATTGGAAACTTTTGACATGCATAAGCTACTTCAAACATTTCTTTACTATACATTTAGTTAATATCATCTTTTGGTTTGTTACCATCATGTCTGATTCAATATAAGCATGTTGACAAAGAATTTGACTTAAATCCTATCTCCTGCATGTGTAAGTCTTATTACCCAAATCAATAATATGTTGTGGAAAATTCATATGCTACTCTTCATCTCGATTTACCCCAGAGGGTCCAAATATAGACGGACGAGATCGAGTAGGATTATTACTCTTAGCAACCTCATCAGCAGTCTCATGAGATCTTTCTATACTTAAATCTAAAACCAAGACATGGGACAAACTGCATTAGGCCAAACACATCTCTTATATTCAAGTACAAGCAATATTTAAGTACTGGTTAAACCAGAATTGCCTAAACCATGCTCTGATACCAAACATTGTAACACCCTAATACCCCCTAAAAGGATATATAGATGTCACACAAAACATATCTAAAACAAATAAAGACATTCCAACTAATTCTTTGAAGCTAATGCAAACATACATCACATTTCACTTGTTGTTGACATAACTAAACAGAACAAATTATATACATTGTATTTATCAAAATACATGCCTTAAATTCAAATCCATCCTATATTATAGTTATTACAAACCTTTTTCACAAACTACTATAAAATTTCATAATACTGGATACAACTCAAAAATAAACTTAAACACAACATCTTTCAAAACATAACACATCCTTCACTGGCCACTGCGGTTGTTCCAACCTTAATCCTTTTTATTAAGACCTACATGGAGAAAAAACCACCATGCTTAGCATATAGCTTAGTGGGAAATAACTAAACATGATACAAGATGGTGGCTACTTCTAACAGTCGTCTAGCATTTATAAGCAAATGAATCATGGCTTATCACAAGCAATCTTGAAATATTCAAATAAGAGAGTAATCAAACTATTTATTGCATTAAAACAAAACATAAATGCATCAGAACAGAACATAATTATGTCATAACAGATCATACTTACATTAATACATAACTAATATCAAAACGCATGTACAATTGCCTGCTAATCCTTTTTACAGAAATAGGTAACAGGAATAGAACATAAGATACCTATGATTGGTATCTACAGAAATAGAAGAGACTTAAGTCTCTAAAATAGAAGACACTATAGTGTCTAAGAACAGAAGACATCTTAGTGTCTAAGAACAAAAGCAGCTGTAGACCCTTCTATGCATGTCTATTTACCCACAACTAGGACTTGGCAGGTTTCAAACAACACATATCACAATTCAGAATCAAATGCAAGAGAAATAATGCATAATGTAGGAATTTATTTCCTTATGCTCAAATTGAATACATGCATTCACACTTGAACAAACTTAATATACCCTATGAATTTAAGAATCAATAATAACATTAAGTAATTACACATCACATATGTTCACACAAACTCTCAATTATCAAACATTCATAACTAATTCACGTTACTTAAATCCTATGGATCACATTTGTGTTCATAAGAACACCTTCATCCCTTAAATAATTCAAATATTCTAAGGTTTGATACATTGATATAAAATATTCCATTCCTTAAGTTGTCACCTCAATTAACAATCCAAAACTTTATTCAACCTTTAACTAATTAGTCTAACATCAAACTAGGTTCATTTCAAACATTAATCAAGTCCAAATTCACCTAAGTAAAGTAACTTATCTTCAGTTAGTTTAAATATCACACAAAACTAAACTTTTCTCACTTCAAGACATTGCCCACGATCATGGGAAGGAGCTTATATATAGCTCCCATGTTCGTGGGAAGGAGCTTATAAATAGCTCCCACAATCGTGGTATAGGTAATCCGAAGGTGCAATGTCCAATTTCCATCAATTTTCCAGATTCTTACACCTTTATACCAAATTCAGAACACCTTCATCAAAGTCCATTAATTACACCTCAATTATACCTTAATTATACTTCAATTTCTCATGAAATTCACATCCAATTCTAATTCAAAGTCATTCATTTGGTAGCTCACAAATCATTGTCTTTCATGCATCAAAAACCAAAACAAAATCTATAATACAAACTTCATTTTCCATAACTCATTTATCATAAACATAACACATATTTAATCCTAGTTCAATCATCATAGAATTTTTATTACTAAATGCCATTAATTTTAGAATTCCACTTTGATAATGGACATTTTATATTGATTTTAGATACATAATTTGTTATACTCTTGTCCATATAATGTTTAAATTGCACTAATTAAGAATTATTGTTTTAATTTTAGGCACATATTGGAATTGGACAATGAGAGCAAAAAGTCACAAATTGAGAGCTCTTTACACCTAACAAAATACAACGACATTTAAGTTTGGCTTGGATTAAAAAATAATAATTAGAAAGGCACAAAGCTAGCTGGCGGCAAGGTGAGAGCAGCAATGTGAGTGTGTTTATTTGATAAAAGAGGACAGCTGAAAACGTTGAAGAGGGTGAGACCAAAAAAAAAAAAGAAAGTGGCAGCAGTATAAAAGAGAAAAGAACCAAAAAAAACAAGGCAGTATGGGCTGTATTGGTGTTGAAGAGGCGGTGCAAGTGGACCAAAAGCAAGCAGCAATTTAATTTGTCACATCACACAAGCAGCTGTTGGAGAAAAAATGTTGAAGTGTGTTGTGCGTGAATAAGCTGGTGAAGGTGGACCAAACCCAAATAATTGTCACATCAAGACATAAGACAAAGGAAGAATGCAGTTGGTGTAGAGATTGGAATTTTTATGCATGAATTTAGGCATGAATTAGGCGGCGTGTGTTGAAAAAAGAGAAGAGAAATAAACGAACAAAGATCGAAGCATCATGTGGTTGGAGTGCTAGAGCGGTTTTCTTTTTTTTACAGCCAACACTCAACACTAACGACAAGTTGGCAGCTGGACTAGATGGAGAGAACGT
>JANZLX010000213.1:40484790-40497698 GCA_025531955.1 Erythroxylum orinocense
GATATATTTATGATACGTGAATCCATTGTGACTGTTTATTGTGACATGTGGATAGCTACTGTTAAATTGGGTCATATACATTTCATATACAAATGCATGAACAGATAATAACAGTTGTGATCGGAGAAGCCACCGATCCGAGCTACAAGCTCAATTAGTGAAAAAGAGCCTCGAGCTCGAAGGGAAGTATTGCATACCCAGAGGGCTCTCCTACCCCTAAGACGCGTGGGAAGTAGTGCATACTCAGAGGGCTCTCCTACCCCTAAGACGCGTCTAATGCTTATATGGGACAGTTCAGGCGCTCGGTCACAGCACCGTAATAAAATGGGAAAGTGTCACATATGCATTGCATACATATTTGATTGAAGATTTTAAATGGGAAAAAGGCAAGAATGCCTTATACATTTGTGATTTGCTTATATGCAATCATGTGGTCTTTCTGAATGTGCTAATATGAAATAATCTGTGAACTGTTTAAGTGCAATCATGTGGTATTACTGAATGTGCTATTGTGAAACAATCTGTGTACTGTTTGAATACAATCATGTGATACTTCTGAATATGAAATTGTGGAATATCTGTAATATGCTTGACTGCTGCATGAGTTGAGTGGACCATCGATGATGGTTCCTCATTGAGTTCGCAAAACTCACGCAAAATTTGCAATTATTTTTCAGGCTTTGAAGAGTACCCTGTTAGACAAACGGGAGTATGCCTACTGCATGGAAGTCAGGGATAGAGGTCGGGATCAGTCCACGTCTGCATTAGCGCCATCCTATTTTTATACAATTATGTATTCCAAATTTTTCTGGAAAATAGTGCTGTAGTTCTAGTGGGCCCCAAATGGGCTATTGTAAGTTTATTGATTGTAATGTGATCACTGAAATGTTGATGAAAAAAAAAAATTGAGCCCAATTTGGTTATGGTTTTGTGTACATTAACTGGCTATTTTAAATACTATCGAGTGTGTTGTTATCACTGAAAATGTTTACAAATGGAAGTGGACCCAACTTAGTTTTTGGTTTCGAGGACTATAGCATGCCACCCTTGCAAGTCACGGACTCGAATATCACCTACGATGTCGGGTTCGGGTCCTGCGAGAGTGGGGTGCTACAGTTTTGGGAGTCAGTGGAAGATAAAATCTAATCACCAGTACCACGGGTATGGAAGAATCATCTTAGTCTATGATGAGGAGTTTATAAAGGTGGAGGTTTTGGAAGCAGGTGAGCAATTTATGCATACAAAAATGACTTTGACAATGGAGCATACTTCAGTGTTGGCCACCTTTGTCTATGATCATAATATTGCTTTTCAAAAAAGGGACCTATGGAATTCTATGAGAAGAAGTAAAGGAACAGCTAGTAGTTTATGGATCATAAGTGGAAATTTCAACTCTACTACATACCATTATAAAGCTGAGGGGAATTGTAACTTGCAAAACTACAATACTGAATTGCTAGATTGCACCAAAGATGTGAAAATTTCTGACTTAAAATATGAGGGGCATCGATTTACTTGGATCAACAAGCAGAGTTTTATTTGGTTCATCAGAAAGAAATTAGATAGGGCTTTGTGAATGTGGAATGGTTAACTACCTTTCCAAATAGTAAAGTCATGTTTTTAGACTCAGGATTATAGGACCATACCTCGATTAAGGTGATCAATCTATTAAAAAAGGTTTATTTGAAACACCCTTTCAGGTTTAACAATTTCCTGATTAATGTAGAAGATTTCCAAGAAGCAGTCAGTAAAGGAATGGAAGTAGAAGTAATAGGTACTAAACAATTCATCTGTTTGCAAAAAATAAAGGCTATAAAGTAGGAATTGAAGAGAGTAAATGGAAGTAGAGGTCATAGCACAATGCAAGGGCTAAGAACTACTAGGCATCAACTCTCACTTTTACTGAAAGCATTGGCTAATAATCCTACTGATGAGATTATTGCGAAGGAGGAGAAGGAAGCCGTAAAGTCTTACATGCAAGCAATTGATAACCACTGCTCTTTATTAAGACAGCGGTCCAAAGTTAACTAGATTAGGGAAGGAGATAAATGCACTAGATTCTTCTTCAACACCATTAAGGCTAGGAGAAATGTTAATGAGATCATTTCAATGAAAATAGAATCAGGGGTGATCTTGTATAAGCAAGCTAAAGATGTGTTTCTCTAGGATCTGAGGGTAATACTACCTTTTGCAGTGAGGATCTCAGGAAGTTCATTTTTGCTAAAATTCCTGAAGATCAAATGGATCCTTTAATTAAGCAGGTCACAGATCAAGAGATATAAGCAGTGGTTTTTAAAATAAATGGCTCGAAGGCTCCTGGACCAGATGAACTGAATGGATTCTTTTATCAGAAAACTTGGAATACGACAGGGAATATTATGAAAGAAGCAGTGCGTAAATTTTTCAAAAAAGGAGTAATCCTCAAAGAGATCAACAAGACTTCCTTGTGCTTGATCCTAAAAACACATAACACTACTACATGGAGCGATTTCAGGCTTATCTCATGCACTAACATCAGCTACAAGATTATTGCTAAAATACTGGCTAATAGACTGAAATCTGTGCTACACTACGTCATTAGTGAAAATCAAGGAGCATTCTTAAGCAAATAGAATATTGGTGACAACATCATCCTCTCATAATTGCATATTAAAAGTTAATCTCCATAAAGCATTTGATAGTGTCAGTTGGGGTTTTTTACTGCAGATTATGGAAGCTATGTGTTTCCCTCAAATTTTTATCAGTTGGATAAAAGAGTGCATCTCTATGGTTTCCTTTGGGCTCATGATCAATAGGAGTCCTACTGAGTTGTTTAAAGGCAAAAGCGGACTAAGGCAAAGGGATCCTCTTTCCACTTACCTATTTCTAATATACATGGAGGCTCTTACCCTCATGCTAAAACATAAGATCTCCTCAACTCCAGACTTCAAGTTCCATACCAAGTGTAAGTTGCTTTCACTAACCAGCTTATGTTTTGCAGATGACCTAATCCATTTTAGTAAGCTGATATCCCCTCAATTACAGTACTAATGACCACCTTACAAAGTTTTAAAGAGATGTCAGGTTTGAGCATTAATTTTCAAAAAAATTTCTTCATCCTATCGAAGAGTATTGCACACCTAGCTAATGTTATATCTCTTATCACTAGAATGGGTAATCAAGAGCCTCCTATAATTATTTGGGCATCCTTATCTCTTTAAGAAGACTCAGATTTAGAGAATGCCTTCCATTTATTGAAAGGATACAAAGGAGAATAGATTCATGGACAAACAAAACATTATCCTATGGTGGCAAACTTCAGCTCCTGAAATTGGTTATTATGTCTATGAATACTTATTAGTGTTCCCGCATCTTCCTGTCTAAGGGGCTTATCAGAACTATTGAAAAAATGATGAAGCAATTCCTATAGAGTAAGGGGAAAGGAGAAAGAGGGATTGTCAAGGTTAGTTGGACTCAAATTTGTCAACCTAAAGCAAATAGAGGATTGGGCTAGGAGTTAATTAGCAGATGCAACAAATGCTGATTATTGAAAAGATTGTGGAGAATTTTAAGTGAGAAGGAATCATTATGGGTTAAATGGGTGCATACCGAATTCTTAAACTAGCGAAGGAAGTACAGCATCAGATTACTTACAGGATAGGGACAGGGGATAGATTGTCGTTATGGTATGATACTTGGATAGGTCAGGTGGCTCTAATTCGCCATCCGATTGCTAGGGATACTCTAGATAGATTTTCAAAAAAAGTTAAAGTCCAAGAGTTATTTGCAAATGGTAACTGGGCTCTTTCCTATGAGGAGATCAAATCTCTATCGATATTATGATCTCTATCAATACCATAGTATCGATACAATGAAGGAGAGGATACTTATTATTGAAATGGACTAACAGTGATGGACATAAAAAATAGGCAAGCAAAACAACTGAAGTATGGGACAAACCCTACAGTTGGATGGGTAAATTGATTTGGAGAAACATTATTAAGCCAAATGTCAGCTTCTTAAGCTTGCTAGCCATGAAGGACAGACTAAGCACTATGACAAGATTAAAATTCCTCCCCTCCCCTAAAAAATGTATCATTTGTAAGCTCGATGAAGAGGATAAGGACCATCTAATTTTCAGCAGTGAGTTTTTTAATGGAGTATGGAGGCAAGTTGCATCTCTATGTACACTAAATAGCTATCACAACAATTTGAATGACATTATCCAAGAGATACTACGGATCTATACACCTAAACATGACAAGGATGTTTACATAGTTGCCTTTACAACATGTATTCAAGAGATCTGGTGAGAGAGGAATAACAGAAATTTTGCAAAAAGGGAAAGAGGCATACTTGCCCTCATGGAAATCATCTCTAATAATATTAAAGAACAAATGGTCATAAACCAGTTGGAGAAGAAATGCAGCGAGAGACTAGCTATTTCTTGGAGACTTTAAAGAGAATCCAAGAATACCTAATACGTAGAGCAGTAATTTCTACAATCTAATTTAGCCAGATACCATATGCGCAAAAATTTCGTAGGATTCTAAAGTTGGGTTCTTACCTTACGAAGCCATTCCTCCATGAGATATTTACCTCAGATTCTTCGTGGGTGCTAAATACATGCAGTCAGAAGAAGTGAGATAGTAATCAGAGCTCAAACACACAGGAAGACCCTTCGAGTATTCCTAAGAAGGAAAAATGAGTGAAGGCCGAAAGAGAAGATGAAGGTATGAGGATCAAACCATAAAGATCTTACCTCCATAACCATCTGGAGACATTGATGACAGAGTCTTGGGAGACCTAATTTGAAAACTTCTGGAGAAACTGTGAAAGGGGGATTTTTTCTTAACTTGTTTTGGAAGTTTCAAGAATACATGAGATGGATTTGTTCACAATGATGTTTCTTTAGTTTACGATGTCGTTTGGTCTGTGTTTTGATATCTTGTTAGTAGGATATTGGTTGTACTGAACTCCTTTCTTTTTAATTCATTTTAATTTTTTTTAAAATATCACTTATAAACTAAAAGTATAAAGCAAATGGTTTTCAAACTCACCTTTGTTTTCACTTAGTACTAAATACTCATAAATTTTCATTTAAACATTTATGATTTTATATCAAGAAGTACGTTTTGTTTTTTTGATAAGAAAAGTATCCATTTATACTTAAAGGAATAATACTTTGATTTAGCAAATTGATCATGTCACATTCTCAATTCGTACAAAGGGAAATCTCTTGTTCCAAACTCTCTTTGGTGAATATAATCTACCCTCTATAACGAGAAAGGAATATGGAGTATTTCAAAACAAACAAAGCACAAAGCTACTCTCTTTTAGGAACTTAATAGTTTCAACACTTCAAAGTTATAATGCAACTTCAGCTAACTACTTCATACTTTAATAAGTTTACTTAGACTTTTGAATGTAGTCCTAGTTCTATATGTTCGACTTTGTTCCATTTGAAGCAATAGGCTAATTCCTTCATCTTGGTTTCACTTTTGTATCAAACTTCTATATTCAATTAAATGCAATATTCCTTTAAATTTTCAAAAAAAGAATAATAATTTTAACAAGATTATGAAGGAAAATATATAACACTCTTTAATTGAAGATAACTTTGATATTTCTCACCTCTATATATAACTCATACGATATAATTGATCTATAAAGTTTGCTACTTAAACATCTTTTGATTCTACAATCGGTCCTTGGCTCCCTTTTAAACTCTGGTTTAGATTATGCAAATAGGTGATTATTTCTCTTTTTAATATGATACATATATGATATATGTCTTTATCTTAAGTAACTAGAGAAAACCATAAATAATTAGATGTATGTTCATGAAAATAGTTACAGAAAATTTTTTTTATTTGTTAATCAAAAGTAGCATTAAATTTTAAAAGGCATACCTTTATTTTTCAAGTAAAATGCCTAAGTTTTATTTTTCTTATCTAAAATTTAAGAAATTTGGAAACTAGGTCTTACACTTGTTATCTTAGTTTGAATTGAAATAAAAGCATACCTATAATATGAATGTACTGTCTTATACATAGTGAGCAATTGTTAATCATGATAATATGTAATTATCAATTGTTTAGTATTTTTTTCCTCCTAAAACTTGAGCAAGATTCCTCTAACTGGTCACTTCTTGAACTATTTCATAAAGTAGGTAGAGACTTAGTGATCCCTCTACTAGTTCAGTAAACAAACATCAAAGAAGAATTAAAGAATCATGAAACCAAATAGAGAAACAAAGCATTAGAGCAACTAGGTAATATCCAAAAATAATTACAAAGAAATTACATACCCACTGCAGTTCAATCATTAGACCAAGTTGAAATCTTCCCTAACATGCAGAATTGTAGATGGAGATCAAGGATATAATAAAGAGTCTTCATAACATACAAAGAAAAAATGTGAAACCTAGAAAGCACAAAGACAGGGAGCAAACGAAACACAGAGAAGAGAAATCCAAAAGAAGAGTCTCCTTCATTGTTATTTTTTCGAATATTTAAATTTGAAGTCAGAGTTTGAGACTATAAGAGAGACGTGAAAGGTAACAAAGTCTATTTAAGGGACTGGACATTTCTTTATCTTTTGTGTATTGGTTCTGTCTTTTTTAGTGTGTCATAGATAGAGAAGTGGGGTCTGGTCTTAGTATTAGACATTGGTTTTGAAGAATAGATAGTGACACTACAAGAAAAATGTGCATTAGCGACGAAAATTTAGCAACGGAAAATTATCGTTGGAAATCAGCGACAGAAAGCATATTTCCGTCGCTAAAATTGAGTAATTTAGCGACGGTAGTAAATTTGGAGGGAATTCGTCGCGGCAAAATTAGCGACAAAAAAATTTAACGACGGAGAAATTATCGTTGGAAATTAGCGACGGAAAACACATTTCCGTCGCTAAAATTGAGTGATTTAGCGACGGCACTACTACTCATCGCGAAATTTGGAGGAAATTCATCGCGGCAAAATTAACAACGAAAGTTAGCAACGGAAAAATACCGTCGCTAAATATGGAGGGAATTTTTGACGGAATAAAAAATTTTGAGTTTACGTACGGACAATTCCATAGGTAAATTCCGTCGGTAAATAAATTTAGTGATGGAAATTTTCGTTTTGTCAGTAAAAAGGGGTGGATTATTGGCGGAATAGAAAGTGTTTGAATTTACCTACGAAAATTTCCATCAGTAATTCCGTCGGTAAATTCTTTTTAAATTTAGACTCACCTGATATCTCCCTCCCACTTGTGTCTTCTTCTTCCTTCTTCCTATGTCTCCTCTTCGGTTTTCTTGGAGGCTATTTCTCTTTTGTGGACTCCTTTTCTGCTTGTCGGCGTTGTTTTCTCCATCCATTGTTATCGTGTCCTTCGGTGGAGATATTTTTGCAACTACTATTATATTTTTTCGTATAATGGATGAAAGTTAATTTGAGTATTTATTACTTTCGTTTTTTTGTGTATTTTGTGATTGGAAAACAACTTTAAGGTATAAATATTAGTGATAGAAGAGACAAGATGTGATTTTAGTTGTGATATTGGGATAAATTTCTGATACATGTAAAGTGTTTGATGAAATGTCTGTTTAAAAAAAAATAATTTCAGTTCTTTATTTTCGGTTATTTTTTAGTATGAATTTCATTATTTCAATTCTTTTACTTGAAATAATGAAGTTATCTTCATGGTGGCTTCTACAGAAACTAAACACTTTGCAAGTAATTTTTAAAAAATAGTTTTAAGCAAATTTACCGACGAAAAAAATTTCCGTCGGTAAAATATATTGACATTAGCAACGGAATTTTTTCCGTCGCTAATTACCGATAGAATAGCCAATTCCATTGGTAATTTCCTGACAGAAAATTTTACTTCTTTGGTAATCATACCGTCGGTAATTCCGTAGGTAAATTTACCGACGGAATACTGATGGAATAATTTCCGTCAATAAATTTACCTACGGCCATATCTCCGACAACTTTTCTCGTCAGTAATTTCCGTCGCTAAACTCCATTTTTCTTGTAGTTTGAGTTTTACTTAAGGATGACAATGAGGCCCCGGTTTGACATTATTTTTATAAAAAATTTAAAAAATATCATTTTGATATTGCCTACCTAGATGCCCAGTTGGACATAGAAAATTGGCCCTAAGGCCCAGTTAACCCAAATCTGGCCAGTTGACTTTGAGTCAAGCTGAGTCGGGCCCAAAGCCTAATTTTAATTTTTATGTCTAATTAAAATTTATTTTGCTATATTTTACAGTATATTTAAAATAGATAGTAAAACTTAAAAATAAGAATAAGATATTTTTTTCAATCGTTTTGGGACATTAAGAATATTAGTTTTTATTGATCAAAATAAAAAAAATTATTTAAATTTTAAAGAAGTATATTTAAAAAATACTAAAAATTATCAATTAATAATTTAGTATAGATAAGAAAATTTGTTTAAAATAATTTTAGAGTATTTTAAGGAGCAATATTTGAACTTTAAAGAAGTACATTGAAAGAAGGAGACTAAAAAAGTTATTAATTAGTAATTTAGTACTGTTTAGGATAATTTAAGATTGTTTTAAGGAGTGGTACTTAAAACTTTAAAGAAGTACATTTAAAGATGGAAACTAAAAAAGTTATTGATTAGTAATTTAGTGTAGATAAGTAATTTTGTTTAAGAAAATTTAATAGTAATGTAAAAAGTGACGCTTAAATTTTAAAGAAGTATGTTTAGAGAAGGATATTTAAAAAGTTATTAGTTAGTAATTTAGCATAAATAAATAATTTTTTAAAAAATAATTTATGAATTTTTTCTTTAAACATACTTAAAACTTTTGAGTTTTTAGATGTAGTCAATATTGGAAAAGACTTAAATTTATGTTAGAATTGATTTTTTTTAATGTTTTCAATTTTTTCAACCTCTTTTTTATTTCTTCTAAATATATTTTTATTCCTTTATGACAAGAAATAAGATTAAAAAATATTTTATTTTTACTTATTCTTATATTGTTACTTCTTGTTTATTATAAATTGGTTTTATAACAATTTAATATCGATTAAAACTTTAAATCTTTAAACATTTCCTTTGATCAGTTCGATGTCTGATTCGGTTTTCAAAACATTGGGTAAACTAGAGTAGTTTAGTTTGGGATAGGAAAATGAAGCATAAGTGAAAGAGAAGTCAGGTAGGATGAGCAGGTAGTAGAGTGAGGATTGGGTGAATAGGAAGGGGAGTTTTGAAAGGATGAAATAAGATTAGAGGTAGTAGATTGAGGAGAAGGGAGGAAGATTCCTTACAAGGGTGGTAGCTTTGAATAAGAAGCCAGCCAAGGATTTCTAGAGAAAAGGAGCACCTCATTTAAACTAATTTAAGTGGTAAACCTAAACAACACCAAGCTATCTTCAGACAAGAGAACTTCCTTTACGGCCTGTTTGGTTGAACAGCTGGAATAGATAAGGAATAGAATAATCATTTTTAGGAATATAAAAGATGAGGAATAGAATAGAATAAGTATTACTTTGTTTGGTTTACCGCTAAAAAAATTTTATGTTAGTGTTTGGTTTGAAAATATAAACTTGGAATGAGAAAAGAATAAATAACAAAAAGACTAAAATATCATTATGATTATTATTATTATTATTATTATTATTATTATTATTATTATTATTATTATTATTATTATTATTATTAATTATTAAATTCCTTATTATTACTAATTATATTTATATTCATTACTACCAAATTCCTTATTATTATTAATTATATTTATAGTCATTATTATTAATTTCTTTATTATTATTATTATTAATTTTCTTATTATTATTATTATTTTACTAACTATTAAAAATTATTATTATTATTATTATTATTAAATTCCTTATTATTATTATCATCATCATCATCTTATTATTGTTATTAATTTATTAATAATAATATTATTATTATAAGGGTAAAAGAGTCTTCAATAAATAATTCAATTCTTGGAATAGCTAAAGATACCTTTGGATGATCTTTAGCTATTCCTAAAAATGTCAGAATACCTAATCTTATGATTAGGTATTCTGACATTTTTGTCTAACCAAATAAAAGAATAGGAAAATTTTAGGAATATGCTAAGAGTAGAATTCCTATTCCTGTGAACCAAACATGCCCTTAGTCTAACTCTCTTCCAATTTTTGAAAGCATAATTACTGATTAATGAAAATGACGACTTCTTTTCAATAAAGAAACCAATTAGTGTGGATATCCATGCTTGTCGCTTCCTTAAGGACATCAATTTCAAGGGCTACTATGCTTCTTCCTCTAAAGTCTCTAAAGGGCAGTACTATAGTGAAAGGATTGAATCCTACCATATTCTTTCAATCCAACTTAGGTTTATAGATAGTAGTAAGGTTAGATGTGGTACCTTGGTTTGGAGGAGGAGTTGAACTAGGTTCCTGTAGGTTAAGTTCAACGACTTTATTTCTCAAAATTAGATTTGAAGGGGAAGACACCAAGAGGGGTGCAAAAGCAATTGGGTCCAAGAGATTTAGACTCATTAGGATTGTGGAATAGTCTGACAAAAAAAAAAAAAAAGGCTAGGTGCTTTATAAAAGATCATTTCCACTGAAGGGATAAAACAGAGAGGCTGGAAAATTATAGTTGTGAAGAAGACCTTTTAGTCCCTAAGGTAAGGAAGATCGAACTCCCAAAGATGGGAGTGAATGAATCAAGTACTTAAGATAAGGAAGATCTAGGGGAAGGGTTTGAGCTAAGGGACAAGAGCTGGAGTAGAAAGGGAAAAATAAATAACTAAAGTTATTGAATGGGAGCTTCATTGTTAAAGACCTTTGCAACTTCTCTCTCCTACTATCTTCACTAAATAAATTGTTTTACTAAGAAAGAAAATAGAAGTAAAGAATTTAAGAAAAAGTAAAAGCAAATAAAATAAAATTCACAAAAAATAACCTATAAGTGATATCAAACTTTAGTGTGTTGTCATATGCACCAAAAATAATACCTTACTCCCAACAATCATTTTAGTGGAAGCAATGGTCGACGCCACAGAGAGTATTTAGCCCCGTTTTATGCTTTACAAATAAGAATATATATATAATAGGTTAATTATTTTAATAATGCAATAAAAAGGTAATTAGTAAATCACTTAAACTATTAGAGAGAAAAACGAAATAGAATAACATAAAGCCTATCATGCTATATTCAATTCAATCAATTGTCCTTTCTAAGATGTAAGAATCTTTTAAGATTTAATAAAAGTCAAGATGTTTTAGAGATTAGAGGGATTAGCCAATTATATATTTAATATCGAACCTAAAAATATATTAAAGAAAGTAATGAACAAGTAGGGTTCCTAGTAATTAATCAATACATTCATAAAGATGAATATTAGAAAATTAGTTAATACTCAATATGTAAATTGAAAAGTGAAAAAAAAAATATGTTCTCACAGTTTAATACATCCCAAATTTTTAGTTCCTTTGACCAAATGTAGACAATTAGCCATAGAGAAACATAAATGAGAAAAATAAGAAGAAAAACTAATGATGATTTCTCTTAGAAACCCTTAAAATTTAATATAAAAAACTCACTAAAATTTAGGAATTCTTTTTCTTTTTAAATAAAGTGTCCCATATCAGATCTATGCATTGCCTTGAAATATTTGCTTTGATGCCAACCGTCACAGGGGTGTTTTGAGGTTAGAAAGATGGCTTCAAATGTTTTATGTCACAAATTAGTCCCTTAACTAAGTTCTCAACAAAATTCTACCAAATAGCTTTAGTGCGGTTCACTTAATCAGTTTGTCAAACACCATACAGGCAGTCCTTTGACATTTCGTCAAACAAGTATTAACCCTATCTCCACTCTTTAGGTGTTTAGCTAACTCTATTTGAAAGGTTAAAAGTGTTGGAATAAATTTTGGAAATTCACAAACACGAATACAACCAATTTTGGACAACTAAAAATGTAAAAGTCTCGCTTTACTATTTGAGACGTTTCAGCGAATAGGTTATGTGTTTCATGGTATTTTGGTGCAATAAATAATAAAGAATTAGATCGTATATATGTAACAAATGTTTATTAATGTCTCCTAATAAAGGTTACACGAAATGCGGTTTGAAAAGAGGCAAAACCAACCCATTTTTCAGCCTACATCACACACATATAGAAGTAATAGTTTTAGATAAGTTTTTTCACCAGCCATCATGTCTTGTCACGCTAAACTTATCCTAATTTCAAATTTACAAATGTTTGAAACATTATGACCCTTTTAAACATTTAGATTAAGACAAACAACTTGCAACTAACATAATAGACAAATCGACATAACTAACATAATCAAAAGTAACCAATATCATTTCATAACTATCATTTTGTAACTGTCACGATCATTAGCTTAAGTGACCTTTAACTTATCCTGAGCTTGAATTTCCATCTACTATGATGCCACGAACATTATATTCCCAAATGTGGCTATATTTTTCCAAAATAAATAGTTGGTGTACTTTTTCAACTTTTTACTGACTTGGCAATTTTCTGGAGAACTCTATTGCATCAACTTCTTTCCAAAACATGCTACCAATATGTTTTTGAAGTTGCGCAATATTAGTGTGGTTGGGTCGGCCCTGTCGGGCCTTAGGCCGATCGGTCCATTCATCCCTCGTATCCAGCCCAGGTTCGATCCTGGATCCCCCCAGCCCGACTGCATGCGATAGACTTCCATGCAATCTCAAAGACTTACCTACGTGAAGACCTAAACCGAATATCCATCTGTATATAAGGGAAGATCCCGCATCGTGATTAAGGTACATGCAATCATAACCCTAGTTTTCTCAGCTTTCCGCAGCCTTACCTTCTCCTAAAACCTAACTTGAGCGTCGGAGGGGCTAATCGGGACATCACCCCCGACGTGCCTTATTTATTTTGCAGGTATCTCGT
>JANZLX010000213.1:40502151-40544553 GCA_025531955.1 Erythroxylum orinocense
AGTCTCATGTGCACTGCATATACATAATATAAACGATTTAAGTGTATTGAATGCGAAGCGTGAAATTGAATGTGAATGTAAATGAACGTGAATTATGTGTTATGTGATTGGGTGAGTCATCAATGATGGTCACTCACTGAGTTCGCAAAACTCACCCAAAATTTGCAATTATTTTTTCAGGCTTGAAGAGTATCCTGTTAGACAAACGGGAATATGCTTACGACATACAAGTGAAAAATAGAGGCCGGGATCAGTTTCCGTCTGCATTATGTATAGTGGGCCCAAATTGTTTACTGGTTTCCTCGCATTTAAAAAAAATAAAAATAAAAAGGATACTGATAAAAAGGTTTTCAACTAATTGAGCGCAGTAACATGCCACCCTCGCGGGGCACGAACTCGGATATCACTATCGATGTCGGATTCGGGTCTTGCGGGAGTGGGGTGTTACATGATGAAGGGGACTATTTTTATTATGAAATGATGTATGGTGATTAGGCTTATGAGCATGTTGATGTCATTAAATAATTTTAAAAGGATTTGTTTAACGATTATCAACTAAGTTTAGACAAAAATAAGGATCATAATAGTTTAATTCCAACTTCAGGTTTAAGCTCAGGTTCAAGTTGAAGTTCAGGTTCAACTTCTTTTAACATTAGTGTGAAACCGTCATTTACAAAATTCATTAAAGAATAAATGACTATAACTTGTTCCAGTATGATGGAGTTGGACAAATATTTGATGGCAAAATTATATGACCAAAGTTGAAGGTATGGAGTTCAATGTATTACCTTAGTGGAATAACAATGGAAGTGAATTTTCAATCTTGAAAGCAATTGCGCGAGATCTTTTAGCAATTGTAGCATCTACTGTTGTTTCGGAATATGCTTTTAGTACTGGCAATCGGAATATTAGTCTTCATCATGCTTGACTTAATTCAGTACTGTAGAAGCTCTTATATGTGCTCGAAGTTGGTTATGTAACACCTACATACTCCCTGGAAGGATATATGAATGCCACACAAAACAGTACAACAAATCAAAGCATACGAAAACTTTCAGTAAATAATTCAGGCAAACATACATTAAATTACATAGTACTTAACACAAACTCGCAGAAAAATCCAAACCAAACTGAAGTATCATTATTACAAACTTACAAACAAATTCACATATACATATCAAATACAAGCCCAAAAATTCAACATTATTTTCAAAACAACACTCAGACTTCATTGGCCATTGCGGTTTTCTTGTCCCAGTTTTTATAAACGTAGCTCAGAACTTACACGGGACAAATCTACTGTGCTAAGCATATAGCTTAGTGAATAATAACTAAACTATGCATAATTTAACAATTAATCATACTAAGTCAAGTTATATCATAAGCAGATATTTAAATTTTAGAATAGTTGTATAGTTTACAGAATTGAGTATCAAAGAAGGCACAATCCCTTCAGTTCAAAACATCATTTTGTTTATTTTAAAATCCAACATATATCAGATTACACAATCAAATGACCACTAATCCGTCAACAGAAGTGGGTAATGGGACTTATACAGAAGGTACCATAATTGGCATCATATCACAGAAGAGACTTACGTCTCAATAACAGAAGACACCGATGTATCAATAACAAAAGACACTAAAGTGTCAGACACCGAAGTGTCATAGAAGCAGCTGTAGACCCTTCTAGGCATGCCTATTTACCCACAACTAAGACTTAGTAGTTTTAAAACAAAACAAGGTTATTTCAGACATTTCATGTGCAAAGTAAGTAGTCAATCATATTCACATGGAAGTAGCACTTCCAATGATATAGACATGCATCAAACGCCTCATACAATCATTGTCTAGAATTCATAACATAAAATTGTTTTGGTAAATGGGACTAAAACATAAGTGCTCTAGAAGTTTGCAATAAATTCCTATGTTTTCTTTCAACAACTCTATTTTGTTGTGGAGTATAAAGAGGGGTTTTCTAGTGGATAATGCCATAATTGGCAAAAATATCCTCACAAATATGACTCAAGAATTCTGTCCCATTATCTGTTCTAACAACCTTGATTGTAGTATGAAATTGATTTCAGATATGTTTAAGAAAAATTTCTAAGAAAACTTAAGTTTGACTTTTTTGTTTGAGTAGGAAAGTCCAGGTTGTTCTAGAAAAATCATCTACTATGGTGAAGACATAGTGTGCTCCACTAATTGAACCTTGCTTATAAGGACCCCAAAGATCCATATGCAACAGTTCAAAATATGCAACTGTACTAATATTGCTCATAGGAAAAGGAAGTCTGGTTTGTTTTGAAAGATGACATACATCATACGGTTGTTCAGGAAAAATCATGTTATTGAAAGAATTTTGCAGCTGTTTCAGTACATTGAGAGATAGATGGTCCAATCTTTGGTGCCAAAAAACATCATCAACAGTACTATGATAATGTATTGGTTTATTGATACTATTTCCTAAATGTGTGATGTAAGATAAAATGATATGTCTATAAAAGGAGGTTTTATCAAGAATATAAAGTTCTGCAATTACCTTCCCAACTGCTAAGAGCTCATTAGTTACAAGGTCTTATAGAACACAAAAGGTTGCATAAAAGGTAAATTTGGTAGAAGATTGACAAGCTAGTTTGTTCATTGAAAGAAAATTATATTTAAAAGAAGGTATAAACAAAACAGATGATAGACAAAGATTATCACAAAGAACAATATTCCTTGTGAAATCCACTATCTTAATTGTGTCATCCGGTAGGTGAACATGGGTAAATTTCGCTACGGGTGTAGGTTTGTCAAACAAAGCAATATCATGGCATATATGATAGGAAGCTTCTATGTCTATTATCCAAAAACCACATTCAATTAAACTTACTGAACTAAAAGAATGATTGAGAGTGCTACCTGTAAAGTCATTGTAATGTGCAAAGTTGATGACATCTCCTCCCTTCTCCTTCATTTGCATCTGCTTCCCTTGACTTTGCATGAAACTCATAATGCCTTGTTGAATCATTGTTGCCACATCTTGTCTCCAGGCTAGTTCTTTTGTTTCTTTTGCCATTGAGTAATCCAAAGTGAATCACTCATATTCACGAACTCCTTACTCATATCTCCTCTTTTTTTTATCTTTAGAACCCTTATATCAATCCGGATACCCATGAATTTTGAAACAGGTATCTCGAGTGTGTCTCTTCATTTTACAAAAGTAACAATACATGTCTTCCTTATTCATCTGTTTCTTGGAGCTTCCTCTACCAACACCTTTTCCATTACTACCACCAAAACTATGCACCAGCATTGCACTGGTCATGCTATCAGCAAAGGCAATGTTCACTTCCTCTGTTTTTTCACCCTAACAACTATTGAGAAGCCCTATCCATATTAGGCAAGGGATCCATTACTAGAATTTGACTCCTAATTGCATCATATTCTTCATTCAAACCCATAAGAAACTATACCAATCTATCATTGTCCCCAAACTAAATCAATTGTTTAAGAGACCCACATGAACAGTTTTTAGGGCTCCGCATGAGCATTATGGAATGGAAGCTAAACAATTCAACATAACCCATAATCATTTCAATTTAGTAAAATACCTGGAGATAGATAAACCTCCTTGTGAAATCGAGCTAATTTCCCTCTTAAGCTGATACAGTAGCGGCCCATTGCACTCTCCATATCGTCTCTCTAGATCTGTCTATAAATCCCTAGCTGAGCTCGTGTGTAAGAATGACTCGACGATATCCTTAGAGATGGCATTCAATATCCACGATGTCACCATAAAGTCCACCTGACACCATCGATCGTAGTCTAGCGAATCTTCCCTTGGCCTCTCACATTTACTAGTGACGAAATCAAGCTTCAACGTTGCCCCCAACGTGATTCGCATCGTACGACTCCACAATAGGTAGTTGTTCCCAATTAGTGGAGTCGTCACCAGCACCATTCCAGGATGATCTAAGGTATGAAGGAATAACGGATTCTCCTCTCTATCCACTCTTCCTATGAAGGATCTCGAGCTACCAACACCGTCGACCATGACTTAATCTCGTTGATCTACCCGGTTGGCTCTAATACCATAAAGAATCTGAAGATTCTAGGGATTGAATTAGTTTGGGTAAAGTGATTCTCGTAATCACTATTACTTCTCATTTACAGAAAGGGAAAAGGATGGTTTATATACCATCAATATTTAGTAATACAAAAATGACATCAACTAAACATATAAAACGCAAAAACTATCTAAATTATCTACACAGTACATAGCTCTATAGTATATCTACACAGTACACATCGACACTCTATTGAATAAATACAAGATATTTTACAGGGTGCTATGCTACCCTAGCCTGAGGCCATCCTAGATTGATGAATTGTTCAAAAGGGGTTCTACTGTCCCAAGTCAGAAGTTCTCATCAAGTGGAAGGATACACTTATTAAAGATGCGACTTGGGAAAATGCACGATGGTTGGCGCGGACCTATCCCCATTTATTCCTTGCAAACAAGGAATCTTAAGGGGGCAGGAGTTGTTAAGTGCAGGGCCATGCAAGGGGAACATGGAGAGTGTTATGTACGTGCATGGGCTATGCAAGGGGAGTGTTGACCGAATGGTGTAGGGATGGTTAGACTTAGTGGCTTGTTTACTATTTGTTTTATTTATTTCCTTATAGGTGGCCTATTTTGTAGCAGGTTGTTAGGTAATAAAGGTAGTGGTAACCTGATCGAAACGTGACTCATGTCGAGGCAACATGTCGTTAACATCGTTACGAAACTCAACATTATTCTTGCCTTGGGTCTCTATGACAAGGTGGAAACTAGGCTCTAATGCCATTGATACGTAGAATTTAGAGGGAAAATAGAGGAAGGAGAAATAGAGAGAAAGTAGATAGCATATTTGATAATTTTGCATACCCCTCTTATTCTTTATTACGATTATTAAATAGCCTCACTGACAGGAACAAAAAAAAATATAAAGCCAATAAAAAGGAGGCATTAACCCAATAACCCTTATTACCTATCAACCTATATCAAACAGGTCATCTACAAGGAAACAAATAAGACAAACAGTAAACAAGGCACTAAGTCTAACCATCCCCATACCATTCGGTCAATATTCCCCTTACATGGCCCATGCATGTAACAAATATATAATATGTCTACATCCTTAGGAGCAAAACAATCACCTTTTTCAATATATTGTTAAATATGGTTATATTGTATCATATAAATTGATATATAGATATATACTCCTTATTGCCTACAACCTATATAAAACAGGTCATCTACAAGGTAACAAATAAGATAAACAGTAATCAAGACACTAAATCTAACCATCCCCACACCATTCGGTCAACATTCCCCTTACATGGCATATGCATTTAACAAATATATAATATGTCTGCGTCCTTAGGAGCAAAACAACTACCTTTTTCAATATATTGTTAAATATGGTTATATTGTATTATATAAATTGATATATAGATATATACATAGGTATATATATATAGCCTATGTATACTTATACTAAACTATGAGGTGTCTATAGCCTATGTATACTTATACTAAACTATGAGGTGTCTATAGCCTATGTATACTTATACTAAACTATAAGGTGTTGCCTCCACACCCCTAACTTATTTGTTTATATCCTTAATAAAACCCTACGTTCTTTAGTTAGGCAATTTGTCATGAGCACGAACGTTCCTAAACCTTGTCTAATGGTGCTTCTTTACAATTCCTTCTAATAAGGAATGTGAGCATAACTATACTCATATTCTAGGTCGTGTACTCCTTAGTATTAGCCTTTAGAAAGGAATAAAATGTAATACGTAACGGAAATTTAGTTACATATCCTGGATCAAAAGTGAAAGGGAAATAAACAAAGAAATGCAGAAATATTTGATTTTAGTTCCATAACTTCAAACGAGCTTTTTGAAGTTAAAACAAGCGCGAATCCACCATTGTCTTCACCGGAACTGCTTACCAGAACGCAGTAAAGTCTTTTTACAGTTTTTTTCAAAGTGTAAGCTCTCTTAACAGATCAGAGAATCTTAAAGCTTACGAATGACGTGAGCAATTGTAGGAGACCTTATCCTCTTTATATAGTATCCATATCGAGCTTTCCATCACAGACCCAATATAGATCCGGTCCATACTGATTAGGATCTATTTTCCTCTTGGATTGCAACCCATTGATTTAGATCATTTATGGGGCACTTTATTAACTTTATTATGATCAAATGACGTAACTTAATCGATAAGTTATTGAAAAACCAAAAAATGCAATTAAATGTTGTCCAACTTTATGGAAAAAGTCAAAATTATCCAACATGCAGACCTAGACACACCTATACCTTAGATCGTGTACTCCTCTATCTCTTTTTATTGAGGAATACAGGCATTTGTTTTCTTGTTTCTTCTTTCCAAAGAAGAGCATATCTTAGTATACAACCATGTGTTAGGCTTTATTTAGTCAAGTACTCCAAGATTACACACTCATATAAATGGATCATACATAACAAAATGATTAATATAAGTTCCATATATGAAATTAACAAAGAATTATGATGATTAAGGTATGTTAAAATATATTTGTTTGAATATTTCTAGAATATCATATTTATCAAATGAGTAAAAGACATACATCTCCTTCTAGTTTAACTCATTTTTTAAAAATATACATATGGTTTAATATTTTAGTTTAGTAATTTTCATAACTTCTTATATTAGTTTTTATCATAAAACTTTGAAAAAACTTACATGTCTAGGTAAGTATAAGGATTTTTCTTGAAATATTAAATTATAAATTTTTTTAAAGTGATAAAACTACGAAAAATGTGATATCTTTTATTCTTAATAAAACTATCCGTCAAAATGGTGTTTGAGATATTTACTAAATTTTATTTTGTGATAATGAATTCATCAGTACCTAAATTCAATTTTTCTATTTGATTAAGTGCTTTTTTAGAATAAAGAAATTTAATGTCATATAAACTTTCATGTAAATAATAATATGAGTTTTATTGTTAAGTGAATACTTTCATGTGTCCAACTTTTTAGATTTTTTCAATCTAATGTCTAAGTTTTAAAATTTTTTTGATTGGGTAATCAAACTTTTAAAACTTTAATAGTTCAGTTTAAAATGTTAGTTCCGTAAATAATTTACTGATTTGGCTAACATAATCTTTGCTATTCATGATAACCAATCCTAAGGTATCATCAGGATGTCTTGTAAAATTAATTTTAGAATAACAAAAAACACACTACATTATGTAGCAAGGCCAAATAGAAAGCCAAAATTGCAGGAAGTCCAAGTTGACACGCATGATTCCTTTCTCCATCCCCAATGCATGAGAAATTGAGTCCAAATACAGTTGCAAGTCATAATTAAAGTAATTACTAAAATTTCTGTATAGAAAATCTTGAGCTTTGGCACAAGAAATGGCGACTATCACCACCATTTATTGACCAAATTGTGTTGTCAACTAGAGATTCACGATTTGGTGTGGGGAACTATTGATACGAGGTGATTTTAGGTATAAAATATTTAACTAATGAATTGACCATATGTAGAAGCATATTAGGCCGGATTAGCTAATGTGCATGCGTTATGAATAAATTTGGGAATAGTCTGAACATTATCAGGTGGATTTTATTTCAGAAAAAAAAAGGGAAAAGAAAAGGTTTACATGCATGTGGCAATCATTTAATACGGTAAGCTAGAAAGAAAAGGAAACTCCTAAAACGTTGAATCCTATTTAGCAAGAACTTGTACAGTATCTAATTAAGAACACCCTGCAGATTGCTAGTTGGAGTCTCTTGCGTATCTCTGAATACAATACATACATATATGAGAACCCCAAATACAATACATATTTCCTCCAAAACGTGAAATAAGAGATTTAGAAATTCATCAAGAGGTTGCTAAAGCAACAGTACAAAAGGAATGAAGGGAACTACCCCCTTAACTGGGTCCCAGCATCAAATTCGAAAACTTTTATTACTATGGTCTCAAACTGTACGTAGCTGTAACATATACATATATATTTGGTCACAATGTTCCCTTCCATCTTCCAACATTTCTTATGGTGATTGATTTGTCTAACCTATAATTCAGGATAACAGCCAAAAGGGGATTGTGTATGATAACATGTCTCAAACTGTTTCCAGGCAAGATTGATGCGAATGGATCGTGATCACTTTAGGACTAATTAAGTATAGACTTGATAAATGACATGGTTGAGGGTTTACATTTTATTTAACAGCGAAATTGAGAAAAAAGTTACCTGTCCAGTGCTATAATTAACAAATTTGACCAAGTCCTTTGCCCTATTGTAACTTTATTGGCCCTGAAAGAAATGAACCAAATTCAACCTCATGGAAAAAGAAGAAAACTTTTACTTTTGTGTCTATTCAAGATACAGAAACATTTTTAATTTCTTCCAGGGCTAAGGTTCTCAGTAGCTTAACATGTCCTTCCCTTAATCATGACACCATTTCTTGAATCAATATCCTCAACCTCAACATTGATTTGTAGTAGTTAAAAATGTCTCAATATTAATTTGATTCAAGATTCTGATGGTTGTTGATCTCGAGGGAAAGGCAAGATGAGCTGCTTTCAATGCTGCATGACAGATGAAAGAAACAGTAAAAGGTCAAAAAAGGGCAGCAAGGAGTCCGCAGGAGGGAAAGCCTTAAACTCATTCGCCAACATATCTTTGAGAAGTGGTATGTTTCTGTAACTTTCGCAACATTGTCTTGTTCTTCTACAATTTATCTTCATGTTGTTTCTTAGAAGGTTATAATCAATGAATGATCATGTGAGGCTCTAACGTCTTCTTAAAATCAAATTAGCGAGTCTAGTGCATATCCAAACCACGTCCCTTGATCACCATTACCAAATGCCTTCATTCAGAAAGAGACCTAAGGGCATCTCCGTTTCCTACTTGGAAGGCATTTTATGTACTTTCATGCTTTTAATGGATTAGAAAATTACAACTAAATTATGCTATGGAATAATTAAACTGGTGGAACATTTGTCCATTAGACATGGGGATGAAAAATGAAAAATTTTGACCTGAAAAGTTCAACGATTAAGGAAGTTTAGAACCATAACGTCGAATTTTGTATCACTTGCCATGATATCATGTGATAATCATATTTCCAGAAGGTTTGATGAAGATAAAGCATTTGAATCGGTGAAAGAATCACATTCAACCAAGGAAGATAAGCAAAAGATGATTTGAGATCATTTCTTGATTTCTTGGCTTCAGAATTTCGATCCTGCACTCCTGCTAAACTTAGAGAGGATCAGCAAGCGAAAATACCCAGTTTTTTTTCTTTTTGAATACCCGGTTTACGGGCAAGCAGATATAATCATCATAGCAAACCAATGTTTGTGTGTAAATGTACATGGGTAACTTACAACTTCAGAGTTTTAAGACTATAAACTGATCATGTGTTACTGTACAGATAGCAGCAGACGAAGGTACATAGCTGATGAAATTAAGAAGATAGGAAAAGGAAATATATCTGCTGAGATTCTGTCATACCGAGAGCTATCTGCAGCAACCCAAAACTTCAATGCTGACAATCTGCTAGGTGAAGGAGGATTTGGGAGGGTGTACAGAGGATTTCTTGAAAGAACCAACCAAGTAATTTTTTTTCTTTCAATGTATTTCTCATGCAAATAAGCAAAAAGTATCTTTTGAATTACTGATAAGAATTTCTAAATTGCATCACATTTAGGTTGTTGCTGTCAAGCAACTTGACAGAAATGGCTTTCAAGGAAATAGAGAATTTCTTGTCGAGGTTTTGATGTTAAGTCTTCTTCACCACCCCCACCTTGTGAATCTGGTCGGATACTGTGCAGATGGAGATCAAAGGATTTTAGTGTATGATTATATGCCTAATGGCTCTCTTGAGGATCACCTTCTTGGTATGTAGAAATTAGTTTATTTGGATGATGTCTTTCTGCTCAGAAGACAGACACCATGGTCTTAAATGTTTATAAACTCAAAGATTTTGGGCTCCCTGAGAAAAGTTGTTTCAATTAATAACCTAAACACAGTTTTCCAGATCCATCTTGACAACTGAATGCTAAAGCTTGGAGTTCATGTCACACAAAATTGGTTCAGTACTTGTGCGACTTTTCTATGTGCTATTTCAGCGTTAAATGAGATTTTAGCTTCAACTGTACACTCTTTTATATCTCATTAATGAGTTGCCAGTAACTTCCTTCTTAAACTCAAGTGGATATCTTCTAATAAAATGTTCTCTTTTCAGAGTTACCACCTGGGAAAAAGCCTCTGGATTGGAATGCTAGAATGAGAATTGCCGTGGGTGCAGCAAAAGGTCTTGAATACTTGCATGAAACAGCGAATCCTCCTGTAATATACCGCGACTTCAAAGCATCAAACATATTATTAGACGAGAACTTCAATCCAAAACTCTCAGATTTTGGCCTGGCAAAGCTTGGTCCTACTGGGGACAAGACCCATGTGTCCACGAGGGTAATGGGGACTTACGGCTATTGCGCTCCGGAGTATGCATTGACAGGCCAATTGACAACAAAATCTGATGTTTACAGCTTTGGAGTTGTGTTCTTGGAGATGATCACAGGAAGAAGAGTTATTGACTATTCAAGACCAAGTGAAGAGCAGAATCTAGTTGCTTGGGTATGTTGAGTAATAGTCTTCTTTTCTTTGCCCTTATATAAAACAGCTTCCTTCAGAAAATTAAACGAGGGTTTTGAATCAGATTAGAAGGTAAGATTAAAGATAAACTAAGACCTACTAAAATTTTGAATTAATTCTGAACAATTAGTCCTATAAGATCCAGTTCCTTACTGAATTTTTATGTTGATATACTAGTACTAAAGATTGATGGACAGTTCACAGAAGCAAACAATGAGCACTTACCTCTTGACTTGTTGTTGCATATATCCGTTTCTGCAGGCGACTCCACTACTTAAAGACAGAAGGAAATTTACCTCAATGGCAGATCCATTGCTAGAAGGCAAGTACCCTCTTAAAGGTCTTTACCAAGCACTTGCAGTTGCAGCTATGTGTCTCCAGGAGGAAGCTTCTATTCGGCCTTTAATAAGTGATGTTGTAACTGCTCTCGAGTACCTAGCTCTTAAGAACAGCGACGAGGACGAGGGCGGAAATGACAACGTAAATTCAGCTTCTCCTGATAGTGATAGTGATGGAGACCATAGTGAGTTTGGTAGATAAGATGATTGACTGTACAGGAGAAGAAAGGGAAGGACTTATTTATGCAGATTATTGAACTGTTTCATGGAATTTATTGTCATGTTGCAGAATACTGCCATCTCTGAAACCAGCCCTTCTACCATTTCCAATGAATCTTTTGATTTCCATTTCCATATTCTACTCTTCGTTTCTTCTTCTGTTACTTTACGATGTTTTCTTTTATATTTGTTATATTCTCTAGCTGTCACATTCATATTTTATCTGGCACATGACTAGAACAAACACAGAAGAACAATGAGACATTTTCCAGAATTCTCACTAGCATACATCTTCTGGCAGATGATTCTTTCTCCAAGCAGATTCCTGAAACCGACGGTCTTACTGGTTAGCTTCTTACCAAGACAATAAGTAAATAATTAAATAGACTCAAAACTCAATGACTCCTTTGCACCATGTGCCAAGAAGCCAATTTGCTATCAGGCCATAATCCCCGAACAATGTCAAAATTTCCCAATTAACTTTCATCCTGTTTAGTCAAATATTGCTTACAAAAAAGAAGTAAGAATTTTATGCCATTATAAGCCCAAACGAGAGATTTTTAGATACCAGAGGAAATACAAGTCATACCCGATAATCCAAAGCTAAGTGTTTGTTATGAAAATACGTATAGCAGAGGAGAGAAGAAGAGAAAAGAAGAAAGAAGAATGCAGAAGGAGAGAAAGCAAAGAAAAGCGCAGAAGAGAGAAAGACAATATCTAGTTCAATATTTTTCCTATCCTTGAGAAACGATTACAGTATTTTATATTACCCACAGTTACATTTACAGCAGGATAATTGGTGTATAAAAATATATAACAATTCCTCCTAATTTAGAAAACTTTGTACACAAGATTTAACAGAGAAATTATCAATGAGGTTTATATAATAGATAAAAATATACTTTGCTGATTTTTTATCAAGTTTGCTACAATTATGAGAGTCAATCAAAGGATAGGTAGTACAAACATATATTTTTAAGTGGATTACACATAGTTTTCCACCACTTTAAGCTTCGTATAATGTTTTATCTAGAATAACCATTATTGGTGATAAATTCAACAAATCAACAGCAGTAGCAACTCCTGTGCAAAGATTACTATGCAAATTCTTTACTTTTAATTAGCTTCTAACCATCTCAATAACATTTTGAGTTTTTTATTCAACAACATCATTTTGCTTTGGTATGTATGGAGAAATTAATTTTCTATGCAATCCCTACTCTTCATAAAAATGAGCGAATTCATGAGATAAAAACCTACCTCCTCTTTTAATCCAAAGCATCTTAATGTGTCTTCTACTTTGGTCCTCAATTAATTCCTTCAACTTTTTAAATGTCTCAAATGTTTTTTTTTACTTATATTGTAGAATATAGACTCAAATCACACGACTATAATCATCTGTGAATAATAAAAAATATTTACTCACATCAAATGATTTTGTTTTCATGGGACCACACAAGTCAAGCTGTATAATCTTAAAGCAACCAAATGCTCTTCTTGACATTCCTAAAGGAAGTGGTTTTTTATGTTATTTCTTATCACCCTTCACATTTATAAAAAAACTCAATTATAAGCAATCGAATAACCATTTCCTTTTAACTCGACAAATTCAAACCTTTCACATTCAAATGCACACATATTGTAAGTATCATAATTGAGCCTTTTTTTTTTTTGACAATAAGAACATGATTCTCAATATTAGAATTTTCAATTGGGAATATTGTTTGAGTCATTCAAACATTGGCTATAACTTGATATATTTTTATATCTCTATTCTTATAGAGATATTATCGAACAAAATTGAATACTTATTAATAATGAGGTCTCAATATTTAAGAAGTTTTAAGATAAAATAGGAATAAAATAGACATTCTAAAGAAGTTTTATGTTACTATAACCACTATACACAACCACATTACCTTTTCCATCTACTTACATTTGTTTTTCATTTCTTAGCTGCATATTAATCTTGTATGACTCATTATCAATAAACCAAATATTGTAGTATGACTCATCAAACTCCTTAAAAATGAACTTATCCCTATCATATGATTTCAATAAACTAAATATTGTTAAAAGTTTTTATTTCATTATGATAGGCCATAAATGACTTGATCTCTTCCTCCTCTTGTTTTATATCACTTGCTTATTTTCCAACTTTCCATATTCAACTTTTACATGCCTAATTGATTATAGTAGTGACACTGAACACAAATTCTATTTTTTTTAGTTTTCAAATAGCAACAATTTATTGGTGTGCTCATCACCTTGTCCTCTTTCACGGTAACCTATTCCATGAAATCCCCCTCCACCTCGTCCTCAAACTAATCACTATATTTTTCTTGATTTTTTTATTAGACTCTTCACCTTTCATATGAAGGGCGTTTTCTTATTTTTCAAATATATTCTATTTAACATTGCTTGATGAGATTGCAAAGATCACATCATTTCATCAAATAAGCATACTGTTAAGTTCTTGGACTCTTCAATATCTACAACTATATGATCGAACTTTTGTAGCAAGCTTCATAAAACTTTTGCAGCTATGGTTTGATAATTAGTAATTTGTTCTCCATAAGATTCCATTTGAATTAATAATTGTAAACATTTAAGATAGAAAATCTTGGACTGATTCTCCACCATTCATATGCAATATTCAAAATCACAGAAAAGGGATTTTATTTTACTTTCGAGGAGTAATCTAAGCATCTTTTATATAGTTTCCATAAACAACTTGTTGAATAAATAATAATGCTTTAAAGTCCTTTTTATTTTGCCTCAACCTAGCCTCTTCATCCATATTAAGGTATCCTTTTCAACTAAGTCATAATAAATATTGATATTTATACAAATTTTTCATTTTATACTCCATAATTCAAAGCATTCACCTTCAGAGATAGGAATTGATGGTTGAGAAATACTTATAGCATAATCATTTGTGGCCATGAGTTTTATGCCTAATTAGAAAAGAACTTGGCTTTGATACCAAAATGTTGGTTAGAATGCAAAATTAAAGAGTTAAAAATACCTAATAGAAATCCAAAAATGAAAGTCTTTGAGTTGAAATTATGCAGAGCATCAACTTACTTATTTAACATGCCTTTAAATAGGTATTACATAGAAACAATCTGACTGAATTATTAACAACAACATAACAATATCAAAACTATAAAATAGAGATTAAGGAACTAACAAGTCAGCTGACTAAAGATCAAGTTTAAGAAACATTTGATAACAGTAAAATTTGAATCATTTTTCAACAAAAAGAAATTATCATGCAATGTAAAGCCTTATAATCTACATTCGTTAGAGTGGTAAAGGGTTAGTTTCAAATTATACCTCACAAGTTCAAGTAATTAAGTGCTCATTTCGAATTACACTTCTTAAGTAATAAATCAAACCTCAATTTTCAATGACTATTTTCACACCATTCAAACACACAGCAAAACCCTTTGATAGTATACATAGAGGTTAAGTACAGAAGCCACATAAATTATAAACATCAATAATTACATAATAATAGTAGCATACAAAAGGGGGGGGTGTAGAGGCTTCAACTAATGTGGAAGTCCTCAATCATGAATAAAGCACAAAGTTTCAAAGATATAACAAAGGTTTCATAGATTTATCAACTTAGAGGAAGTCGAGTGTTTGCTCAATAAGTCAAGGGAAAGCTAGTGCAAAACTAAGCTAACACATTTAAGATCAAAAGAGAGATATAATCTACAAGTTGTATATTTGAATAGAAAAAAGATACTCCCAAATCTGGAATTGAATGTGTTTATGCCCTTGTTATCAGTAAGTTAGGCAACATTCATGTAATACATATGCTTTTATTGCAACCAACTTTTATTTATGCTTTGTGACAAGTTTAGACATGCTATAATAGTGATTATGCTAACAAAGATAAGGTAATATGAATTCCAAAATTCATTATTAATTGATGACTTATCTAAAAAGTAATCATATAGATAAAGATTACTAAGATAAATTCTAAAGAATACAGCTAAATGCATACTTATTTTAAAGGCAATTGCTCAAATGAAGATAATGTAAGATGAACTTAAATTCTATGGATAAATGCAAACTTGCCTCAAAGTCTCTCATGTAAGACAAACTTCAGAGTTCACGATTAAATGCAAACTAAGATCATACAAGAAAAGCAAACTCCTTAGTTTGAGGCTAAAACATAAGTTATGTAGATCCAAAAGGTAAAATATATGATCAAAGGTATAGATATGCTTCAATTGGTAAACAAAAGTGAAAAAATAGTTCATATAATGAATAAAATTTTAGTTAAACATCAAATAATATGAATCTATCAATCAAGAAATCTTTTAATACATAAACAAAACCTAATATAAAAGATAGGTTAATTGATCAGAATTAAAGGGATTTAGAAAGAATAAAAAATGGTATTGGTCTTAGAGAGTGAAAGAGAATCAATTTATATGTAAATATTTTACAAAAGAAGCCATATACGCCATTAAAAGACACTACATATACAGGCATATAGGAGAAAATCATCAAATGTGAGAGGAAGTTTCATCATTCGGGTTAGTGTTGCAGACTCAATTCAATAAACTTGAAATAGCTCTATAAACTTATTTTCTATAACGCCTTTAATGGTCGAAGCATTAATCGATATATTACACGAAGTAGATCATTGAAGTTTAGGTTTAGAACTTAAACTTCTTTGTTCTTTAAAAGTCGTCAAATTTTTTACCGAGTCTTGTACTCCATTAAAACTTACAAGACAAATGATATTCTATAATCCAAAGTTGAATCCTCAATTCCAATCCTTCATGCCTTGATGTTATACTTTATCCTCTCTTTACTTTCTTTATTGTTGATTTCCCCCTTCCCCACTTAACTTTCATTTTCTTGTTAACTAGATTTTTCTTTTCTTTCCTGCCTTTTCCAAAGGCTATCTTTATTCTTTTTCTAGTATGGAGATAGTAGAGAAAGTTGTTGCTTTTCCTAGTACTATGGCATCTCCTCCTCTCCTCTACTTGGCTCTAACTTTGGAAACTCCTCCATACCATTTGCTATTTTACTTCCTATATAATCAAGCAACTACTTCTTTCTAGAATGCCTCTTCAACTCTGACTTTTTCTTCCTCTCTTTATAATCCCTCGAAACTCTAAAATTTCTCATATCTTCCTAAAATTACTTTTGTGCCTTAACTTCATAGTTTTAGAGTGCGTCTCCCTTTCAAGATATCTCTTACTTTTTTTCATCATACTATTTCTCTCTTGTTGATTATTATTAGGGTAAAACTACTATTATAGTGCTTAATAATCCATCTTTGGAAACAACTTATTTTAGGACTTTTATTCCTTCTGCTCCTTTTTTAAACCTGCTTACTAAATCTTGGAATCAAGTGGTTATGGATAGTAAATGGTTTGGGAACTTAGATACATTCCTCTAGAAAGTTCTCAACTTCCACTATTATTTCTCCCTTCTAAAAGTGCTTAATACTGGAGAAACCAAATAAAAAACCACTTTTGTTTTTTTTCCTTAACAAAAAACCTTCATTCCTTTAGATTAAGGTATAGGCTGATAAGGAAAAGTCGGATTTGTGCAAATACTCATAATTAAAGAAGATTATTTCCTTTTTAAGTTTAGTGACATACAGAGAATGATTGTTGTTTAGAATAAGGTCCTTTTGGAATGGTAAGCTTCTATTCCTCCTTATATGGCATCTTGGTATGAAGTAAACAAAAGTGACTTTATGAACATTCCTTTTGTGCATTTATTTTATAAAATCCCTTTGGAATATTGGTCAGCCATATGTCTTTGTTATCTTGTAAGTGTTTTAGGCAGATCAATCAGTTTTGATGAGCATATCACAAGTTTAAGAAGAATAGGATATGCCAAGGTTTGCTTGAGGTGGAAAGAGACATTAAACTACATTATATACTTTAAATACAAAGGCTTAGGCTATGTTTGGTTGAACATTAGATTTTTAATAGAATGGAATGATTTATAATGGAATGTAATGTAAATGGATATAATATTAAAAAATTGTTGTTTGGGAGGGATGGAAGGGTTCATAATATAATATATCGAAATGTTATTTATCATTTTATATTCCTAGGATGGAATGAGATGTAATGTGAAACCCTCCCCTTCCATCCTATTATATTCCATTTTATTATAAACCCTTCTCCCAAACTATAGAATAGTATTAAATTTCATTACAATCCATTAATAACCACCCAATCAAACATAGCCTTAATGAAGAGGATTGGTTGATGACTTATAAAATCTCCTCCACTTACTCTTGGAAACCTTATCAAATAAACTAAGTTAAGATATGGAGAAAGAAAGAAAGTGTCAAAATCCAATAGTTTAACCTAAGGTCACTTTCTATTAAGGTAATCTAACAAACACAAGTTCCCCATTTATAAATCCTCTACACTTACCAGGTCCCTCATCTATTAACACTCCTATTGAAAATTAAGGGAATGATATAAACACATTTGTTAATGGAGTAATGAAAAAACTTGAGGAATGGACTACTATACTTTCTCATAATCCCTCTTCTAATAGTGTGCTTGTTCACAATATTACAAAGTTCACAACTATTATAGAGGCTAAGCTGAAGGAGAGTCTAGAAACTTCTAATAAGCTCATCTTTACTTTAGCCCAAGCTTTTAAAACAAGTAAAAAAAAGGGAAACTTTCAAACATGTCTCAATTAGGAAAGCTACAAGAAAATTTAGGGGAAAGGTTTTGCATACCCCTACTTCTTAATTATCATTTCTTAAAATGTCAGGCACTTGAATTGCCAAAGTTATAGGCAATCAATGATTACCTTTTGAAAGAAAAGCCTTCTACGATTTGAAAACCAAGATTAAGAAGCAATATTTTGATAAGGGATTTTAGTTCCTTAGCAATAAATGATTTATTTTGTTTAACCATTGAACTCATTATAATAGGAGAATTATAATGGTTTAGAACCTTGATATTATCATCATTCTCCATCTCAGCATTTTATCCAATTCTTAATCCTCAAATGCTTTTATTCTTCTATTAAGGAAGTTATCAACATTGTATATATCTATGAAGCAAATTTGGCATTTCAAGGATAGTAGCTTTAGGAAGATTTGAAGCCTCTCTACAACTCTATCAATAAGCCATGGGTAGTGATGGGAGACTTTAATTGCTTCTTATTTCACAAAGAAGCAACTGATTTAAGCTTATATCTAGACAGCATGATGATGATTTTAGAAAGTGTTTGGGTACTAAAAGTCTTACTGATCTATGCTTCAAAGGAAACTTCTTCACCTAATTTAATAAATAAAATGGAAAATAGCTCATCAAGAAAAAGCTTGTGGTTAATCAACTCCTCTTAGATGTCTATTTTTCCTAATAACTCTGGGTTCTTCAATGCTCCTTTTGACTAGGATCATTATCCCTTTGAATTCCATATCTTAACTCCCTAAAAAAGATAGAAAATCCCTTTCAAATTCTTCAATTTCTTAACAAACTTAAGGATTATGAGGAGGTTACAGTGAAAAGGCTCTCTATACACTTTGAAGGTTAAGAATCATACAAGCTTATGAGGAATCTTTAGGTAATCTGTGATGAGCTTAAACTACTTCATAGTAATTGTAACTATTGCTAGGAAGGATCTCTACTCAACTCAGGAGAAGTTATATGCCAAACCTGATGACTCTTCATTGAAACATCATAAGAAATATGCTTTTAGTAAATACTTGTTTGCTTTGAATATTCATAATTCTATAGTGAAACAAAAAACTAGAGTTTTTTGGATAAAAGAGTATGATATTGAGTTAGCATATTTATTTAAAGATATTCAAGCAAGAAGGAACTCTAATAAGATTGGTGGTACTGCAAATATGAATAAAGTTTCTTACTGGGACCAAGATAGGCTAAAAGAACTTACCTATAACTCTTATAAAGATTATATAGCAGCATATGTTATTTCCTCTATTTCGATACAAGAGCTAAATGCTTTTATTTACCCTTATCTAACTTAAAACTAATTCAATTTACTCAACTATCCAGTCACTTCCTTGGAGATTGAAAAGACCCTTTTTAGTATGCATCCTAATAAAGCTCTTAGTTTATATGGTTTAAATATCTCATTCTTTTAGAATTATTGGAGTATGTTGAGTAATTATGTCTTCAATATTGTCAAGCAATTCTTTAGTATAGAGATTATGCTCAAGGAATTAAACAAGAAATTCATTTATCTAGTTCCTAAAATTCCTAATCCCACTTCCTTTTAAGACTATAAGTCCATAGCCTATTGTAACATTGTTTATGAGATCATCTTAAAAATTTTAGCTTTAAGATTGAAATTAGTGATGTGTGATTTAATAAATCCTTCACAAGGAGCTTTTATACCTAGTATAAATATTGGTGATGAAATTTTGATAAATTAGGAGATAGTTAGACCTTATCATTACAAAAAATAATCAAAAGTTGCTCCTTTAAGATTGAATTTTGTATAACAATTGATACAATCATCTGAAAGTTTATCTTCAATGTGATGTAGACATTTGTTTTCTCCTATATCTACATTTAATGGACAAATCAATTCATCTTCACTCCCTTTTATAGTATTCTTGTCAATAGCAAGCACATTGCTTTGTTTAAAGGAGCTAAAGGAATTAGACAAGGTGACTTCATATCACCTTACATCTTTACAATTTGTGTTAAGGCTTTAAGAAAGCTCATCTCTTATAACATTTTGCAAGGTTACCTTTCAAATATCACTATAAGTGTAAGTATATTAAGCTCTTTAATTTATCTTTTGCAGATGACTTGATCTTACTCTATGAAATTGATAAGCTTGTGGTTGATACTCTTATGTACCTCCTCAATCAATTCTCATCACTTTTAAGCCTCAAAGTCAACACCCTCAAGAGTCGCTTGTATATAAAAATTTGCTTAAGTAAATTAGCACTTGGACTCTCCTCTTTATAGGACTTCAATTGCAAAAAGTTTCTTTCAAATATATGAGCATACCTATCATTACTTCAAGACTTACTTATTGTGCACCATTGTTTGATTCAATTTTTAAAAGAATTGGTAGTTAAAAAGATAAAGTACTCTCTTACACAGGTTTGTGTCAGCTTATTATGTCTATTCTTAACAGCCTGCATACTAATTGGTATTCGCATATCTTCTTCTCTTAAAACCTTATTAAGGCTATTGAAAGGTTGCCTAAAAATTTTCTTTAGACTAATGGATCGCTCAAAGTTGGCTGAAAGGAGCTTGGTTTGCCAAAAAAAAATGGGGGCCTTAGTATCAATTTTATAAGATTCATTTAACAATGTTCTTTAAGCTAAGAGAATGTAGATACTTTATAATGATTAGAAGTCCTTATGAGTTAAATGGATGAATAAAGAGTACCTAAAAGGTAATAACTTTTGAATTATAAAGTGCAAACTTGATACTTCTTAGACTCTCTAAACTTTTGAGTTATAAAGTGCAACTTTGATATTCTTAGACTCTCAACCAACTTTTAAAATTAAGAGTTATCTTGGAGAAGTGAATAGAATATCATATTGAAAATGGAGAAAGGATCAGCTTCTAATTTGATGATGGGTATAATCTAAATCGTCTCTACTTACTTCATGCTTTCATCACACCGCTTCTAACTATTCCTACAAACGCTAAAGTAAACATGACATCCTTAAGTTAGGATTGAGTCGTTACATTTATGGGATACGGAGGAAAAGAAATTATAGAGTGAACTCTCCATTCTTCCTTAGATCCATTTACAAACGGATTAGAGAACTAATTATGGCTAAGGAAACCCAGCTTAAGCACAGTTGGAATTTGTCTTCATTTGGCTAATTGTGTACGATCTCTCATCTGGTTGCTCAACTGGGCAAAGCTGGAGAGAGTCTTTTACGGTCCTTCAATCATTTATACAGGGAATATGGAATAAACTTAATGATTTTTGGATATGTGAAGATACAGGAAATCACCCAGTTACGTGTTCTACTCAAGGTTCTATTGTTCTTGACACTTATGCACTCTTTTAAGAGCTTTTAACTTTCGGAAGCGGGTTCACCTCGTTCCTACCTCAGCAAGAAAATGGGAGGAGGGAAACCTTTAAAAGCTTAGAAATTTTGTTTTTAGTTTATTTTTTAAATTTTATTACAATACACCGTTTTTGTCAAAGACATATGATTCTGTTTGTACTCTATGTAGCTTCGTGCTGAGACTCATGCTTTCACTCATCTCATAGAATCCAAGAAAATAAGTCGCTCTGTCTCTGTTGTTCTCTTCTCACCATCTCATTTTAGCCTAGAGTCCTTCTACCAGAGCTGTATACCACGTAGATTGTAGGTTTTCATATTGTAACCCTCAAACTGAATCATAATGTTCAAACATACGCAATTCAGAAAGTTCGTATAAGCATCAACAAGCATATCATGTTATGAAACTAGAATACAGGAACTTTGAAGATATTTAACGACGAGCTGATCTTGGAAGGGCCTACGCCTACCGACTCAGCTGAGGCTTCAAAGGCGACTGCATGTTCAGGCCCTTTCACAGCTGGAAGTCGATCTATCCTAAATGACAAATAGGTAGCGTATTACGAATTTCGCAAGTGGAAGTTTGACCGAGTTTCCTCAAACGTGATGAGGAGATTGTCCAAGATAACGGTGTACCACAGCATTCTAAAAATAGTTCATCCTCGTTTCATGGAAAGCTTACCAATTAAAATTTTCTAAATTCCTTGTCCATTTTCATTTTCCGTTTCAACTTTTCAAAGATGATTTTTACCTTTATCTAACTAAATCCACAAGGGATGTGTAGAAGCTATATATTGATAAGGGCAATTTTCCTAAAATTATATATGATAGGTCTAGTTATAAAAAGTCACAACTCTTATACAGGAAGCTGAAACCACGAGGCATAACTTTTTTTTTTTTTTGAAAGTAGAAGATCCCACACTTGGATTAATGATAATGAGAGTGGAGAACAGCCGGAATAGTTCCCCAAATACACAGTGGTGAAAATTGAATGGATGCTCGAGCAAGAGAATGAGCAGCGCCATTCATAATGCGGCGTATCCAACGAACTTGGATATCCGGGCGAAGCTCTAATAATGTCTTACAATCCAAAACAACAAGACCAAACTCAGAGAAGTCTAAGGAATGAGAATTAAGGGCAAAAAATAAAGCTTAACAATCAATAAAAATGTAACCGGGGGAAGGGTAATGGGTCATGACGAATTGCATCACCGTTCTTAACGCCAACGCTTCAGCCGTGGCCGGAGATTTACATCCTACCGAGTGGCTTGATAAAGCTTGAAGAAACCTTCCTTCACCATCTTCAAAAACCACGCCACTGCCGGTGGCATCTTCAACTTGAAATAAGGCGTCATCACAAAAAGCTTGCCAACTGAAGTTTTCAAGATTAACACAAAGAGGGTGGCTAGAAATACCAACACTGCCGCCAAATCCACCGCCGACCGAATCGCGCAGACCTGAGAGAGACCGCCAATTAGCAATCTGTGTAGTGGCAAGATGGACAATCCGGTGCGGAGGGATAAAATGTGCAGCCCAACAGAAATCATTCCTGGATCGCCACAAATTCCATGCGATATAGGCGGCAAACTCCGCTCTTTCTTGGCCCTGAGACGCCCAAATCTGCAGAATCAAATCAATAAAAGTGACAGTTATTGGAGGTGGAGGAAAGCCCGCAATCTGTCAACACAGAGATGCTCTAGGACAATGACCCAACACATGATCACTAAACTCAAGAGATGAGCAGAAAAAACAATTGGGAGGCACATCAAGTCCCCGTCGGAAAAGATTAAACTTGGTGGGAAGCACATCCCTACAAGCTCGCCATATAAAATCATGCACTTTTGGAGACACATTAAGAGCCCAAATGCGTCTCCAAATAGTTGATTGCACAGTAGGTTGAGCAGCGCCTTCATCACCTAAACTCACCCAATAACCGGACTTAACCGTATACACACCCCGCTTCTCAAAGTGCCACAAGAGAGAATCTGAAAAATTATGAATAGATAAAGGAATGGAAAGAATAAACTTCACATCGCGAGCAGAGAAAGATCAGTTTACCCACATCCCACTCCTTTGTCCCACCTACAAAGAAATTACAAACACGTGACACTGGGTCAATAAAAAGAGCACCATCCTCAGCCTGGAAAGAATCCGGTTTAGGAATCCATGGATTAGTAGCTGCCACAATACTCTTGTCATCACCAACCCGCCACCTAACGCCTTTCCGCAGCAAATCAAGAGAAGCATAAATACTCGACCATACAAAACTCGGGTTATTACCTCTATGAGCTTTGAAAAGATCCCCCCGCGGAAAATATTTAGCTTTGAAGATGCTATGAAAGAGACTATCTTGCGTCGTAAGTAACCTCCAACCTTATTTAGCTAACATAGCAAGATTGAAGTGATGAAGATCCTTGAAACCCATACCACCCTGTCGCTTCGGATAAGACATTTTGCCCAATGATAACCAATTGATAATTGATACTTTTACCCTGCTCTTTCCTACCATTCCACCACGAGGCATAACTGAATATGGCACTCATGTGAAATTGACAGGAACCTTTTTCTATTTAAGTTGCAGAGATTGCAAAACTGACGAGCCTTCTAATATTCGACATTCCAAAATATGTAATATAAATTGGATTCAGAACACATAAAATGATTCAAAAAAAACATCTTTATCGAAAGATTGCTTAAGAGTACTCAGGTTCACATTGCCAATGTTTTTGAATGTGAATTTGTGTCAAGTTGCAATATATTGATGGCAAATTTTTAATCAATCATCTTCCATTGAAAAATACTTCAAACAATTTTACAGGAAACGATACACCCGTCAAAGTAACCAGAATCCCTTAAATTTTGCCCTTGTTAAAGGGGCAGAATAAGGCTGCGAAATGAATACACCAATGTATACATGCACAATGATCAACTGGAGTTGGCATGAAGTTCTTCATTTACAATTATCATGTAGACTTGTAGACATTAGGATATGTATACGGCAAGCAAATCATCCAACAAAAGCACTCACCATGCAGCACCTATTAGCTCATTCAACAGTAACTACTTCTCAAAATGTTGTAATTCAATTCCCCAGGCTGAAGCCAACTGCAACAAAAGTTGGTCAGGTACGGCACCCTCCCAGTCCTCAGGTAGGTCCATTGAAGTTGAAGTTTCATACAGGTTCAGCAAAATATCCCTCTTCAACTCCATGGTAATGCCCATAACATCTGGTCCATTCTCCATCACTATTTCTACCAACTGTTAGCAAGGCAAACAAAGGAACACTTAGAAAATTCTGTCATTTGATAGCTACGTGCAGCAGCTAAAATGACCATAAATTTCCCAGGCAATGAAACGATGACGCCTACATGGCAATTAGAGTTACCAGTATATGTATCAGGAAACTGAATCTGATAATGTAATCACCATTATAAATTGTTTTTTCCTACCATCATTCCATATGCTAGATCTCACATCTTAGTCAATAATTGCCAACTCATGGAAGTTCCTTAAGGGCATTTAAGGATGTTCTCTGTAACCCTTCTTAGGGCTGTCAGAAGCTATCTTCTTATTACCTTTTGTCATTTATCACAAAAAGGAGGACTGAACTCAAAACTAATGAATCACTAACAAAAGATTTAGAAACTTATCCGAGAGCCTGGATTACTTGAGGCAAATGTATACCTGCTGAATCCACGACAAACTGATGTCAAGCAAGTTCTGTTCCAGTAGAAATTGCCCAATAGCATGTAACACCTCACAGGCTGTCTCATTGGAAAGTTGGTCAATTACTGGGCCTGACCTATCCAGAAGCTTCACAAGCAAGAGATCATCCCCGGTAGACAAAATTTCAGCATAAGCTGTATCCACATCACCCATTTTAAGGGCATCCATTGCATTACTCCAGGAAGTCCAAATAGGATCCCGCTCTTGCCCAATACTGTCATCTCCCATAGCTTCTGCAGTCAACTCAGGCATGGCCACCCTTCCAGACCTCAGTGATCCACTGTCATCCCCTGCTACTCGAATAGCTTCCAAGGTAGCTTCATCCTTCGATGCTTGCCAAACGCTTCTAGCTGAAGGCCCTTCACCAAGCCTAAGAGGTCCAGCCCCTTTATCCCAAGCTCTCCGACTGCCAACCTGGTCACTATCCTGCTCCGCTTTAGGTGATCTAGCATCCATAGGACCACCACTTGGACCTCTCCTCGAGCCAACCTGTCCATTTCTGGATGTACCATATGTGGAGAAATCCCAAGTATCAGAAGTATCAGATCTCCAATGAGGGCCCCTCCTCCTGATGCCAGAAGCAGTGGCATCAGATGGGGTAAATCTCTCCCCAAAAGGTGCACGTCCATTATACTTAGCATTGGGATAATCAGAGAAGCCATTATATTTCCCTAAAGGTCGATTAGAAGACCCCTCAAATCCCATAGCAAAATTGGCTCTCCTACTAGATGAAATTGACAAATCACGTGCCATATCTTCAACAACCCTCTCAAGACCCCTGACTCTGTTCTCTAAAGTTATCATGCTATCATGAGACCCACCCATGAAATCCTACAATGTTGAACATCAAGTTAGATAAAACAATAGGAAATGTGTGGACTAGGATGATTTGTAGGACAAACCTTATACTTACCTGCAACATGTTCATAAGATGAGTTTGTTGTCTTTCCAATTGCAAAAGTTGCCTTTGAATGGCCAACCAACTTCCCTTATTGTTTATTAAAGGTCCATCTGATTGTCCATCAGATTTAGGAAAACCTGTATGAGATGACTCCCTGTGATGTATGTCAATCCCATCATCCTCAAATGTTTTAGTTCTAGAGTCTTTCCCAGCAGCCCCTCTCTCAATGTTTCGATACTTGTTGAAAGATCCACGAAGATCATCTGTCTGAATGTTTCCAAATCGGTTTGACCTCCTCCTAGATTCAGAATCATTTGGTTCTGATTCTTCCTCATTATTTACATTCGAAGAGTTGAGACATTTACGAGGAACAACAACTTCCACAGGAAGATCACCAGAACCCCTTGTTTCAAATTTCTGAAAGAATTCTGGGTTTAACTCCTTGTCTGACAGAGCTGGTGCTTTCTTCTTCAATATTACAACTGCCTTCTCCGGAATGCTTCCACCTTTGCTTTTTGGAACAGAATCCTTAGTTGGTGAGGAACCACTGGACAAATCCTTTGCTAATACCTCTGTTCCTTGTGTACTCTTGTCTGACAACTCTGATTGCTGAGGACGGTAACCATCTGCAGCATTGTATTAAAATGATCAGAGAAGCATGGATAGGTAATAAAATGATCACTTTCAAGATGAACATAATACTTAATCCTCACCCTGAGAAGAAGCTTTCTGATCATCTGAAACCCCATCTCCTTTCCCTGCAATTTTCTTCCATAGTTGCAATGCCTCTGTCATGCTATCTCTTACGGGTTTTATCTGAAATTAAAGAATGATTTTTTCCAGTTGATACAACCTTAGTGCAAAAAAGTAACACTTCCTTGTACCATGATCCTTTGGACGATACTTCTCAATCAAGGAAGTATACTTACATCCTTGAAAAATGCAATATAATATCTTTATCTCTAACACCATGAATAAGAGAAATGATTTTTAAAAAAGCATGAGAATAATGCTTACATTCAACAAACAATCTACAGATCTTTTGAGACAAGCTGGTCATTAATTCAAGACCTTTTACCAGGCAATTCCAATACTTGACTGGACTTTTGGCTCAAAACCGGCAAAGTTCTCTCTCACGAACCATACTTATAGAGGTGATAACAAAAGCAGAGCAATCTTTTGTTATCATATCTACCAGTGAAAAAACAAACAAAGGTAGGGGAAATTTTGCTTCACAAAGGTAGCTTTTCTTCAACTTTAGCTAATCATATCACAATCACTTTAAAAGATAATAAAGGATCTACAGTTATTCAAGGAAGACTGCCCTATCCACCAGTATTTCTTATCCTTCCTGGGTAAGGATCTCAATAGCCATGGGAAACAATCGTTCATATAATATTTCAAACTTGTGAGTACAGAACTATTCTTTCCCTTCATTCTCATGTGTTTCAAACAAAACAGGGAGTTATAAACAATTTGACATTTTAGCCCTCCTTAACCATAGGCTGTTTCAACATAAAGTCATCATCCCTTTTGTTTGTGATGCAGAAATTTCAAGAATATTGCACTTTCAGAAAGCATCTTAGAGTGATCGGTTTCTGCTCACTAGACAAATAAATAAGGTACCGCAAAAGCTATGTTCAAAGGCTATGCCTAATTTGTCAAATTCCCAAAATATATATTCATAAATATACTGCCTAGTTTCTCATCAGCCTCATTTTGCGTAGAACCTCCAGTATGAAAATATGCAACAAAACAAGTATGAAATAATAAAAAAAAAAAGGAAAAGTTTCCATTAACTGCTTTTCCACATTTTAAATGGTTAAACATCAAGCGCAGATACTGATTGGCATCAATATTAAGAAGACTAATTTCTTCAACAAGGCTAGCAAGGAATACCATATTTGGAATGCACCCTTGCAGTTTTAAGTATTTACATGAAGGTGATCTTGACATGAAACAGTAACCAAGATAATTTTCAAAGGACAATAGAAAGAGAGCTTACAAGGCTTATGCACCTCATATTTTGAAATTCAGCCTAAAACCTTAGGTAATAAGAACTATCAATGTTTTGTAAAATTGAATAACTAATATTAAGGATGATCAGCAGTCAAGAAAATTGCAAATTTAAGGTCTAATACTCAAAAGGACAGATTTAACGAAACTACCTTGTCAAAACGGCAACCCTCAAGCACTGTAAGTGTAGAATTTGCAGGGCCTTCTGCAATCAATTTGCTTGAATGCAGTCCTAGAGCACACAAAGAATCAGCTGCAGCTTTACGTGTTGCCCAATCTGTACTCCCAAGACATTCATGAATACTTTGAAGCAAAGGTTCCAAATTCTGTGGTGCAACTGCTCCCACCTGTAACAGTGACATTGGAATCCCATCATAATGTATCCCTTTACAGAGGACTGCATAACCATGCAATACAATTCAAAACAATCAAGAATCATCTCTCAGAAAAAATAATACTACAAGCATCTACAGAACAAATATCATAGAAACATTTTACCCAACCTGAGAGAGACTAGAAACAACACCCAATAATGCAGCCTTGGCCCGGAAAGTTTGACTATTAAACAACTTACAAATCCTAGGACACATTTTCTGGAAGACCTTGATTGTTGTGACATTTGAGGCTGCATTCTCCACCATTTTTGCCATACACATTGCTGCACCCAATTGAACAACATTGTTCTGCTCTTGCATTGCCTTCAAAATTGGCCCTACAAACAATTGCACTCTACTTTCTGCTCCTCTCTTTAAATATAATCTTGATAAATCCCCAATTGCTTGACAGCAGGCATTTCTAATGCTTGGGTCTGAATCCATTAATCTCTTAACAATATTGGATATGATTTTCGATAAATTCTTCAATTTTAAATCATGGCGAACATGACAACAAAGAGATAGTAAGTGTAGAGATTCCTTTTTAACCACAGGCTTGTTGGCAGGATCAGAGCAGGAACTGTACAGGGAATTCAATAGTATGGGGAGGGCTTCTGTGGGTATGGATTGAGTGATCAAACAGAGATCTTTGAGGGCGATTTGGTAAGTGTCATGGTCAGCAAGTTTAGAAAGGGAAAGAAGAATATGCTGCTTCATTGCAGCATTGGCAATCTGTGTAGAGAAAGAAGAAGATCTGGAGGAGGATGCATTTGATGTTTTATTTAAGAGGTTTGAATGTTTCATGAATCAGGCTGAATGTCTCCTTATAGTGTCTGAATTGCATAAGGGAAAAAGGAAACAACAGGTTAAATTAGTAAAGGGGAGCAAATTGGTTGTGATAAGTGGAGTGAGAAAAAAATCCAGGGGAAGATTAATTCAAGGTTTTATTAGAGAAATTCAAAGAATTTGGATATTTGAATAGCTTTCTGTTCATATTGCATGACAGAATGAGAGAGGTTGCACTGGAAAGGAGTCTCAGAAATCAAAGCTACAAGGACTTATGAGAAGCAAAATGAGAAAACAAAAATGTAGCACTAATAAAATACTTGGCATTTTCTCAAGCTTTTCCAAATTACTTTTTGATAAATCAAAAACTGCTTGAAGTAGGTCATAAAAAATGATGATAAGAAATTCAATGCTAACCCTTCCCAAAAGCTGAATTGGTGTCCAACTTATGACAAAATTTGGAGTAACCAACCATAAAATGGTAAATTTAGCTACATTGCCAAATCTTATCTTGTCCTCCAATATCTATTGCCTATATTTAGAAGAAAGAACATATTAAAGATAATAGAAAAATCATTTCCTGCACCATCAAGTGTAATAAACACCCAAATTTGTGGATGATAGTTTATTTTTCATCCTAAATTCATTTTAACCAAATAAAAATATCAAGAGTGCCTTATGCTTGCCAAACCAATATAGACAACATACAACAATACCAAGCAGAACAACACCCAGTACTGGACTGGCCATAAATCGACATCTAACAATTAATTGCTAATCCAAAAGACATAAACCTTGATTCTAATTTATCTAAACCTATATTAAGAATTGAACTCTCCATGTCCACCTATGAACTCTTGGCAACTAACTTAAACATCTCTGCATATTACCATCAAATGCAACAATATTTCAGCTTTCACATATTACATAACAACTGCATATAATGTCAACTGGCTTGAATAAGGAAAAGAATTACTTATTGATCCGCGCAATTTTTTCAATTGATTCAAATGCAGTAGAATACTCATACCTGAGATAAGCTTGCCACCACACCCAACAAAGCGGCTTTAGCCTGGAAATTCTGACCATTCAGCAACTTACAGATCCTTGGACACAACTTCTGAAAGGCCAGGATTGAGGAATTAACGTTGCCACCACCATCCTTATCACCCTCTGTAGCTGCGTTCTCAACCATTTTAGCCATACATATCGCAGCACCTGATTGAACAACCTTGTTCTGCTCTCCCATTGCCTCGAACAACGGTCTGACAAACAATCCTACCATAGGACCTCCTCCATTAGCATCCCCACCACTCTGTCCGGCTCCACCACCCTTCAGATATAAACCAGACAATACCCCAATAGCGTCTCTACACGCATCTCTAACACTTGAATCCGAATCTTTAAGTCTCTTAACAATGTGGGCAATGATTTTTGTCAGATGGGGTAGTGTCAAATCGCGATGTGATTGGCAAACAAGAGAGAGCAAGTTCAAAGATTCCTTCTTGACCGAAGGCTTGGCATTCGAAGAGTCGGACAGTGAGTCGTAGAGCGAGTTAAGAAGCATTGGGAGTGCCTCAGGAGAGATTGATTGAATGATAGAATGAAGGTCCTCAAGAGCGATCTGGTGGGTGTCACGATCCGCTAGCTTGGACAAGGAAGTTAAAATTCGTTGCTTGAGCTCCACCATGGCTAGGTGGGTAGATAGCGAGGAAGATCTTGAGTTAGATTGGGTTTGATTCGTGGGTTTAGCAGATTTAGAGGATTTAGGAGCCGATGTGCTCATTGTTAACCACTTTGGCAAGAGAAAGATGAGATTTTTACAGAAAAAATCGGAAGGTTTCTAAGAGAGAACTCAAAAGGTGAGTGAAGCAGAGAATGTAGTTGCAGTGAGAGTTATTCTTTCAGCGTAGAGAATGCAGAGTGGGAGCTAAGTAAAGGGTAGTGAAGTTTTCTCGTCTTGTTGGTTGAATGTCTTCTCTTACTTGTGAAGAGGCCACCATGTGAGTTTTGTAGAAGGTGAGATCTGTGAACAGAGGGAGAAGTGAGGGAAAACCGAAAAATTGTGTTCTTGTTTGAAAAACGTTAAGCTTTTTTTGATTAAAAAATGTAAAAGTTTCAAAAAGTAAAGGATTTCTTCATCTACTTACCAAATTTTCCATTTCTTAACCAAAATGTTGTGATAGAACTAGAAGGGGGTTTGCTGTTGTTACTCCCTTGGATGTGAAAGATGGAATTAAAATGGAGCAATTAGAGATCGGATCATGGCATGGGAAATGGGAAATGGGATGCGATGTGAAGCTTAAGCTGGAGGGCCTGGTTAATCCGAGTGACTAGTTATGGGGTCAACATCTTAAGATGAACTCTATAATTAAACTAAAAATAGAAGCTTTGGGCATCATGTTACTTCCGACGTTTTGATGGTAATTTTTTTTCCAATCAAAAAAATATATTATAGATAAATTAAGTTAAACTAAACTTTGTTATATTTTATTCGTTCTTTAAATTTGACTCAATTTTGGATTTTTAATATTTCTAAACTTAATGGTTTAAGTTTACTTAAATAAAATCATGTTAACAATGTCAAAAAAAAATCATTTTAACGTTCCAATATATGGTAAATTTTAATTTATATTACATTATGCATAAGCACATAACGGATATGTAAATGACTTTGAAACTAAATATATGGTATGGTCTCCTAACGAGTTTAAATTACAGTGACTCATAAATATTATAGTATTAAGCGTCTTTATTAATTTATAAGATCAGTTTGAAAAAAAGATTTAAAATTGCTTATTTGTATATAAAATCTAGTTTAAATCAAACATGTATTGAGTTGAACCCTAAAGTTTTAGTTAAAAGATTGGTTCATTTGTTGATAGAAAAACAAAAAAAAAATATTGTTTTTATCTCTACTTAACATTTGCAATTAAAACAATTGACAAGTTTAAACTTTTTCCAAAAGTTAGATGAATATGACTAAATGCATAAAAAAAAGTGATAATTTTTGGAGAACTTTAGGATTATAATGTATAATTTACCCTAATAACTTTTTTAATTGTTTTATTTGTTACTTAAAAAAGTGTTTACATAATTATCCAACCTAATATTTAAAGATAATATAATATTATCTTTCTCTTGTTTGAAATCTCAAAAGTGATTATGTTTATGTGATAAGATGAATCAAAACTAAAATATTAAATTTCTATTTTGCAATAAGCCCAATAAATATTAAAAATTTTAACAAGAATTTACATCTTTTTGTTTAATCATGATAATAAAATGTAATTTAGAAGTTTTGATATCAATAAAAGAAATTTATTAAAAAAATAGGATGATATAACTTATATTACTAATAAAAACAAAATTAATTATGAACATTGTTTTATCTTTCCATATATTAGAGGAAAATCTTATTTTCTTGTAAATTCATTTTATTTCATAAGAGGAGACTACTAAAAAACATACAAGACTAGAACATACGCCAAAAGGCCCAACTAAAGAAAATCACTATAAAAACAAAAGAATGAAAGGTGATGAGAAACTTAACTCTAAACCATTATCCCATAAAGAACCAGAGACATAAAAGACCAAGAAATCAACACCTACAATTAGTGGCGGAACCCTAGATAAAACGGAAGGTTAGACAAACCAAGTAAATAAATAGATAGAAATTGAGGCCTTCATATTTGGCCAAATATCATGTCAAGAATCTCCTAAAATGTTAGAGGGATAAAAGATTCCTCTAAACAACAAGTGCTGAAGGATTTTGTCCTAGAGAATAAACTAGTCTTGATTGGTGTTTTGGAAACCAAGCTTAAGCTAGAGAAACTCTAGTGACCTTTTGGGAAAGCAATGGCAATGCTTTCCAACCACCGTTATCATCATTATGGTAGAGTGGTGACTGCTTTTGATACTAGGCTAGTCAAAGTTTAGGTATTACATATTACAAACTAATTAATGCATTTGAAAGTCTCCTACATCCAAGACAAAACTACTATTACAACTACCTTTATATATGGAACAAATTTTACTTTCAAAAAAAGATTGCTTTAGGACAAGCTAAAGGAACTCCAACCCCAAATCCAAGGACCTTGGCTCATTCTAGGAGACTTCAACATAATATTCCACTTCTTTGAGGCAGAAGGAAATACCAGCCTAAAGAACTTCTCAGCTAATTCTTATGAGTATGTAAAGGATATAGAACTTATTAATTTGGAGAGAAAAAGGCTTTTATTTAATTAGAACAATAAACAAAATAGGCATCAACACATTATCAAGAGGTTAGACAGAGCTCTAGTCAACAAGGATTGGCTCACAATATTCATAAAGAGTAAGGTAAAAGTCTTGGATCCTATTTTCTCTAACCATGCTCCATTATTAGTGTAGAATATGTTCCAGACTTATAAAAGGAGTTTCTCGTTTTGATTCAACAATTATTTAATAAATGTAGAAGGCTATGAGGAGGCTATCAACAAGGGCTTATCTCAAAGATTTAGGGTTAGCAAGCAATGTATCTATGTGAAGAAGTTTAAAGGAATCAAAGAGGAACTGAATCTGTTAAAGAATAAAACAGGGGGTAAAAACACCTCCGAATCTATTAAAAGGACCAAGAAATCTTTAATCAAGGCATAAAAGAAGCTAACTATATAATCTAGTATAGAATATCTCCTTACTAAAGAAAGATTAACAGTTTTTGAGTTTGTAAGGGCCCTCTCTTCTCACAATTCTTTGATCTAGCAAAGGTCCAAAATTAATTGGATGTAGGAAGGAGAAAAAAAACTTAAACTTTCTTTTCAACACTATTCTAGACAAAAAATACCAATAGATTCACTCTATTATCGATTAAGAGGGACACAAAGTGTATACTCAAGAAGGCTTTCAAAAAGAAACTATTTTTTTCTTTAAGGAATTCTTTGGAACTTATATTCTTAGCTCTTCCACAGTCTCATAACTAAGAACCTTTATCTCTAGTTAATTTTTAGAGGTAGATAAAGAAGTCCTAACAAAACCAAGTAGTCCTCAAAAAGTAGAGAATGTGGATTTTGAGCGAAAGACCTGACCCCTAATCAAAACCACTACCATTGATCTAATATTGGAGTTATTTGAAAGAGGTCACATCTTGAAGGAAATTAACTTATCTCATATTTGCCTAATCCCTAAATGCCCAAATCCTGAGTCCTTGAATGAATACAGGCCTATATCTTATTGTAATTTCCTATATAGAATTATTCCACAGATCATCGCCAATAAAATGAAGCTAATAATCAAGCCTATTATTAATGAAACATAAGGAGCATTCATATTTTAATGGCTCAATAACTTTGTAAAGGATACTTAAGGGAAAATCGCCCTAAAAATTGTGTTATTAAAGTTGACTTCTTCGAAGCGTTTGAAATTATAAGCTAGGATTTTATACTTAATCTCTTACAAAACATCGAATTCCCCATAAAATTCAAGAATTGAGTTAAAATATGCCTTATTTCCACCTCCTTCAGCATTCTCATTAATGGTGAGTTGACTTCTATGTTCTTATAAGCTAGAGGCCTAATGTAGGAACGTCCTATTTCTCCATAACTCTTAATATTATGTATGGAAGCGTCCATAAGACTTATAAAGGATAACATCCACTCCGAGCCCAACTTCAGATTCTACAATAAATTCAAGGAAATCAAGTTGGTTTCATTTACTTTTACCGATGACCTAATCCTTTTCTCTAAAGCTTATAATGCCTCAATTAGGCACCCTAATAACCACCCATGGGGTATTTAAAGAGTTATCTAGTTTGAAAGTCAATAGAAATAAAAACCATATTCTCTTTTTAGAAAGTGTCTAATCCAATAGAGACTGGCTAGGCAACATTTTAGGGATCCAAGGTACGAACCTCCCTTTGATAAGATCTTATTTTGAAATATTATTTGATATTATCTCCTTTGTTTTGAATTTATTTTGATGCTTCAATATTAAAATTAAGGTTTGCTTTGTTTTAGGAGATGAAAAGTGGATATTGTATCAAATTGAGACATTATTGGTAATAATTACAAAATTTGGATAAAGTGAAGAGATTGTTACTGTGGATAAGACTGATCACTTGAAGAGTTGGAGTTTAACTGGGAGACTTTCTTCTATCCTTATCATGTTGGAATTTGAATTTGTTTTAGATAGACATTTTTAAAAGATAAAATTAGATTAGGATTAGATCAGAAAATCCTATAAAAGGGATGTTCCTCATAACAAAAAAGGGTTCTCTCTTCTTACGTTTTTCACAATTCTGTATCTTTTTTCTATTTTTGTTGTCGGAGCAAAAGTCATGTGTGGTTAAACTAAATCGTTTTGATTTAAGGGGATTCAATATTCTAGCTGTAACTTTGTGAGATTTTATGTTCTTAACTTGTATTCATATTTTAATTCAAGTATTTCTTGTTTTAATTTCTCATATTTCATGAATGATTAATATTGATTAATTTGACAATTTAATATTGATTATTCTATTGCTATCCATGAATTTAATGATCTATAATTGTCATGAAGGATTGGTACAAGTAGCAAATAGGTTATTTATGAATTTCCATATTTAAATTATGATAAACAAGACAACTAAGTTAAATAATTGTAGTTATATCAATTATTTAATTTAGGATTAGTCTTTTTCACTAAGCATATTGCTATCATTTATTTGATATGGAACGCTATCACACCCAATCAATGGATGATAAGTTTTGATTTGGATGTTGGGTTTGAACCAATTAATTTAGGAAAACTTGAGACTTATTATGGCTATCCTAATATTTTTCGGACTAATTGCTTGAATTGTGAAAAAATTCTTTTTAAACCAATGATCAATGCTACAATTAGATGAGATATTTCCCTTGAATCGGAGTTTGATAATCTTAACTTTCTCACTTTTATATTCTGTTGACTTAATTTGATTTCTTATTAATTTTGGTTAATGAGTTACTTAAATTACTTAAAATTAAGAAAGTAGTATTTAGTTTTTTAGGGATTCAACCTAGTTTCACGACTACTATAAGAAGTTTGGAGAATCAGAATTATTTTGGGGTAAGTAACACACACCTTGAGGATAAAATTTTAGATTTAACTAGTCTAGTTCGTCAAATTGCAATCGGCAAGAGTATGTGGAATATGCTTATTCTCTGGGCATCGTACGGATACGTGCCCTACACTACAACAAGACTCTCTTCAAGAAGCTAATGCGATAGGGGACTTTCCAAGTCAGCCTCAACAAAAGTATGACCGTAATTCCAATTACTACAATCCAAGACGGAGAGATCACCTAAATTTGAGCTATGAAAATCAAGGAGGCCAATAATGATATCAAGCTCACAATTTTAAACAACCTCAGGCTCCTACACTCATCCTCAATCTTCAAATTCAGGTATGTCTTTAAATGAAATTATTAAAGCACTTGCTAATAATACTCAACAATTTCAACAAGAAACAAGGGCAAGTCTTCAAAATATAGGAAATCAAATCACTCAATTAGCCACCTCGGGGAGTAAATTGAAAGTGCAAACATCAAGAAAATTACCTTCCCAAACAGTGGTGAATCATAAGGAGAATGTAAGTGCAATGACTTTGAGAAATCATAAGGAAATTCAATCTGCAATTTCTTTGCCAATAGAGATATAAAAAAAACACGATGATGGAGAAAAGAAGGAAGAAATTCTAACTCACGAATCAGAAAAGATAAAAAATGATTAATCTTCATCATTATCAATTAATGCACGTTTACCTCCTTTTCCTAGGAAGTTAGCTAAACCAAAAGATGACAAATATGAAAGAGAGATATTAGAAACTTTCAAAAAGGTGTTAATTAATATACCACTTCTGGAAACCATCAAGTAGGTTCTAAAATATGCAAATTCATAAAAGGAAGCTGTAGGATAAGGAGAGAATAATTTTGGGTAAGAATGTATCAGCTGTGATAAATAGAAAATTACCATAAAATATAAAGACCCAGGTATGTTTACACTTCCGTGTGTTATTGGTAATAAGAAAATTGAGTGTGTCATGCTAAACTTAGATGCATCCATTAATTTCATGTCATACTCAATTTATCGAGCTTTAAATATGAATTCTTTGCAATAAACTAATGTGATTATCCTACTAGCTAATTATCCTACTAGCTAATCGTTTGTATGTACGTCCTATTTGAGTTATTGATGATGTTTTAGTTCAAGCTAATGGTTTAGTATTTCCAGTAGATTTTGAATTCTTAAAAACATATTGGAGATAATGATCGACATTCGGCTTCGATTCTATTGGGTAGGACATTTATGAAGGTAACCAAAATAAAAATTGATGTGGATGAGGGTAATCTTTCTGTAGAGTTTGATGGAGAGATAGTAAAGTTCAATATTTTTGAAGCAATAAAATACCCTAATGATCTTTAATCTATATATCATATGGATATTATGGATTCATTTTTGCAGGATATGTTTAATGAAGCAAATATTGAAGATGAGTCAGATTTTAAGGCCAAATCCGAAGTGAACGAGCAAATTGATGAAACTTGTGCAGTTATAGAATCATTATCAACCATGCAAATAGATTCGAAAACTTTGAATACTGAACTTACTATAAATCACAAGAAAATGTTACCTTTTATTTTGTAGGCTCCAAAGATTGAATTGAAAGCTCTAGCTAATCATCTTAAATAGGTCTATTTAGGTGATAAAGAGTCATTACCAGCGATCATTTTAAAAAGGCTGACTAAAAGCAAGAGCAAAAATTAGTGACACTACTTAAAGAATACAAAAATGCAATTGGTTGGACTTTTGTGGACATAAAAAGAATCAGCCCGATGATTTGCATGCACAGGATTCTTTTAGACAAGAATGCTAAATCAAAATGGGAGCCCCAAAGAAGACTTAATCCAACAATGAAAGATGTGGTAATGAAAGAGATTTTAAAACTTTTCGATGCAGGTATAATCTATCCAATCTCGGATAGTGAATGGGTAAGTCTAGTGCATGTGGTGCTCAAGAAAACTAGTATGACAATGATACAAAACCATAATGATGAGTTGGTACCAATGAGGGTAAAAAATGGGTGGCGAATGTGCATAAACTTTAGAAAGCTTAACTTAGCTACTAGAAAGGACCATTTTTCATTACCCTTTTTTAATGAAATGTTAGAAAGACTTGATGGTAAATTATGGCCATTACCCTTTGTGGATCAAATAGCAATTGCTCAAGAGAATCAAGAAAAGACTACATTCACGTGTCCTTTTGGAACGTATGCTTTTAGATGAATGCCTTTCAATCTCTGTAATGCTCCAGGTACGTTCCAAAGATGCATGATGAGTATATTTTCTGAGTATATTGAGAATTGCATTGAAGTATTCATGAATGATTTCACTGTTCATGGAGATTCATTTGATGATTGTTTAAATCACTTATCTAAGGTTCTTAAACGATGTATTGAAACAAATTTGATGTTAAATTATGAAAAATGTCATTTTATGGTAGATCAAGGCAATGTTTTATGACATGTGATCTCATCCAGAGGCATATAAGTTGATAAAGCTAAAGTGGATTTAATTGTGAACTTACCTTACCCTACAAACATTAGGGAAGTTCGATCTTTTCTTGGACATCCAAGATTTTATCACAGGTACATTAAAGATTTTTCCAAGATTGCATACCTTTATCAAAGTTGCTACAAAAAGACGTTCCATTTGACTTTAGGAAGGATGCAAGGAAGCTTTTGACAAACTCAAGGCACTATTAACAAGGACGCCTATTATTTAGCCACTAAATTGGGATCTCCCATTCGAGATTATGTACAATGTTAGCAACTATGCAATAGGAGTTGTTTTAGGCCAAAGGATTGAGAAAAGAAATCACGTTATCTTCTATGCTTCAAGAACATTAGATGCTACATAGTGCAATTATTCTACAACTAAGAAAGAGCTTTTAGCTATTGTTTTTGCTTTAGATAAATTTAGATCTTATCTGCTTGGTTTTAAAGTTATTGTGTACTCTGATCATGCAGCAATGAAATATCATTTGGCAAAGAAAGATCTAAACCAAGGTTGATACGATGGATTCTACTACTTCAAGAGTTTGATTTGATAATAAAGGATCGAATAGGTGTAGAAAATTTAGTAGTAGAACATTTGAGTAGGTTAGTAAGAGATAAAGATATTTTACTTGTTTCTAGAACTTTTCCTAATGAGCAATTGTTCCAAACGAAAGGTATGGTTCTATGGTACATTAACTTTGTTAATTATTTGGTTAGTAGAACCTTACCTTATTACATTAGTAAGTCTAGGAAGAAAAAGATAAGAAATGAGGCAAAATATTATGTGAGGGATGAACCGTACTTATGGAAGTTCTGCTCTGATCTAATTATGAGGCGTTGTGGGCCAGAAAATGAAAAAAATTATCTTAGCTTTTTGTCACAAATATGCATGTGGTGGTCACTTTGGCCCAAAAAGAACTGCTAGAAAATTTTTAGATAGTGGATTATTTTGGGAGACTTTATTTAAAAATGCTTATATGTTTTGTAAAAGTTATGACAGATGTCAAAAGACAAGTATCTTATCTCAACAAAATGAAATGCCTTAAACCCCAATTCTTATAGCTGAGATATTTTATGTATAGGGCATTGATTTTATGGGGCCTTTTCCTTCATCTTTTAGTTTTTCTTATATACTTTTGGTTGTTGATTACATTTCCAAGTAAGTGGTCGCAAAAGCTACCATAACTAATGATTCTGCAATTGTTATAGGGTTTATAAAGACTAACGTTTTTAACACATTTGGAATCCCACATGCCATTATTAGTGATTAAAGAAGTCATTTTTGAAATAGAGTTGTGGCAACGTTGTTTAAAAAGTATAAAGTGCATCATTGAGTAGTTAACGCATACCATTCATAAACGAATGGACAAGCAGAAGTATCACATAGAGAGGTGAAATCCATCTTGGAAAAGACTGTGAATCCTAGTCGAAAGGATTGGAGTTTACAACTGTACAATGATTTTTAGGTGCATTGTACAACTTACAAGACACCGATAGGAATGTCTCCTTATTGATTAGTTTTTTATAAAGCTTGTCATTTATTGGTGGAAATTGAACATAGAGCTTATTGGGCAGTGCAACGTTGCTACATGGATTTGGCGAAGGTTAGAGAGGAAAGGAAGTTGCAATTACAAGAGCTAGAAGAAATAAGGTTGGATGTTTAGGAGAATTTAAAATTTTACAAAGAGAAAACTAAATTGTTCCACGATAATATAATCTTGAGAAAGCAATTTGAGGTGGGACAGAAAGTGTTATTGTATAATTCTTAATCAAAGCTTATGTCAGGTAAGTTATGTTATAGACGGCTTAGTCTGTTTGTTGTTTCTAATATCTTTTCTCATGGTACAGTGGAAATAAAAAGTTTGCAGACCAAAAAGATTTTTAAGGTTAATGGACATAAACTGAAATCATTCTATAAAAAAATGACAGTTTCCAGTGTGGTGAATGTTGACTTGGAATTACCATCATACAAAGGATTATGAGAAGAACCGACTCCATCGGGCATAACGAAGTTAAACAATTGCACTTTTTAGGTAACAACCAAAAATTATGATAGTTTTATTTTATTTTAGTTATTTATAGTTGGCTGATAGGATTGAATTATCTTATATTTTTTATTATATTTCATGTGATTTCAATCCTATTTTTAAGATAAAATGTTTAACTGATGTTTAATTTGTGTTTACTGCTAGGTTGGATATGTCGGTATATATTTGAGGCAAAGAAGACAAAACTCTAAATGCAAACAACTGAGTTGGAAGGCAGCTAAGAGAGTAGCATTTTAATTGAGAAAATTGGAAAAATCAACAGACAAGAGGGTTTGGAGAAATTAATTGTCAACGTTGCAGTCATATACGCAAGGAATAGGAGCTGCGTTAATTGCAAATGAAGGCATGAGAGAATAACGCAACTACAGGAGACAACAATTAAATGATGCCATAAATCAATGGACAGCGTGAAAGCAAAATTAGGAGAACGCAAATTGAGGCAGCAAGCTACAATGTGGATGAGGATTTAACAGGAGAGGAAATTAATGTGTTAAAAAACGCAATTGATGGAGGCAACAATTAACGCACGCACAGGAGAATTAAATTTAAATGGCAGAATGCTTCAACAGACAGGATACAGCCAAGTTGTAATTATCTCATTAGACAATTAATGAGCCGGAGAGAGCACGCAAATTATTTGACAAACTGGAGGCGCAACATTAAGGGACAGACGCAATACAAGGCAATTAAATGGTCCAACCGTCCAAGAAAAATCATGCTATGGACGGTACAGAGGACAACAAATTAAACAGCAAAGAGAACGGCGTGGACCAACGAAGAATCAGACAAGAATTAGCTGAAGACAATTACAAAAAGGACAACCAGACGCAAGAACAGCTGGAGGCTTGCGCTGGAGGGATTAACGTAAGTGCTTTAGGAAACAATGCATATACGGACAAAATTAAATGAGCAACAGAAGAACAGTGGCGGCGCTGGAGGAGAATAAAAACCAAGAGACAAAGCCACCGAAGAGAGATATACAGCAATAGGCGCAACAAACAGGGAGTCACGCAACAGGCGTGACCATCGGCGCGCAACAAGAGAGGAGCAAAGAGAGTTTTAAGAAACCATGAACTTAAATTGTCTTGCCACAGAATAGTAGATTGAGAACAAAACAGTAGAGTAAGGGCAGACAGTGGAGAGCCGGACGTGAGTGGGCAGGCACAGGTGAGGGCTGCGGCTGGAGAGCTGGCGCTGGCTTGGCTTGTGGTTTACTGAACCTCCAGACGTGAACATCAGGTGCGGAAGGATTTAAGGAGTAAGCAGAATGTTTTAAGGCAGTTGATGGGTTACCCTTAACGGTCCCATCACTGCACAGTATCACAAGCACAGTGAAGGCCATATCGGACGGTGAAGTGTTTCGGCAGTGAATAAAAATTAAGAGTTTTTGGTTAGGGACATTGGATGGGGCTAAAGCAATTTATTGGAAAAGATCCATGAAGAGCTAAACATCCTGAAATCGGTTCAGAGGTAAAATCGACGCCGACGACTCGGGATAAGTATTGTTTTATTATTTTGTTGTTTCTTTCTCTCATTAAAAATTGATTGTGTTATCCTATTTTAATTAATTGGGTTTTGTATGGATAATCGAATTTTTCGTAATTATTCGATTATTTATGTCTGAACTTGTTGGGAATTGTGATTGATGATTTTAATGCGTTCATTGAATTATTAATTTCAATCCCATTGCTAGAATTTCGATATAATCCGTAATTGTTATGTTGAA
>JANZLX010000213.1:40558496-40575251 GCA_025531955.1 Erythroxylum orinocense
AGATTGATGTTGTATCGTGGCTTGAAAATGCCACTTTAGTTTGATGATGTATTTCCTTTGAAGTATGTAATAGTTTATGGATGTGTATCAATTAGCAAAATAAATTATGGTTTTGTATCTAAAGTGCATATGATCATGGATGATGGTTGATTTGCGATATGATTGAGACTAATGGGATTGATTGAGATTTTGTACGGTCAATTGAGAATTATTAAAGTGTTAGGGATAGATGTGTGTTTCTGCTGGTGTTATGGATTCCGGACGGAAGGTCCGATGATTCTGAATTTGGTTTTGGGATATTAGAAGTGTATTGTTCTCCTTTGCAGATTTTTGGGATGTTCAAAATACAGTCGTTATGCTGCCCGATTTTCGAAAAAATCGGGTTATGGTTAGTAAGAATTAGAATATGTTTTAGAAATGAGATAAGATCTTGGTTATGGATGACATTTTGAGGTATGTACGTATGTATGATTTAAGATTGTATAAGGATGAATTATTCTGTTTGATTGGATAAGGTTGATTAAAGATGAAAGAAATGAAAAAGAAAGATTAGAAAAAAAAATTTATACTAGTTTTGCGGATGGGTTGAGTCTAAGGTTTCCAACGCTCTTCGACTCTTTCCTAAGATATTTGTTTGTTCTCGGATGTCTGACAATTCGTTTTGTTCGTTTTTTTTCTTCCACGTTTTTGTTTCGCTTCGCGATTTGCTTCTTTGATTTCAATTGTATTTCGTACTTTCGTTTTGATTTACACTTCGATATGTATTTCCTTCTGTTCGTTCAGCTTATGTTTGCTTATTATTAGCTTCGGATTCAATTCTTTCGCCTTCGATTCTCATGTGCTTTGTACTTTGTCTTCAATATGTATGTTCGCTTCCGTTTGATTTCTTTCGTTTCGCTTTGTCTTCGCTCCTTCGTTAATTTTTGATTCCTCTTTTCTGGTTGGGATACGATTTCGAGATCGGGTTCCAACATATGTATTCCGCAATTTCTGGAAAATAGTGTTTTGTAGATATAGTGGACCCCAAACAGGCTATGGAAATTCTATTGATTGTAATGTATTCACTGAAATGTTTATAAATAAAATTGATTGAGTGTATTGTTGTGACTGAAAATGTTTACAAATGGAAGTGAACCCAACTTGGTTTTTGGTTTCTGAGCTTTTGAGTGTTTTAAAAAAAAGTATATTGAGTTTTGACTGAGTGATGTAGCACGCCACCCTCGCGGGACACGGGCTCAGATATCACCATCGATGTCGGGTTCAGGTCACGCGGGAGTGGATTGTTACATGTTTATTTTACAGGCATATGTTATATTGTTTTAATTTTAATTAAGATATTTATTTATGTAAGTAAATGTAGGAGACAAGTATGGCAATTGTGAACCCATTTTATCTTTTATGATGGATTAAAGGTAACATGTGGTCCCAACATTTTCTTTGTTAGTAGTAGCAATATTATAGGCCTTCTCCATATGTCAGAGTTGCTTAAATTTTACGTGAAATTGCATAACTGCATGCATATTATTATTGATTTTCATCCATAAAATATATGAATTCCCTATGTCTCATGATTATGACTTGATCGTGGTTTTTTATGTATATAAGTTTTAATTGATTAACCTCGATAATCAGCAAGTGCACAGGTCGTTCGCGTAGTACCCAAGGTGTCAATCCCATAAGGAGGGATAATCTAATCCTAAAATTTAAAACCAAAACAAATCGCAGAAATTCAAACGTAAGGAAACCAAAATAAGAATGCAATTCAATCAAGCAAATCAATTCAATAATCAATCACAAAAATATTAACAAATGAGTAATTGCAACGCGCACTTAAGAATCAACCTAGGGGACTACCAATTGAGAGAAAGGAAATTTTACCTGTCTTTAACACTAACCTAATCAATTATGAAATACTGGATTATTGGTTTTAAATGATCCTAGGGTTGATTACTCTCTCTTGAGTTATAACTATTAACCTTAATTTATAAACCGTAATCAGATTATGAAAGTTACAATTTCTCAATTAAAAACCTATCCAAAACCCTAATTAGATCTGAAGTTATCTAATAAACAATAAGAAATTATTGCAAGATCTCTCTTCGCACAATTTTACCGATTTGATTTAATTTTTGTTCTATTAAATCACCTAACTCTTGTTAACCCAATTTAATTATTTGTCACTCGTTTCACCCCCTCTATTTATCACCGAATTCTACAATTACAGAAATTAAATCACAATAAATCCAGTAAAACATAAACAATCAAATTTCATTAAATCAAAGATAAAACCCCGAAGGTGAGTTTGGAAGCAGCATCAACATCCAATAATCATATCATCAACTATTATTTCAATTCTATACAATAATGAAATTGAAAATAACAGAAAATGCAAAATTGAATGGATGACAGGAAGCAACGACGTCAAGAAACTCCTAATTTGGGAAGTACAATGAGTTGACTTCTTCATGTCTTCTCTCTTCCTTCTTCTCTTTCTCTATCTCTCAATAATTCACTCTAGGGTTTCTCTGAAAGTGGCTGATGCAAAAGCTCCCTCGTCTTCTTTGTCTTATTCTTTAAATACCTTTTGTGCTCTGAGCAGCCCTAGGTTTTTTTAGGTCTAAAAGGTTCAAAAAAATCCCTTAAAACTTGATGTTTTTAAGTGTCAGTATGCCACAACCAAGCCTTTTGTCATGATCATGGCAAGCAGGCCATGATCGTAGGCCATGTCCTAGGCTTCTATCATGATCGTAGCATATGGGCCACGATCGTGGGCTAACTCCAGTGCTTGCCTTGTTTCAGCCCTAGTGTCTCTAAAACTTCTCCATTCTTCGATATTGACCCTGAAATACTAACAAACACATCAAGGTACCTTAAAAAACATTATAATTAAGCTCAAAAACTTGTACTAACTCATAAAACACTTAAAACATAAATAATTAACAAACTAACACAATTCTAACCTACGCACATACTCAACAATTGAATTAACCATTAAATACATATCAAACTAAGCCCTAAAACATGATGTAATTCACACTTATCCAAATCTCCACACTTAAACGCTTGTCCTCAAGTAAACAAAATAACAAAACACACAACACACAATGCAATAATGAGACAATGGCTTCAACTTCATAAAATAAATTTAATTTCAAACATAATCATTTATGTCATATCAAATCATTAAAAAAAAATCCGAGACTAGGGGGCTTTTAACTAAATATACATATTAATTTAGATATAAGTGTTAATTTATTTACCCTTTTCTATTACACACACATATTAATAATTCTTTGGTCATTCAAACTTTGTAACTACTCCTAAGTATGTTTTCATTAAAAGTCAAGCTATTACAAGTTCGGTAGGTTTTTATTAGAAAACATTTTTTTATTTAAACAAGGACCTAGTCTTTTACTCAAAGGCAAACATGGATGATGAATGTCGATCCAGTTACTCGACTAAGTTGTTTTTCATTAAACTGCTTGGTTAAAACATCATTATAGCTTTTTGACACGGAGGCACACATTTGTGATACGTGTCAATCTGATTACTTAGCTACGTTATGTTCTCAACTGGCTACTAACTCTATTCATAACTCGAAGACGAGCGGAATAGTAATTTATTTAACAATAACACACACTTTTTTTAATTTAATGCTTACCTTGTTGCTTTAGCTACTCGTTTCTATGAAAAAATACTAACAAAGCTACTTAAGTCAAAATACTTTAAATTATGAATGAATGTGACAATTTAAAGGGTTACAACTTAACACTAAATCCTAATTAGGCTACATATTTAACCAAAGAATCCCAATTCATTAATTTTTGTGAGCTAATGATTATCCACGACCTAATAGACTATGTTCAAAATTAAATAAAATTTAATCCATCTAAGTCATTAACACATTCACACGATTCATAAAATGCAATCTAACAACTATCATATAATATGCAAAACTCATATTTAAATCAAAACGCATAACCCTCCCCACATTTGAACAACACATTGCCCTCAATGTGAGAAGGGGAAAAACAAACACATATGGAAAGAAGAGACATAAACTTAAAGTAAAACAAAATGTAAGTAAAGATTAAAGGTAAAAAGAAAAGGGTTATAACAAAGCCTCATGGTGATGAAGGTGGGGAAGGTGTTGGAGGTCTTGAGCCTCGAAATAAAAATGGATACGACATATGTTACGTCTTTGACATTGTTGAGTTTGGTCCCCCTTCATTCTTCTAAAGTTCGCTGCAAGTGTAGCTATGATTACCTTGGTGCTCACGGAGATTGTATCAAGCACTTTCTTCCAGCTCGGTTCTTCTGTTTCTTCTTCCTCCTCAGACTCTTCACTAGTCGAGTCTTCTTTTGCTTGCTAAGGCGGCACTATACTCGAACTCGCTTGACTAGCCTTGATCTTCATATGCGTTTTTGGTTAATATCCCGGAGTTCCATGTTATGGGACTTAAGGATTTCAACACGTCATAGATGATAATGATTTAGGAAGTCTAAGAGATGGACAGTTAAACCACTACAATCAATGCCATAATACTCAGCAATGGTAGAAACAAAGTACCCCATATCTAAATTATTTCTCCTCTTACGTAAAGTTGCAATAATAGCGTCCAGCACATGTGTGGAAGTGCACACTAGAATGTTGTGATCTATGCATCACAATATGTAAAGTTCCTTTGTTGAGCACTTGTTGGTTTCTGATTTATCAAAAACCAGTTGAAACATAAATTTGTGCAATAACAGGTGCTCTAAGTCTTTATGATGTTGTTATGGTCATTTTTGACATCGAATTGCTCTAACCTAGTAAGCTCATTCCAATAGCAAAAAGCACAAAAATCATCATGTTGATTGATAATGGAAAATTTGGGGAATCCACACATATCACACATGATTTTGATGCTTAGTTCAACCTAAACCATATTTCTTTAGGGTTCCTAGGTTTGCAGGAAAGGGAAGTAAAGAATTCTAAAGTGAGCTCCTGGTAGACAGGAAACTGGAAGTGTATGAATTTCGCCCTCTAAATTCTTCTACTAAGTTTTCTACCATATTGCACAATTTTAGCCTATCAAACGTATCAAAATTAAAATATTTCGGGGCTACAATTTGTTTAGCATTGAGGGATTGGAAACGAATACCTTCCTCCTCTGTATAGATCAGGAATGGTGCTCGGAAGTCTACTACCTTGTTCCTTCTCCCTCGTCCCAAGACTAAGTTTCATCCCGATGATTGTTCCCGCTTTGCTGATTGCTAAACGCATGGCATACTGGCTTGTGAGTAGGTAAAAGTTGGAAGAGACTGGAGGTTTGAAATTTTGGGCAGAGAGAAATGAGAGTGTTTGGAGGTTTTAAACTTAGAGAGATAAAGTAAAAATGAAAGTGAGTGAAAAAGTGAAGTAAGAAATAAATATATAGGTGGATAGAGGGTAAAATGGTAAAAAATGATTTTGAAATTCGCGTGTCCCCTTTTTGCCAATTTCGCGTGTCCTTTTTTTTCCCTACCTATGGCCTGCAATTTTTTTACCATTTTTTATTTTTTTTTGTCCTTCTCCCTTTTTTTGAAATCACTTCTTAATTGTTTATGGTCCTTGTTCCTCTCTTTACTTACTTCCTCGATCATCAAATTCATGTCGAAGTCCTATGCCTTCTCGATTTTACTTGGAAACGAAATAACCTAGCTACGGAATTCAACGATGTAAAAATCAAGGGAAATGACATCAATTTAACAGTCCATGGGTTGCCTTCCATGTATCGCTTCTTTTACTATCAGTAGCTCGATGCTCTTCTTATGCTCAAAGTGGTTCGAATGAATCGTGCAATGGTAGCACAACCATCGATCTTACAATTTGCACATAAGCTACCATGCCCTAGATTATGCTCTCCCTATGATTCTCCTTTCTTCGCCTTCTTCTTTGTGATCGTTTCTTTCTAGATGCATTTCCAGGATCCTCAATATCTTCCCACTATCCTTGAGGTTCGGTTTCCTTGTTATTAATGTTGGAGGTAAGGGAGAATCATTGTCTTTCTTTGACACTTTAAAGGATATTTCATGATTGCCGACCCTCAGAGTTAGTTCACCCCATCAACCTCAATTATAGAACAGGAAATAGCCAAGAATTCACGTCTAAGTACCATAGGGGTTTTCACATATTCTCCAATATCCAATATATAGAAGTCTATGGGATAAGTAAATTTATCAATTTGTACTTGCATACCCTTAATAATCCCCTTTGGTTAATGAACTGTTTTGTTCGCCGTCTTCACTAGCATCTTTGTGGGTTCTAACTCTCCTAACCTCAATTTTTGACTAAAAGTATAAGGCATCATATTGATACTTGCTCCTAAATCTATGAATGTCCTATCTATTTTGACTCCATTGATAATGTAAGGAATGTAAAAATAACCTGGGTCCCCTTTCTTCCGTGCTATGTTAAGGTCTTCTTCTACTATACGCTCCTTAGTGTGAGCTTTGTTTGTAGATGTTCCTTTACGTCTTCAACCTTTAATTCAACCTCCCTAGAATTCCTCATCGCCCTACTTGCAATTGACTTCCACTAAGCTAGAATAGGGTACGAAAATTTAGGTCGCGATTCCTCGATTTGCTCAATTATGAACTCACTTGGAAGGAATTCCATAATTACTTGTCCTTCTCCCTTTGCTCCGTCTTCCTTTGCATGTTCGAGTTTCTTTTCTTAGGTCTAAGTAATGGCCATAATCCATTCCTTTAGGTTAGACTCGGTATTACTTGGAGGGTTCCTACGTTCCGAGTAGAAATTGCCTCCGCTAGTTGACCTACTTATGACTTGCTAGAATTTGCTTTCAAGCCTCTTATATGCGTCATCCATGCCACTAATTTGATCTAAAATCTTATCCAACTTGGATTTCATTGAGCTTTGTTTGTCTTGTTGGAAGCCTGATCGTCCTTGAGGTCTGAATTGTCCTCCAACATTGTTTTTCCACGAGAAGTTAGGGTGATTCTTCCACCTAGGGTTGTAAGTGTTGGAGTAGGGGTTGTTTCCCCCTCCTCGTCCATATTAAGATCTCATATAATTCACTTGCTTTGGATCGCTTTCCTTCATCAACAAACAGTCCACTGTATCATAGTCCATTTATCGATAGAGTTCACACTTAAGTTGCACGAGTCACCAGAGTTGAGGATGAAGCCTTCATGTTGTTGAGCTGTCAAGTTAAGCTATCAATTTTCACTTGCATTTCCATCATTTGATCAACAACTACAATTCCTTTTTGTTCTCGGAAGGTAGTAATTTGTCTACTTCGCTCATTCGTCCACAAGCAGCTATTACTCACCATCTCCTCTACCAGCTCTTCTGCTTCATCTACCATCTTTCTTATCAGTGATCCTCTTGAAGCTGTATCAATTATGCCTCTCGTATGTGGGGTTACTCCATTATAGAGTGTTTGCAATAAGAATTCCTTGGGTAAGTTATGGTGTGGGCATTTCTGTTACAAATCCTTGTATCATTCCTACGCTTTATATATCGATTCCCTATCACTTTGATAAAGTTAGTAATCTCCTTGATGATCTAAAAAGGCACGAACTAACTGATCCTAAGTCATGACATTAGTTGGGTTGAGGGAATGATACCAAGCCTTTGCTCTATCTCTAAGGGTAAAAAGGAAAATCTTAATTCTGACTGCATCTTCTGAAATCTAATGGTACTGAAGGATATCACAAATTTCAAGGAAGTTCACTATATATGCATTAAGATCTTCATTTGTTAGTTCATAAAACTGCACATTCTGTTGAAACATGTTTAGGAGGGCTGGTTTGATTTCAAACGATGCTGCTTGTACGGATAGCCTAGCTACTCCTTAGCTAGTCGCATTAAACCCTGGTCTTATGAAATTTATAAGGATCCGTTGTTGATGTCCTTGGTTTGCTCTGTGGTTTAAATCTTTCTAAAATTCTTCAGCCATTGTTGCTTACGATTTCCTCTTCTTCTTCACGCCAAGCTTTCCTAATGGATCGTTCTAATCGAGTTATGTCTAATTTTAAATTTTCAGCTACATAACTCGATCTTTTCGTGACTCTTGAGTTCATGCAAGAGAACGATTTCAAAAATAGAAAGAAAGAATGAAAACAAAAATTGAAAACTAACTAAACACCTTAAACTATAGAATTAAACTAATTGCCTCCCGACAACGGCGTCAAAAACTTGATCTTGATTTTTCGATGTGTGTAAGTTTTAATTGATTAACCTTGATAATTTGCAAGTGCAAGGGTCATTCACATAGTACCTAAGGTGTCGATCCCACTAGGAGGGATAATCTAATCCTAAAAATATAATCTAAGGTAAAAAAAATTCGCAGAAATTCAAATGTAAAGAAACTAAAACAAGAATGTAATTCAATCAAGCAAATCAATTCAAGAACCAATCAAGAAAATATTAAAAAATTTGCAGTTGCAACACATACTCAAGAATCAACCTAGGGAACTACTAATTGAGATAAAGGAAATTTTACCTATCTTTAACGCTAACCTAATCAATTATGAATTACTGGATTATTGGTTCAAAATGATCCAAGGGTTGATTATTCTCTCTGGAGTTATAAACATTAACCCTAATTTATAAACCCTAATCATATTGTGGAAGATGCAATTTGTCAATTATCAACATATCCAAAACCCTAATTAGATCTGAAGTTGTCTCATAAACTATCGGAAACTATTGCAAGATCTCTCTTCGTACAATTTTACCAATTTGATTTAATTATTATTCTATTAAATCGCCTAACTCTTATTAGCCCAATTTAATAATTGTTCACTTAATTCACCCTCTCAGTTTATCACTGAATTATGCAATTGCAGAAATTAAATCATAATAAATCCAGTAAAACATAAACAATCAAATTTCATTAAATCAAAGATAAAACCCCGAAAGTGAGTTTAGAAGCAACATCAACATCCAATAATCTTATCATCAACTATTATTCCAATTCTATAAAATAACGAAATTAAAAATAACAGGAAATACGAAATTGAATGGACGTTAGGAAGTAGCGACGTCAAGAAACTCCTGATCTGAGAAGTACGTCAAGTCAGCTTCTTCTCCTCTTCTCTCTTCCTTCTTTGCTTCCTCTATCTCTCGATAATTCACTATATTCTCTGAAAGTAGATGATGCAAAAGCTCCCTACTTTTCTTTGTCTTATTCTTTAAATACCTTTTGTGTTCTGAGCAGTCCTAGGATTTTGTGGGGGTCCAAAAGGTTAGAAAATTCCCTCAAAACTTGACATTTTTATGTGTCTACTTGTCTGCCTGACGCAAGCCATTGCAGTGGCCCTGCATGCCACAATCTTAGGCCATATCCGAGCCTTATGTCATAATCATGGCAAGCAAGCCAGGATCATGGGCCATGTGATAGGCTTCTGTCATGATCGTGGGTTAATTCTAGTGCTTCTGTCACGATTGTAGATTGTTTCAACCCTAGCGTCTCCGAAACTTTTCCGTTCTTCAATGTTGACCCTAAAACACTAACAAACACATCAAGGTAACTAAAAAATATAATAATTAAGCTCAAAGACTTGTATTAACCCGTAAAACATAAATAATTAACAAACTAACACAATTCTGACCTAAACACATACTAAACGATTAAATTAACTATTAAATACATATCAAACTAAGCCCTAAAATGCGATGTAATTCATACTTATCATGATTAGTGTATAGAACTTTTACCATAGATTTTGACAATCATTTTTTTAAAATTATGTGCTTTTATATGAGATGAAATGCATATGAAATATCTAAAAATCTATGTATTCATCTAAGAATTATTGCAATATATATCATATGATCTTTATCAGAATGAGTTTTTATGTTGTGTTACTTATTCATCATTATATTTTAAGTGCCTGATCGTCATTTGATAGATTAGACAGATGATAACTATTAGGAGTAGCTTTCCGTTAGGCAAACTCCTTAAACTCTTATAAACAAAGTATACATTGTTTGTACTTTCTACTCAATTGGCATTATTTTCTACTTAGTTAACATTACTCAAAGCAACTTATATACGTGTTTGTATATGTTTGTTTATAAATTGTTGTTTATTTTCCATTTGCAAAGTTATCTACTTGCCTTTTGTAGGGTCATAATGACTAAATATGGAATCTTGACATTATATTATGGTGGATACTTTTAAAAAAAATTTGAGTTGAGTTTTGAGAATAAATTTTCAAGTTATTTTGATAAAGTGAATCTTAGCTAGCTATAGACAAATTTGTAAGATGGGGAAGGAGGAACTTGGATATTTACAAGTTGCTAAGGTTTATTATAGAGTTTCGATCTTTAGATTCAATGAGTTAAGATAAGGCTTATTATAGAGTTTCAGGTTTTAGATTCCATGAGTCCTTAAGGCTCATTGAATCTAAAGAAAGTTTTATTAGATTAATTAACCTTTAAAAATACAAGGGACAATTGAGGTTCATTTTACACAAAAACTTGACAATCCAATTATGGCTATAAAAGTTTTGGATATAACAAGTAATGATGAGGATTTGAGACTTGATGATTGTATTATACATGATGAAGTTAATTCAGACATCAGTGAAGAAGAGAGTAGTAATGATGGGGATGTGCACTAATAATGAAGCTAAAAGAGGAGTGATAATGAAGATGAAGAAATATAAAATACATTAGATGTTTCAATTCCATATAGCCACTAACTAATGGAGATTGATTCTAATGATTGATTATAATGATTATGAAAGTTTCATTGATAGTGATAAGTAGCCTCCTGAAGAGGAGCTTAGGGAGCTAATTAGAAGAACTAGCATAAGTATTAGACATAAATCAAGGGTAGTATGTTACATTGGACACTAGGTATGTAGTTTAGAAATTCTAAAGAATTCAAAGATGTTGTTGTTGATTATTCAATAGCAACAAGGTTTATGTCCAATGGAAAAAAGAGAGTCTAAGCGAATTAGAGTTTGAAGCATTGAAGGACGCAATTGAGAATTTCATGCAACATATCATAGTAATGACAAATGTTTCAAAATAAAAACATACTTAAAATGGTATTAATAAAATTTTTTGCCAGACACATCTGAGACAGTTTTCTAGAGAAGACTAGAATTACCACTACGAAGATAATTAAAGAATGCAGGGAAAAGTTAAACATATTTATGAATTTTACTATATGCGGGGTTGCTAAGAGGAAGTTACAAAAGAAGAGAGCATTAGACTATACACGTGAATATTCTAAGTTGTAAGGTTATATATAGGAGTCAATCTTAAATCAACAATGAAACTACAACTGTCAAAGAAACAAGAGACCTTATTGATTTTGTTTAAAAGGTCATACATTTGTTTCGGATCTATAAAAGAATGATGAAGGCATTTGAGGCCCATACTTGGGATGGATGGTTGTTTCTTGAAAAGTGAATTTCAAGGATAACTAATCAATTCAGTTGGAAAAAGGTATGTCAATTTTAGCCCGGGTTGATTGGGCCACGAGCCAAAATGGTTCGGCCCGACCAGAAGAACAAAACAACGTCTTTTTGTAAAAAAATTTTAAAATAAGGATGGGTCGGCCCACCCACGGCCCATCCAACCAAGGGCCCAGCCCAAACTAGCCCATTGGCATCCCTAGTTGGAAAGGATGGAGGGGAAGGTATGCATCTTATAATATAAGTAGTTGTTAAAGTTGAAAATACTGATTCATAGAGTTGGTTCTTTTCATTCTTATCAGTTGATTAGAGTTGAAATATAGAGATTGAGTCATGATAATTTCTTACATGCAAAAGGTACATAGTTGTATATTTGTGTCTTTCTACTTATGCTATTTGTATGATTTGTTATTATAGCTCATTATTTGATAGTTATTTTTGTAACTTGTGTATCTAAGAATTAATGAGTGTTATCGAGGAGACGCTTCCAAATGCATGTCGCAAAATGTGCCCCAAACGTATTTACCATAATTGGCATAGATAATGGAGTGGTAAATACTTGAGGAGATAATTTTGGGCATGTGTGTGGACTATATACATCAAAGACTTCAATAAGCAATTGAAGAAATTGGAAAAAAAATAGACTTAGATATGTTTCTGCTTTGCTTGAATATTTAAAAGAGAATAAGGCTAGGTTACGCCAATCATTTGAGTCAAAATGTTTAATCATTGACAATAACTTGAGCAAGGATTTTAAGGACGGATCATACCAGCAAAAGACAGATTGGTAATCAGTATACTAGAAATCATAGGAACGATGACGATGAGGAGACATGCTGAAAGGAGGGTATATGCATATGCTTAGAAATCAGATATTGCACCTACAATTGTGAATAAGCTAGAAAAGAAATAAGGAGTCAATGCAATGGATAATTACGTGGAACAGTGACAAAGCATATAAGGTTAGTAAAAGGGATGGAAAGTATATTGTAAGACTAGGAAGGGATAATTGTTATAGCTACAGAATGTTGAACTTGTAGTTACCTGTGTAAACATGCAATCGATGTTATCAGTCACTCCAAACAAAAATCAAAGGCATTTGTGAATGATTGCTACAAAATAGTACCTATTTAATAGTGTATGATCAAGTGTTATAGCTTATTAGGGTGTGATATTTTAGCCATTAAATGATTATAAGGAAGTACATTGACTAGCCAAAAGGTTAATGCTAGAAAGGCCAAAGAAGTCAAGGAGGAGATATAAAAATGAACAAAATAATGTACCAAGTTCAAGTAAGGTATTGCAAAAGAGTTAAGTATAAAAAAGTAAGAAGTACAGTGATTGCAGATACAATAGTACGACATGTAACGTAACAAGACCTAATGACAACATGTCAATGTAAGTGATTAATACCTTTTTATGTTTTTTAAATTTAATCTAATTATGAATATTAATGTTATGCATATTATTTTGTAGGTTGAAAAAACTTCAATTAAAGGGCCTTGTGTTAAAGTATTGTCACTGGTAACTTTACAGTGGTAATCTAATGATTCTTATATCTTACAAATTACGATGCTAATCATTTGACCCTATTTATAGTAAACAAACTCAAATCGTCAACTACTAATGCATGCAATCCTAATCAATAAAGAATCAATGTAAGTTGTACTCATTTTAAACTTATATGTATGTTCATCAGTAGGCTGATCAATTTTAAACTTATATGCATATTCATTAATAGGTTGGTTTATAAGTTGCTTGTTTTACAAATACTACTCAAAGGAAATATGGAAAAGTTGATCCAAGATCTTTCAAAATGTCATTTAAACCAAATGTTGTTGGGTTAAATAATAAGTCTAACATCACCTCAAGAAAATTGCAAGCTACTGCAAGTAAAAAGAAAAAGACAATTGGGATTAGCAGTCAACAAGTTTGACAAGCCAGACAATTGAGTTTGTGTATCAATATATTTCAATCTATGACATTGATTTAATGTATTTTGTAACTATATTGTACATTTGCTACTCAGATTGAATGAGCATTGTTGATTTGCTTAGAGGTTGGTTATATATATTATAAATACACAATAAGTATTTATATATGATAGGTCATGGTTATATATAATATAATGTTTTATTATATATATTGACATCACTATATTTGATGAACTAATAGCATCAACCATTTTTCAGGGATCAAAGGGTAAGCAAAAGGGTTATGAGAAGTTGAAGGAGTGAGTTATGAGTTGAGAAGGTGGACATGGGTATTTGAGTATTTATATAGGGCAAATTGGATGCTTTTGATCCTTTCTAGGTGATAAGCAAAATGGATAAAGGACTCTTTAACTGATGATTTTGCAATAACCTGCCTCAGGACCTTAATTGTCATGCATGGTGGAGATGGTCGTCGGAAAGTGTTGTTCTTATCCAACAATGGAGGTTTCTCTTCGACTGCTTGGTTGATGGGTTTCAATTGTAATCACTGCCCTGGACAACCTAGGCGATCACACAGCATCAATGGAGTCGTCAAGGGTTTGAAGAAGATCACCCTGCAGAGTGATTCTAGTCAGGCGGGGAAGTAGTGGGAGCCATTATGGAGCAACTGGTCGTACCAGAGAAAAGGGTTGCAACACCTGTTTTATTCTTGTCATTGTCAGGATCTCAGAAGCTCTGCATGTAACTCAGGGGAGGGGATGGGGACGCAGAGCTGCATGCACGACCACTGCGGACTATCTTTCACGTTGCAGGTTCTCCTAGCATGTCAAGGTCATATCTGCATTCTCGAGCCTCTTGATAAACAGTCGTTATCACAGGCAACAGTCAGTTACCGTTGTTCAATAGTTTGTTTTTTTCCACTCTTCGATATATTGGTGCTTCACTGTTACGCAAACCAGCTTCTCCTTTAAATTCACAAGCCCCCCGTATGCTTGAACTTTTTCCTAGTTTTGCTTCCTTTTCGGCTCTCTCAGGCTATATACGTGTTACTTCCTTTTCACGTGCGCAAATTTGTCAGGCCGTTTTTTTTTTTTAATTATTATTATTATTTTATTTTATTTTATTTTTATTCTTATTGCTATTATTTTTATTCTTATTATTTATTTATTTCGATCAGTAATTGCTTCATTTATCAAGTTATTGGATTATTCAACTTTCCTCATTATTATCAATATTTTTATTCTTTTTAGTAGTTTAGTGTTATTATTATTATTATTTTATTATTGTTATTATTTTACTATTATTATCCTTTTATTGAGTCTCTTACTAGCTTAGTTTTTCTTTTTTTCTTTTTATTATTATTATTATTATTATTATTATTATTATTTGTGATTAATATTATTAATGTTATTTGCATTTATTTTAGCTATATCTTGAGATTTGGGTTTTTTATTATTATTTCTATTTAGTGCTTTTATTTCTCCATTACTTGTATTTTCATTTATTTTATGTTTTATGAATTGTTTCCATTACCTGCATCATTCTTATATAGTCTCATTTGCATGTGGGTCTATTAAAAACAACCTCTTTATTATATAGGGATAAGACTGCGTACTATCGAACCTCTTCAGATTCTGCTTCATTGCAGGATTTCAGACTGGGTAATGATGATGAGATCTTGTATGCAAGGAGATTTAATATTATTTTAGATATTTTAGATCAAGTAATGTATCAACTATCTAACTAATGTGTGTTTTCACCTAATTAAGTGTTTTAGCTTATTACAGTCAACTATTTTTTTTATCAAAACATTATTGAATTTGACTATACTTAAATACAGTCTAGCACATAATTGTATATCTCCTTTCAATAATAAAAAGCATAAGTACATTCGTACTAGCCATACTAAAATTTTACAACCATATAAAAGATGAATAATGAAACAAACTAAAACAATCCCTACGAATAACATCAACTTTAACACTTTTTTCTCTCTAATCAACATGTTAATGTAAGCTTCATAATTTTCAATTGCTCATCATCTTCCTTTGGATCATATATACTTCTCCTTCTTTCAACCTCCTTATTTAGTGCAGATATATATTTTCTTTAATTTTTTAATCACATTGATAACTTGCTTGCGAAATTGCTAATCATATTATTAGAAAAATCTACAATTGCCAATAGGGTAATTGAGACAACCAAACAATTGTCTACCAGGATTATTATCACTCCATGATGTCCTCAAAGAAGCATCCAGTTCACAAAAGTAAACCACTTTGTCAATATTATTATAATTAGAGCTATTAAAAGTTGAGGGTTCAATCTATAAAATTATAGCAAAAGTTTCATAACCATTATACTTAATCAATAACATGATTATTTTAAAGATAATAAAGAAAATGATGCTTTTAAAAAATTTCGTAAAGGCCATTCATTTTGTTAAATATACAAATATGCACAGAGGGCCATCATTTTGTTTAACATAAGACAACTTGAAATGATGATAAGAAAAGTCAAGGGAAACTTAATGTTGCTTCTTAGTATTTTCTAGACTTTGGTGTGATTTGGACATTAAAAATTAAGTTTTTTTTTTTCTATTTTAGTGCTTATAATGCCATTCATCTCACATATTTGACAAAATTTTTGACTATTCCTAATCAAGATCTATTATGTGAATTAATTATCTTCCTAAAAGAAGGTGATCCAGTTGTGATTTCTAGTAAAACTAATCTCACTTAACAAATAACTTCGATGATAACTTTCAATAATGGTAATAGGAGATCATGTTTATTTATAAATTATTTCATTTAGTGTCATATTCAGTTATAAACTAAAAGTTATTTAGTCAAACTATTATAAATCATTTTTCATTTCTTTCCCTATCGTTTACTAATATTATGTTTTATGAATTTATTTGATATAAATTTAACATAATTATTCATTAAAATAAATAATTTTATCTATTAATTTATAAATAAAATATAAGTTAAACATAATTTATTTTCTTTTCGTGTGTTATTTAGAGATCAATTTCTTTTTCTTTTTCTTATACTCTGGTATTCTTTTTTTTTAATAGTGTTCTTATAATAGAAAAAAGAGACAATTTTATTAACATCTTTTAGTTTTCTTTCTTCTTATTTTTTTTCTTATTTTTTATATTTGTTAGTTTTCTCTTAAGTTAAAATTTTAACATGTTCTTGTGTTATCTGATATTATTATTCATCACAATAATAGTTGAAATTGAGTGTTAATAAAATAAATTTGATGATAGAATTTTATCATTATTGTGGACTAGCATAATAAACATAATTGTGTACAAACCTCGATTAATTTGATGTCAATGGTAATTCTCTCTTTAACGTGTCATTGGGCCTGTGTTCATGGGCCTGCTATGATGGGT
>JANZLX010000213.1:40589823-40601404 GCA_025531955.1 Erythroxylum orinocense
TGTGAAATGTTTTGATTTTGATTGTACTGTCTTGGGTGGCATCCACATATCCTCCCAGGGGGTATTTGGGTGTTACACGGCTGACCTGCCCGTGGCCCGACCTATGGCCCGAGAGGACACGAGTGGAGCTAAGCCAATCAGGCTCGCTATTTTTTTAAAGAAAAACTTCCAAAATGACGTCATTTTGAAAATAACGGTCAGATCAAAATTGAGCCGGGCCGTTTTTTGACATTTCTATCTATTTCGTTTTATTATGGCTTTTGTTTTTTTATTTTTAAATTTAATAAAAATATCATAAAATAATATAATAATTTGATTTATTATTAATTAAATATATTATTCATTTATTTATTTATAATTACTAATAAGAATTGTACTAATATAATTTTATAATTTAAAAATTAAATTTTATTTTAAAATAAAATATTTTGAAATTTGATACTTGTTTAATAAATATAATTTTAAATTAAAAATATCTTTAAAATACATAAAACACTAAAGGGTTGATTGTAAAAAAATATCAAACTTTACAAAATGTGTAATACTAGTCTGGACTTTAAAGAATGGCACTAAAATATTCTAAATCTCAATTTTTATAAAAAATAGTTCGATGTTAAGTTCTATATTAATGTAAATGGCATAGAGAGCCATATTAAATTAATGTTTTAACCACGTGAATGTTAAATATTGTATTTATATCACGTATAAATATTTATTTAATAAAATTATTATTATTTTTAATTTATTAGATAATAAAATTCATATGGAGCATAGATATTGTTAAAAGTACTAATCTAACATTGATCGTCGTATCATAGAATTTAACATTGCACTATTTTTGTTAAAAATTAAAAGTTAGAATATTTTAACACTATATTTTAAATTTTGGATTAATATTGCAAAAATAGGTAAAGTCTGAAATTTTTTATAATTAATCCAATAATAAATTCTAAAATAATTTCCTACGAAATAATTTTTAAATACCAAATGTTTCCTAAATTAAATAAAAATAGTTTATTAAATAAAATTATACAAATATTTAATGATTTACTTTAATAAATATTGTATAAAAGGAAAATAAAATTAATTATCTCAATTTTGTTTAATATTAATAAAAATATATCCCCATTAACACTAACAACTAATAAGAAATTGGAATATGTCCCTAATTTTAATTATCCAAAGTTTGTATTGAAGGCTTATGCATACGATCATATTTTATAATTCACCACACATGAAAAGTATAATTACGCTTTTAAAGGTCTTAATATAATGTATATGTTATTACGTTATACATGAAATATTTATTTTTATCTTAAAAATACATTAAAATAACTGTGCATGTAATCGATAAATTGAATAGATAATCTTTTTTTAAAAAATTATCAGCGGTTTTGTAGTTTGTACACTCGCAAATAATTGTGAACCGCTTGATCTACCTGGCAGCTTAAGTGATAATCTGACACACGAGCAAACTCTAGCCATTTGGCGGCCCATTTCTGATTTCATTTGCACTTTGTGAATGGATAGAGTTAAGAAGTGAAACAGATGATAATATCTATCTACTGGCTTAGTGGCTTTGGGTGCAGAAGTTATGGCCACAATCCCATGTACAAGCTGCTATTTTTTCGCCAACAAAGCTGTAAAGTCTCAATCTTGTCCACCCAATTTCACTTCTCAGTTTCTGGGTCTCAAAAGTAAGGCTGGTTATGCAAGACCCTTCAATATTGGACCCTCAAATGGTTCAAAAGTGAAGTGCTGGTTCAGGTTTGGTAAAAATGGTGTTGATGCTGAAGGTGCTGGCATCTATGGCAGTCAGTCCCGTGATGACTTTGATAGAGATGATGTTGAGCAGGTTCTCTCTCTCTCTCTACCTCCCTCGTAAGGGAATTGCCTGACTCATTTCTTATCTTTTATGGTTCCCGTATGCTTTTTCACATGTTTCAGTCTTTGAACTTCTGGAGTTGGGCTTGCACGTTGGTTTGATTGCATTTGCAAGACTCTTGGGTTTGAATGCTCTTGGCTGTGTGTGAATGAAACTGTACTTGGGATGGAAATCTTGCAGTTGTCAATTGAATGATTACGTTAAACACATTTAATTGCATTTAGGTGCAAAATAGTAGTTGCCAACTGTAATCTCAGAGCTTAGAAGGTTAATGAGGTTTTACTAGGTTCATTTTCAATTAATTATTTTTTATCTAATGCGTTGATTTTGCCAAGTTATGAGTGGCACCTGTGTGTATAGGCAGTGTAATTTTGGGGCCAAGCTCCACATTGATGCTCAAATTGCATATCATTGACTTTTAGCTGCATTGTTGAGAAGCCATTCCCAATACTAAATCCCTGACTTTCTGGCATCAATGCACCCAATGGTTGTTATGAAAGGTGCATATATGAATCTCGAGGATAGCCAGGTCATGTAACTGAAGGAAGAATAGTAATTTCTATGAAATGCCTCTAAAGACCTGTCTCAGTGAGATTCAAAGAACTTGTGCACTCCTGAACTTCGTTCTTAGTCTTTTCCTCTCCTCTGCTTCCCTGATGGTTTCATATATCGTAGAGCTTTCAGGTGAAAGATTTGGTGCTTTCTTGTATCTTTTAGGAGTCAAGCAGGGCTACTAGCTTAGCCTAATTAACAGCTATAGGATATGGCATCGATATATTTTCATGTTTGTTCATTGTGTCTTCTATCTCATCATAAAAACACAAATCCAAATAGTTTGAGAAGGCTTATTTGCAAGATATGTACATCCTCTGTTTAGAACACTTTGAAATACCATTGTTGGCTTTCAATAAATAGGGAACTTCCACAGATCGACAGTATAACAGTATAGCTTTTGCTTCTAAATTTTTCCAGTGAGATATCTCTTGCAATCATGTCAATTTTCTAAAACTTGTTCTGAATTGGCTTGTTGCGTTTGCAACAATTTGTTTTTTGTTTTTTTTGTTTATTCTATGTTCTTGATACAATAAGTACACAACTCTGAACTGGACTAACAGACTTGAATACAACTATGAAATATTGGACTGACCATCCTCTACCGTTGTCCTCGATTTTTTTTCTTTTTATCTGGTTTAAATGCTGGTGTAATTAGGAAATGATTGATGATGCGTCTTAATTTGTTTTGGTATCTTGGAATGGTCAATGTGTATGGACAACCTCATTAACTGAAAAGCTTCCGTATCATGTAGTACTTCAACTACATGGGAATGCTTGCTGTTGAAGGTACATATGATAAGATGGAGGCTCTTCTAAGCCAAAACATTCATCCAGTGGACATCTTATTGATGCTGGCTGCGTCAGAAGGGGACAAGCCAAAAATTGAAGAGCTTTTAAGGGCAGGAGCAACTTACAATGTCAAGGATGCTGATGGAAGAACTGCGCTGGATAGAGCAAGTGAAGAGATCAAGGACTTCATCGTTGGGTTTTCAGTTCAGAAGTCATGATTAAGATAGATAAACATGTTCTTAATCAAATTGCCAGAATTCTGGTTTAGCTTTCATGCCAACTAAGTAACTGTTCAAGATAGTTTTTTTACTTTATTGTTTTTCTTTTAGTTCTGAACTATTTTGAAGGGAAAGGGGATCAATGAGTAGGTATCTTATCAATTTCAAAAATTTTCACTTTGAAGTCTTTTTACACCTGTTTATTCTAATTTGCGGTTCAAAACTGATATAGGATGCATCACAAATCATAGACAAATGGCCAACATTGGAAAGCACTAATTGCTCTGTATGAAATACAAACGCGAATACGATATAGTAAGGTATCATTTCATTTGAAATAAAGCTCCAAAAGCTTCTTCAATGTGTCAAATACACTTGTGAAGGGGTTAAATGCAATAGGGGCTTTCAATTCTAGATCAGGAAATTGGTTTGTAAGTGCTTTCTGCATGCCAGACATGGACATCATTGCTGCCAGCTTACTGTTAGACATTTCTTCACAGTCTTGGGGAGTGTCCTTGATTTTGCTTGGATCATAACCAAAATTTGCCAAATAAGCTTTGTACTTCTCGATAAACTCAGGCCCAGGATTTGGTTTCCTTGAGTAAATCTGCAAGATGGAAACATTAAGATGAGATTCCTTAAGGCTTACTTCATTTCCAGGCATAAATTCTAACCAAGAATCAGAAGAATAAAAAATGCTAAAAGTTAGTGATCTCAATCAACACACAAACTTGACAGTGTTTTTTTTTTTTAATGGATTGACAGTGTTTGACAAAGTCATGTTTGAGAAAATTGTCCATAATTGCTACAATAGTTAACCAACTAAACAAACCACAGGGAATATAAATTACATAAGGTACATTCTCAATTTCCAAAATTGTTTAACGTGAAAGAAGTTAAATCAAAAGAAGGTATCACTATCTTCACAAGTAGTTGTATCTTGAAAAGATCAATTCACATCAACTAGTGGCATGATCCTCTCTTTCTGTGAGTTGCAAAAACATGTAGTTAGTAACTTGAAATCAATATACCACATAAATCTGCTTACTTTTTTAGTAAGATTCGCTTCCCATCTCTCATACCTGAATAAAACTTTTATCTTTTGCTCCTGAAACAAGTGAGAAGTTGTCATAATCGGTAGCAATGACATCATAGGGCTCCTTGGGGATAAAAGGCAATGTTGGAAAACGGAGGTAACATTTCTCCTTAATCATCTCTTTCTTTTCCAAATTGGTTTCATTCATCTCCAAATCTTCTTCTGACAGGCATTGAACTTTTCCCCTTATGCCAGTAATATATCCATCGGGTCCTCCATGAACACAAAAGGTGTCTACCTGAATGGCTGGTGCATCCATGTCAAATGTATATACACCCTGCAGGTTGCTAGTCAACATGAGCCAGCTTAAGATATTGTGGGCAAGAAGTTTTTGACTGAGTAAAGCATGGTTTAGGCAAAGATAGGAACCTCGAAAAGGTACAAGGAAAAGTAAAAAAAGGAAAACAGTACACAACTGCTAAGGTAAAAGCCATGATATAACTGCATTTTTTGCACCTCTCAACACCGATCAACATCTTCAACACACACAGCAGCACAAATGCAAGTAAAGTGGTTCATACAAGGATGAAAATCTTCACGGCAAGTTAACAGCAAACACAAGTCTTACAGTTTACCTGGGTGCAATGGCAGTCTTCTTGGCCTTGTCCGGCAAATCCTCGCTTCAGAGAAGCTACCTCAAACCACCTTCCTGAATATCTGACAGGGTCAAAATCCTTAGCTGTCATACCTCTCATCATCATTAACTTTCCACTTCGTCCACCAGAATTTTCATCAAGTGGAAGAGTTATTATATTATCTGCAGCATTTGCAAGTTGACATATATTGTTGAAATGAGATATATCTGCTGCAGCTACCTACGAAAAGGTAAGCATAGATGTCAGAAATTTTCTTGAAAATCACAAGCTCATGATGTTGTTAAATATCAATTGTCAACCCTTCAATCTTGCCTCTCCTAAGTTCAGGAGCTCCAATCGGAAATTAGTTCTGTCTGTGATTACTTATTAGTTGTCGAAATTTTTAATTGAATAATTTGGCGAATGTCTACTTCAAAACATGCTAGCATGGCCATACAAGAAGGTGTACACTTTATCTCTGACATAGTAAAACAAATGATTAAGCATCATCAATAATGAACCAAAAAAGATTCCAATTAATGTTCGATTGATAAGAAATTAAGGAAATAAAGTGATACCAAACTGTTAATAGTTTATAATCCAAAATTATAAAGTAACCAGTAAGCCACTACCAAATTAGATATGATATAAGTTTACAAACTAAGATGAAGATGCAGAATAGAGATACTATAGAGTGCAAGAAATATCAACTCACCTGAGTTGTTTGAGAGACACACATTATTGATGCAACAAAGCCCGATAACACAAGCCTAACAGCTCCTTTAGTTGAGATGGGGTTATCTAGTGAGCATTTTATGACCATTTTTGCTTGCACTCCTCTACAGAAGAAAATTAAAAAAATTCAGTACACTAGTCGCTAGGGAATACTATATAGGTCAATTTTCACGCTTCCACAAGTCTGAATAATATTTGTGTGAAGATAGATTGCAGTGCCTCTTTTGTTTCAAAGCTGCAAAGAATCTGAGTTGGGTATTGCAGCAATTGATAACTAAGCAATAAGCCAATTTCTAACTGATGCAAATAATGCTCCTGAAATCGCCCCAGCGAAACTCGTATCTGGAAGACAAAATCTTTGACAGACATCTATGCTACAAAGTAGTGGAACCAATCACTGACCTTCATTACACTTTTCAATTGAAGTTAATTCTCCTTTTACTTGTTCAGAAAAGAAAAATACGCCCGGATCATCTAAAGAAATCGATCTACATTACAATCAAACCATGAAAAACAAGATGTCATTTCAATATCCCATAACTGGAGGTGCGAAGGTAAAAAGTAAAATGAAGTACTTCATCCTCGCAAAGTCACCACCTTTAACCAATGATTAAGTTCCTTCATTGATGGGGTTGCAAGAGGTATAATGAAATAAAATTATTTAGATTATTAAAAAAAGCTGCCCGGTTCATCAATCATCTGTCACGTGGGTTCTAAGGAACCAAAAAAGGGAAAGATCAGATGTACATGTTAAGATAAGCAAATGGGTGGTGTGTAGGTTTTTGTGGGTACCTGGGCATAGGAGGAGAGTAACTGCGAAGGAGAAGTGGCCATGCTTGTTGATGGTAGCCTAGAGTTGTGACATGAACCATTTCTGTGTCTCTGTCCCTGTATTTTCTTTTTATATATATATATGTATAAATAATTTGTTCTTTTAGTGCTTCAGAATCGCGCAGCCACAACTGAACACACTCGGCACTCTCGTTCTCACTCGTGTAAGGTAATGCTATCTGTTCTGTCCTGTTGTTCGAGTGGTAACTACCAACTACCACTGACCGACGCAATAATGCGACGGCGTTTTCTGATTTAAGGCCGTACGACATTGATGGATCATTAGCCCCATGGCAATTATGAACGACATGCAGCTTCGTTTTGGAAAATACTTTTTTATTTTTATAACAATTTATCTTTTGGAACAGCTTCAAATAAATGCTTAAGCGGTAAGCTTACAGCTAAATTAACAAATACTATAAGAACATATTGTTATGGTATAATCACTTGCATACTTAGTTCTTCAATTTTTACCATGGGTCGATAAATCTATCAACTACGTCTGAATTCCTAAGCTTTAAATATAATATGAGCAATATTCGCTATATTGCATTTCCTAATGAATATCTGAGTCCTTCCCATAAAAGAAATGGGGAATTCTTCATAATTACAAGACAAGCACATCCAAGTGAAGCACAAGAGGCTAACACGACAGACATCAGAAGAGACTGCGTTTCTGGGTTCCAGCAGTAAGCAGGTCGAAAAATGAATCCTTACTGCTGCTGTCCATTTTACTTTCATCGTCTTGGAAATCTTTATCATTTGCAGTCAATATCGCCTGTCTTTTAATTGATAAAGAAGTTTCTGCTAAGGGAGCGGGTCTTTTAACTGAGACAAAAGCCACTGCCCTTGCAGTAGACTTTGATGTCAAAGGTTGTGAACTTGGAGATGAAGTTAAGGCTCCTTCAGGCTCAACTTCAGGCAGAACTTGTTTGACAGGAGTTCCTGCTACCTCCAGATTATCCTGCGCTTCAATACCTTGTTCAACTTGCTTTCCATGATCAGTCTCAATATAACGCCCTGCAAACAATCCCTTCTTGTCCTCCTCCGTATAAGCAAAACCTTCTTTCGCAGGGGAATCCTCATTTTTCTTCTGTGTGTCAGAATCATCTATAAGAGACAGATTTTAGCACTACTAGACGGAGAAAGGGTAAGAACCAAAAAAATAAGATTTACAAGCAGAACAAACTGAAATCACTATTAAGTACAAAAGTCAGAGCCAAAGAAGATCGATTTAATTTTGAAATCACAGGTCAAGGAGTTTCTATAACATTGAGCAGTTAAACATGGAATGATTTCAATTCGTCAATATAACAGTTTAGGTTCAGATGACGATTCATAAGTAGACAAGTACCTAAAGCACCTATAGAAAAGTTGAACTATAAAGCAACGAATTTGATGTAGCCTTCAAAAACGAATACAACAGCAATAATTGTTAAGTCATGGTAATTGATATAGCAATGTCAACCTCATTACTCCAGAAGCAATTATGTTTTGGAAACTACAAGGAAGTTACGATGAACTAGAAAGAGTGATTAGTACACACTGCGCAAAGATGCACTTTGAGCTAGATGCTAAGATAACCTCTCCAAAGAACAACAGATGAGGAAAAATACATAACCTATAGAGAGGCTGCTGGCTAGCAAATGGTTAGCTAAGTTTTCCAGAACACAAGATGATAGAAGGGAAAGGAAACTAGAATGATGCTGAAAATTAAAGAGCGTAAACCAGAATAAGTCATCACTGGAAACATTCTTACCTCCAAGAAAAGACTCGATGCTTTCATATCGGGGAGCTGAGGTTCCAACAGAGGCATCTTTATTACCCTCATCTTGACTTATTAAATTGTTCTTCGGCGTTGCCTCCAGTAAAACAAACTTATCTGTCTGCCATATGCATTCTAGAGTGACAAAATCCCTCTTTATTGGATAATATTCTCTAAATACCTATATTTCAATTGAAGTGCAAAGCGAATCAGAAAACAAATGTATATGTAAAACTGCACAGAGATAACAAAAATTGCACAACACAAAGGGGTAACAGACCTCGACTCCTCCCTGAATTATCTTCACAGATTGCTTCTTTTGGGATATGGAAGAAACCACGTTGAATACAGACACAACATCCAGTAATATCTATAGAAACAAAATGAAGATAAATTTCATGCACATAGAACAATTAGCATTAGCTCCTGTATGATCAAGGTTATAAAACTAACATCTATTGATAAGAAAATGGATGAGTATAAGGAATTTTTATTGATACTTAGCTATAGCCTCGTAGTATATTCTACAAGTACCAAGCTATCAGCCAACAATGGCCCCTCCAGCTATCAGCCGAGACAATACAAGAGTGAAAGATACCCCTCCTCTGTACTATCCCATCCCTTACATAGTCCCCTCTCTCTCTTCTAACTAACTCTTCTCTAACCGTTAGCTAACTCACCCGTCCCTGCCTTAGTGAATTTCCTAGATTATGTCAACACGGGTTTGTGGCCCATGTTCGGTCCCTTCTCCCTCTTTCTCCTAGAATATGTCAATATAGGTTTAGGATCCATATTGCTATCATCTACTGTCCTGAAGTGTAAGGACTATGGCACCAGAAACCAATATAGTAGTCCATCAATCAGGTGGATTTGATATAAAATGAACAAATCTACATAACTTCCTTATCCACACAAGCATTTAAAGCATCTACTTTTATATCTCTAATCAAAACTTCTATATCTCTAATCAAAGATCCATTTTTTTTGTTGTGCTCCAAACTAAACATAACTTCAATTTTCATAGAATTTCTTTAGTTTGTGAAATATGAACTTACTTGTTGAACCAAAACTCGTAGGCGTGCAAGTAGCGCCAAAATTGTCAATGAAAATCCCATAAAGAAAGAACGTGCCACTAAAACAGATACCTCACTGCTGGATGGTCAAGAAAAAATATGAAAAAATCAAGTGGACCAAGATGCCTCTCAAGCATGGTTCAAATATCAAAGAGAATTCATCCCTATAGTAAAGAAGATGAATAATATAAAGATTCAAATGAATTGCTTCAAGAGGTACAAAAAAGTTCATGGAAAAACAATCAGAAAGAAAAAGGTCATAACCATAGTTTTGCAGGAATATAAGAAGGTCCAAAAGTTAAAACAAATCTAGCATTCATGGAAAAAAATCGGAAAGAAAAAGTATGGTTTTGCAGGAATATAGGAAGGTCAAAGAATTAAAATAAATCTAGCATCGGAAGCTAATAGCATACAGAGAAAACTGAAAAGAAGCCCAGGTGCTAAGCAACAAGGGCTATGGTAGAAAATACAAAGGCTGACTGATAGAAGATTTGTGACAAACAGGAAAAAGAAAAGAAAACTATTTAACCAACGAACAGGTTAAGAAATCATCTCAAATAAATACTTCCAAATCATAAGTTCAAAATTAACCAACAAACAGGTATGGATACACAGCCGCCTTCAACATGGGTTCAACCATCTGGAACAGAAATAGAAGTAAACTATTTCAGTAAACGCCCTACTTGATTAAGATTTTCATTAGCTCTTTACCACTGTTATGATTTAAAAGAAGAAAGTTAAAGAAAAGTAAAGAGTGTTGCTTTTATGATAATAGGAGTAGCTGTAGCATAAATGTGGCACAAAAAAGGATGTGGAATAGAAAGATGAGACAAGGAAATGTATACTTGTGAGAGTAAGCGTGCAGCACCTAAGAGTCGCTCCACAAAGTTGGGAGTTCCACCATCACACTTTCTCCACTTCAAACTGTAGCATATGTCAATGTTCCACGTACAAAAATAACTGTGAGGTCATATTTTCGTAATTTAAAATTTCAAGAAACCATCCTCAAGATTTACTTATAGCAAACGTTACACAATGGACAAATCTTCGTCTTATTGGAAGTCTTGAAAATATCATAGTATGTGCACTACAACCTTTCATTTCTTATGAACAAGGCATACGTCTAGAATGAAATCAATGTACCTCTCCAAAAGGTGAATCTTTTGTTTTGGTTTCTCTCCGATGATAACTTGAAAGCAGGAATTCAGGATATCATTCAATTTAACTGATTGCAAAAGCCTCAAATCCCTTCTTACCTACATCCCAAAGTAAGTCATATTAACCTAACAAGTTCAGAATGCAGATGCATAGACACATATCATATCAAGAAAGAGCCATCGCTAAGTTCAACTCATAATAATTCAGCCAACTTAAAAGTTCGCTTTTCTTTGCATATACAAATACAATACCAAAAAGCCCAAAACTTTCCAATTCTTTCTTTCTCCTCAAATTCCTCAGCTTCAATTACCTAAGAGAATAACACAAACACCTCATAAACTTGACTGAAATTCCCTTTTCTCCTTCCTGACACAAATAACGCTTTACACCCTATTAAGAATTTTCAAATATACTCGGAAGCCACATAAAACTCAATGAAAATTTCAGTAAGATATAGCTTAAACAATCCGCAAACACAAAAATTAGCAAGTGTTTACCTTAAGCAGATACTGAAAATAAGAGCACCTTCTATGCTGGTTCTTGTTCTTGTACACCATTCTCTCAAAAACCCCGCACTCAGCCTGAAGCTGACTCGTAAACGACTTCAATCTTTCTTTTACAACTTCGAATTCGACATCACTACCCATGTTGCGATCTGTCGTAACAAAAACCAAAAAACGTACTTCCTATGGATTGAGCAAGGCTTAGGCCGTTTGTTGAGATTTTATCACTAGAGCTGTTTTAGAAAGAGCTTTTTTTTAAAAGCCACTTAATTATTTGACTGTTAATTAAAAAAACAGCTTTTAAAAAAAAATTAAAAATAGATATACAAAAAATTTTCTTTTATTAATTTTAATTATATTTTATTTTATAATAAAATTATTTATGTTAAATAATTTTT
>JANZLX010000213.1:40605935-40620027 GCA_025531955.1 Erythroxylum orinocense
ATCTTCCCATTTTGCCCTTATACATTCTTACTTCTTCAATTTCACTTACACCATACTATACTCTAACTTAATCTTAACTTTCCATTTAATACTTCTAATTCCATCAATCTAAGAAATAAATCCTTCACTCATTAACATGATAATTAAACTCCAAACAAGAATAATTAATAAATCAATCCTAAAAAATAAATTGAAATCATGCTTATTCAATAAGAAAAGAATTCGGAGGCCAACATTTCTCCCCCTTCTTGAAAAGAATTTTGTCCTCAAAATTCTTATCTGAATCATTGAAGAGATGCGGATACTTCTTTTTCATAGCTTCCAGTGGGTCCCACGTGGCCTCTTCCACTGAATGATTTCTCCACAGGGCTTTGACTAGCTTAATTGTCTTGTTTCTGAGGACCCTCTCTTTGGTGTCCAAAATCTCCACTGGAATCTCCTTATAACTCATATCATCTCTCAAATGAACCTCAGTGATCTACACCTCCTTAGCATGGAGACATGAAAGACATCATGTATCTGTGATAACTCCGGTGGCAATGCCAACCTATAGGCTAGTGGTCCAATCCTCTCACCAATCTCATAAGGACCCACATATCTCGGACTTAACTTGCCCTTCTTGCCTAACCTCATTACTTCTTTCCAAGGAGATGTCTTAAGGAAGACTTTTTCACTGACTTCATATTCCAGCTCCTTTCTGTGTGCATCAGTGTAGCTCTTCATTCTATCTTGAGTTGCTTTAAGCCGCTGCTTAATTAGATTCATCTTAACCAGATTGACCTTGTCAACTATCATTTGAATCAATTATGGTTCTATCAGTTTCCTCTCTTCTTTTTCATCCCAACATATCAGAGTTCTACACCTTCTTCCATACAGTGCTTTATAAGCAGCCATCTAAATGCTCGAATGGTACGAATTATTGTAAGCAAATTTGACCAATGGCAAATGCTCATCCCAAGCTCCTTTGAAATCCATCACATATGCCCTAAGTATTCCTTCAAGGGTCCGTATGGTCCTCTCAAACTAACCATCTGATTGGGGATGAAAAGCAGTGCTAAAGTGTAACTTGGTCCCCAATGCTTCTTGTAAGCTTCCTCAAAATCTCGAAGTAAATCGAGGATCCCTGTCAGAAACTATAGAATCTAGGATCCCATGTAATCTCACTATCTCATCAATATACTTCTTTGCTAGTACATGCAAAGAATCAGTCTGTTTAATTGCAAGAAAGTGAGCTGACTTTGTTAAACGATTAATAATATCCCATATGGCATTATGCTTTCCACTAGTCTTGGGCAAACCCATTAGAAAATCCATATGGTTACCCTTTGCCACTTCCACTTAGGAATGGACAATGGCCTTAAATTTCCTGAAGGTGCCTAGTGTTCAGCCTTGACTTGCTGACACACGAGACACTTACTTGCATATTCTGCTACATCCCTCTTCATGCCTTTCCATCAGAAATGCTCTATCAAATCTCTGTACGTCCTGGTGCTACTTGGGTGCATAGTATAAGGCGCATTGTGTGCCTTGTCCAGTATCTCATCCTTCACCTCCTTGACATTCGGGATACGAAGTCTATTTCCAACTGTCATGAGTTCATCATCCCTCACTACCACTTTAGACTTTTTTCTATTCTTAATTTCTTCTCGGAGCTAGCTCAAATCTGTATCATGTACTTGTAACTTCCTAACTTTCTCCCTGAGTATCGGTCTTACTATGAAGTTAGCTAGAATGCAATTTGGTTCCTTCAGTTTCAAGCTTATCTTAAGTTTAGCCATCTCTTCCAATAAAGGCAGATAAAATGTTTGAACATGGGCTATTGAAGATTTCCTACTTAAGGCATCTGCCACTACATTTGTCTTCCCTATATGGTACTTAATCAATAAATCATAATCCTTGAGCAACTCAATCTACCTTCTCTATCTCAAATTCAGCTCTTTCTGACTCAGTAAGTACTTGAGACTTTTATGGTCAGTAAAGATCCTCATCTGAATCCTATACAGATAATGTCTCCAAATCTTTAAGGCAAAAATCATTGCTGCCAATTCCATATCATGAGTCAGATAATTCAACTCATATGACTTCAATTGTTGAGAGGTATAAGCTATCACTTTGTCTCCCTACATCAGAACACAACCTAAACCCTTTCTTGAAGTGTCACTATAAACTGTATAACCCTCATCTCTTGTGGGAAAAGTCAGAATCAATGCACTTGTCAATATGTTCTTGAGCTTCTTAAAACTCTTCTGGCATTCATCACTTTAGATAAACTTCTTATTCTTCCTCAATAATCGGGTCAGTGGAGCAGCTACCATGGAGAATCCTTCCATAAACTTCCTATAATAACCTGCCAGACCTAGAAAACTCCTCACTTCTGTCACTGTCTTAGGTGTATGCCACCTCACCACTATTTCAACCTTCCTCGGATCAATATGTACCCCATCTTAAAAAATCACTTGTCTAAGGAATATCATCTCATGAAGCCAGAATTCACATTTTTTGAACTTAGCATAAAGCTCCTTCTCCCTCAATGTACAACACAATCCTGAGATGCTCCTCATGTTCCCCTTCACTCTTGGAATACACCAAAATGTCATCAATAAACACTATGAAAAATTGATCCAAATACTCATTGAAGACCATTCATAAGATCCATGAAAGCAGTTAGGGCATTAGTCAAACCAAATGGCATGACTAGGATCTCGTAATGCCCATAACGTGTCCTGAATGTAAGGCCCCAAAATATATTCTATTTGAAATAATACATGTTTATGAAAGTACATGTGTGATGGGAGTTAGAATTTTGCTATGATTAGAATGTGAAAGACTTATGACTTGAATTTTTGATCAAGTAAATTATAATGTGTAAATTGGAATTAATTAATACCTTTAGAGGATTAAGGTAATTAGATGTTTATTTGGACTAGGAAAAGTATCAAGTGCCAAGTGAAGTTGGTACATGAAAATTAGTATGACTACACTTATTCTTTAAATGACATTTGGCACCATTGGATGATTGATATCTGGATGGGTTTTATAGGTGACTAGTGGCAACATTTTAATTAGGCAAATGGCATTACTTGCATTAAGACTTGTGGCTTGATGCATCACATGCATTAAGACATGTGGCTTGATGCATTACATTCATTAAGACATGTGGCTTGATAAATTAAGGACACCTAGCAAGGCAATAGCTGAAGCACTCTAGCTAATTTCAGCAACCTACTCCCTCACTTTGGCTTCTTTCAAACAAAATTTCAATCTCCTACTCCCCCTCTTAACTTCTGAACCTTTGCTGAAGCTTGGATCACCATCTTTGTAAGTTATTTCATTAATAAATAAGTCTTATGATTCTATGATTGAGCTGGAAACTGGTTCGGATGAGTAGTTCTACTGGAAAGGTTTCGGTATTTTAGCCATATCGTTCTCTTTAGGCATCCAAATTGGATGAATTTAAATTTTTATTAAATTAGAAACTTATATCTACAACTTTTATGAAGGCGTCTAATTTGATTTCTGTCACTAATTGTGTCAAAAGTTGGCTTGAAGTTGAGTATCTGGAATTTGTCATTGTTTGTGAACAGTCTGTAGTCATTTGGCGATAGATCTCAAACTGCTGAACCAAATTGCATAACATTGGTGTCAATAGAAACTTAAGACATAAAGGAACAATTGTGTAAAAGAATGTTTGGCCTAAATCTTTCATTTTCATTGTCAAAATGACCGTGTAACATTGACCTGAAAGTCTATTTTATGGAAAAGCTAGAAGAAATGAAGTGTTTTCAATGAACTTACTTTGGTATTTTGCACTGTGGATCTTCAAATGAGTTAGTTCTTAATTCATATTAAACAAGAGACATATTTCTACAACTTTCTTGAAGAAGTTCAATTTTAATTTTGTCTCTAAGATTTTCAAAATTTGGCATGAAATTGAGTCTTGGCTTAGGTTGTAGCACTACCAGGGACAGAAATCATTTCCTGTGAATTTTGAATGAACTTTATTGATTGAGGCCAAATTAGACTGAGGGATCTTCAACAAAGTTGAAGCTTGTTATCTTAGCTTTAAATTGGTATAAAGTTTGTAACTTTTGGATATTGGAATTGAGAGTTATGAGGCGTACAACTTGGAGGCATGATTATGCATTAGTCAAAATGTCAAATGTACACATTATGTTGTATTTTGAGCATAACTTATTGAATACTAAACCAAATTGGATGAACTTGGTATCATCAGAAACATAAGACAAAGAGTGAAACCATTTTAGAAGGAAGTATTACCTAATTACCTCAGCTTCCTGATGAGAATAATTGAGCAAAGTGGACCTAAGATGGATTGTGAAATAAATCTGGATCGAGGGATTAAGTATGATTTCACATGATCGATAATATGATAAGATTAAGGATAAGAAACATGCATCATACATGTTCAATATACATGGATGTGCATAATTGAATTCATAATTTTGGACAATAGTAATATATGTTTGTATTGAATATTTTAGAGGAAGCCTTAGAGCGACCTATTCTAGATATTACCGGGACTTCGAGGCAATAAACAAACAGGGAGCTTTTGTAAGTAATTTAGATGGTAACTTTTGTGAGTAACCTAAGATGGTCTTACCTTGATTTGTTTTGTTTATTACGAAATTTAATTTGATATTGATGAATGTGTATTGATTTGTGTACTGACTCCAAATATGAAGGTCCGAGGTATTGATTGATGAATGTGATATTGAAGTGATACTTACCTTACTTTGTTATGCTTGTTGAATTTGATTTATGTTGATTGTGTTTTGAGTTCCGGACAATGATTGTCTGAGGTGTTCGAAGCATGTTTATATCATTCAAAGTGTTACTTGCATGTGAATATGATTAACTACTTGCTTTGCACATGAAATGTTTGAAATCACCCTGTTTTATTTGAAAACAATTAAGTCCTAATTGTGGGTAAATAGGCATGCCTAGAAGGGTCTGCAGCTACTTCTATGACACTTTAGTGTTTGACACTTAGGTGTCTTCTGTTATTGAGACATAAGTCTTTTCTATGGTATGATACCAATTATGGTATCTTCTGTTTAAGTCCCGTTATCCACTTCTGTTAACTATCCACTTCTGATACTCAGTTCTGTTAACTATATAACTATTCTGAAATTTAAATATCTGCTTGTGATATAACTTGATTCAGTATGATTAATTGTCAAATTATGCATAGTTTAGTTATTACTCACTAAGCTATATGCTTAAAACGGTGGATTTGCCCCGAGTAGGTTCTGAGCGATGTTTATAAAGACTGGGACAAGACAACCGCAATGGCCAATGAAGTTTGAGTGTTGTTTTGAAAATAATGTTGAATTTTTTGTTTGACCTTTAGGCTTGTATCTGATATGTATAATTGGATTTGTTTGTAAGTTTGTAACAATGATACTTTAGTTTAGTTTGGATTTTTCAACGAGTTTGTGTTAAGTACTATGTAATTTAATGTATGTTTGCTGGGATTGTTTATTGGAAGTTTTCGTATGATTTGGTTTGTTGTACTGTTTTGTGTGGCATTTATACATCCTTCTAGGGGGTATGCGGGTGTTACATTGAAGGCTGTCATGTTCATATCAGACTCCTTGATTCTGAGCTGATGATAGCCCGACCTGAGATCAATCTTTAAAAAGACCCTTGCTCCCTGCATCTGGTCAAACAGATCATCTATTGTGGCAGAGGATACTTGTTTTTAATTGTCACCTTGTTGAGTCTTCGATAATCAATACACATCCGCCATATTCCATCCTTCTTCTTAACAAATAGAACAGGTGCTCCCTAAGGTGATGAACTCGGTCGTATATATCCCTTCTTTAATAGTTCCTCCAACTGTTCCTTGAGCTCTTTTAGTTCTATTGGGGCCATCCTATACGGTGGTATAGAAATGGGTGTGATTTTAGGAATCAAGTCGATGGCAAACTCGATTTCCCTCACGGGTGGCAAACCAAGTAAGTCCTCTGGGAACACATCTGGAAACTCCCTCACAATCGGGAGATCCTCTAACTTCCCTTCATTCACATCAGTATCTATAACATGTGCCAAGAAGGCTTCACACTCTTTCCCATCATTTTGTCAGCTAGCAAGGCTGAAATAATTCTTGGTGATGGTGTTTTCCTGTCCCCCATGAAAATCACCTTCTCACCATTGCCTAGATCAAACTCAACCTCCTTAAGGCCACAATCCAACTTCGCATGATACTTCTCCATAACATCCATTCCAAGTATAGCATCTAAGACTTTTAGGTCTAGAGCTAGGAGGTCTACTACCAGTCTAGCACCCTCAATAAGGAGTTCACAACCCCTATATACTTAACTGAGTCTAGCGCCACATTCCTCCCTAGAGGTGTACTAACAAGTAAAGGACAATCCAAAGGCACTGAATTCACACCATATAAAATCATATTGGCAGAAACAAAAGAATATGTGGAACCAGAATCAATTAAAACATATACTTCAGAATTAAATAGTTGAGCCATACCTGTAACCAATTCAGGTGTGACTGCAGCTTCTTCTCTGGTCATAGCAAACACCTTGGCCTGTGCCTGACCCCTTAGCCTTCCTGGAGGAATTGCCTTCTTTATAGCTCCAGAACTACCCACCTTAGTGATTAGCCTGGTTCCCACTGTTTCTGCTTTCCTCGAATCTTGAAACTACCACCCCCTTGCCTTAGTACTTGGGGACAATCCCTTCTGTCCACATCGAAAGCGTGCTCCAAGTAACTTGAAGCCCTCTCTTTGGTGAAGTTTCCCATAATGCTCAAATTGGGGGTTTGTGTATCTACTCCTTCCTGTTCTTCCAATGCCTCCTACATTTGAGGCTTGCACTAAAACTGCCTTTGCCTATTTGTTCTTAGTGGAGCCACTGCTTCCCACTTCACTCTATGTATGGTAACTCCTTGTACTCCTCTCAGACATTGGAGCACTCATTCCTTTCTTAGAAAACTGCTCCCTATTCTTCCTCTTCCAGCTTACTTCTTTTCTTATATTCTCCAGTTTTTCAGCCTAGAGTACGACATCTACCAATTGCTAGTAGTTGCAAAAATTAGGGATCAGGACTTTCTCCTTGATCCCCAAATGTAGTCTCCCTCAAACTTGCAGCACTTATCTTCGTCATTAGCAACAATGTTGGCTGCATACCATGATAGCTGGGTGAACTTCAACTTATATTTACTCACACTCATGTCCCTTTATCTGAGATTTAAGAACTCTCTGGCCTTCTCTTGAACACTGACCCTTGAGAAGTATTTCCTCCTGAAAGCTTCCAGAAAGCCTCTTCATGACAACATCGAAGGCATATCCTGACTGTGGGGCACTGATTCCTACCAATGAAGTGCGTCCCCTTATAGCAAGCTCACTGCATAGTCTAACTTCTCCTCATTTAAGCACTTCATCTGAATCAGAACCCTCTCGGTCCTCTTTAACCAGGCTTGAGCCTCTTCCGATTTTGTAGTTCCGTTGAAATCCACAGCTCCATACTTGCAGAGCTTATCATACTGCCCACTTCTCTACTGGAGCTTGCATTGGAACCTGAGACCCTTGACTTGTGGCATACATGAAAGCCTGAGCAAAGGCTTGAAAGAAATGCGGATCCATGGGATTTGCTTGAGGCATAGGAGGAGGCGGTGGAGGCACCTCATGTTGCACACTAGGTGCCTCAGAATCTCAAACAGAATGTGTCCCAGCAATTTGTGGGACATAGGATTCATCCGTGCTCCCCTGGTGAGAGCTAGATCGAGTCATAGCTCCTGAAGTTCTCTTTCAAGGCGACATTTTCACTCCTTCAATATAAAACTATTGAAAACTTTTAGTTCATGTAAAACAATTTCAAAGTATGAAAAAAGTTTAAATCTTATAAAACAATTCAAAACAATGCAAGCTGTATATTTAAAACAATGCATATTCATTTCATGTCCTAAATTACCCATTTCATGCCTAGGATACTCCTAAACCTAGTCGCAAACCTGGACCTAAACCTAGTTGCTCTGATACCATAACATGTTGGACCTCGTTTTCGAAGCCAACGTCGGACATGGGATCATGAAGCTTGAGTGTGGAGAAAGACTTAGAATTTGGGAACTTTAAAAGGAAAATCCTTCAGAAGCAAAAGCGGGCTTTACCGCGACGAATATAAGGGGAAAATTCCCTAGACACTTCAGGAATTTTACGCCGTGGCGAGTGATTTAACTTTCACTGCGGCAAACCTGAAATTTTCTTTTCGCCGCGGCGAACTCACTACCACAACAAAAATAAAAAGCTTTAGATTAATTACGCCGCGGCGAAGTCTTGGCTTCACCACGGAAAAAACCCCTTTAAGTAGTGATGCCTTGACTCGCTTAACTACTCGATCTCTTGCTTATTACCTATATATAGGACAGATAAGGAGGCCAGCTTAAAGCTCGTGAGTAACAGATTTATAATCGAGAAATAAGAAAAAATCATTTTCAAAACTCATTGCCATTGTACATTTTCGAAACCATAGTAATTTTGCATGAAAAATCACTAAACACTTATTTCTCAAAATTCTCAATTTATCAAACAATTCATGATTAATTATAAATCATGTAAGCATCCATCTTGTTAACATTTCATAAGCACTTAAACACATCAGAATGGTTTGGGTAGATCCATAAACATGACCCACTACACATTTCTACATAATGGTCCTGTGTAGTCGTAAACTTGAGGGAGTTCATAAAGGAGCTCCGTGCCACTAGCGGGTAAGCGAGAGAAGTCTTTAACTTGGTCAACGTGCACATGACATTCTTGAGGGACTACCGCAAACCCATATAACAAATATTTCATAACTTGTAAACTTGTTTCCCAAAAAGGCACTTTTTCAAAAACTTGCTTTTCATATGTTTGATATAATTTGAAAATCATTTATGAAAACATGATTTCATAAACATGCAATCTTTTCAAAAGAAATCATTTTCATAAATCATTGCACAATTCACATATAAAGCATGTAGCAATTTCTCAATTCATTCAAGACATAATTAAGGCAACATTGATGATGCAATTTAAATCATTAAACTTCCTTGATTTGAAGAAAATAGTGAGTGGCTTATTCACTCAATTATAAATGTGTACCCACCTTGAATTCCTTGCTTATAGACTTGCTTAGGGATGTCTTTCCTCTTGCTCCTCTTGTCTCACTTGATTTCCTATTTCAAAACCAAAATTCCATTCAATTTGGTTTTGAAATCGGAAAGTGATAACTAAACAAGTTGAACTATTTCTTATGCTAAAATAAAATTATATGCTCCACTTCCATCCAAAAATTGAGATTCTTAGAAACTGAATTTAGACTCTATTCCTTCATACAATTTGTATCCCTATGTCTCTATTTTACACCAAATCAAAAATCACTCAATTTAGACATTAACAGAAAACGTTATGCTCAAAATACCGAAGTATGTTCTGTGCTGGAAAGTTGAGTTCTCCGTAGCGAACTTCTCAAAAACCTATTCTGAGAATGGGTTTTGCTGCATTTTTCATCTTTTTACTTTCCATATTTCACATATAACCCATCTAAACACTAAACCATCTCTTCTACTTCATTTTCAACTTCATTTCAACCCAATATCATTTACAAATACATCATAATCTGTCTTTGATCATTAACACTAAAAGGGAATACTTGCTTATAGCATTCATCAACAACTTCCTACACCTGTTAAGCTATATTTGAGTTTCATTTAACCAAATCCATGAAATTTAATGCATAACTTACTTGTTGAAGCTTTATAATCTTCAAACTCTTAAAGGATTTCCAAACCCTAGCTTTTCTCTTCTCTTCCTCTCTTCCACTACACTCTCTTCTCAAACAAGACAACAATTACTTCTTCTTCTAACTTATACTCTTAATACTCATCAAATGTCCCTTTTACCCTCCAATATAAGCCTTATATCTTTTAACCTTAAGTGACTTGCCCATTTTTCCCTTGATACATTCTTACAACATTAACACTTAAATTCCATAAATCCTTCGAATAAATCCTCCTAACCTTGACATAATAAGTAAACTCCAAATAAAATGATTTATTTAGCAAGACCACATAATTTATTCAAGTCATGCTTAATAAAATAAATAAATAAATAAATTTGGGGCCTAACATTTCTCCTCCTCTTAAAAGAATTTTGTCTTCAAAATTCATACCTGATTCATTGAAGAGTTGAGGATACTTCTCTTTCATGACTTCCAATGGCTCCCACGTGGCTTCTTCTCCCGAATGGTTTCTCCATAGAACTCTTACTAGTTGGACCGTCTTACTCTTGAGAACCTTTTCCTTGGTGTCCAAAATCCGTCTCCTCGTAACACAGATCATCTCTCAATTGAACTTTAGTGGTTTGAATAATGTGGGATGAATCTGATCTATACCTCCTCAATATGGAAACATGAAAGACATCATGTATCTGTGACAATTTTGGAGGCAATGCCAACCTATAGGCTAGTGGTCCAATCCTCTCAACAATCTCATAGAGACCTACATATCTCAGACTCAACTTGCCTTTCTTTCCATACCTCATTACTCCTTTCTAAGGAGATATCTTAAGGAAAACTTTCTCATCGACTTCATACTCCACTTCCTTTCGGTGTGCACCATTATAGCTCTTCATTCTATCCTGAGCAGCCTTAAGCCATTGCTTGACTAAGTTGATCTTGTCGACTGCCATCTGAATCAATTCTAGTCCTATCAGTTTTCTTTCTCCTTCTTTATCCCAGCATATCGGAGTTCTACACCTTCTTCCTTACAGTGCTTCATAAGGAGCCATCTGAATGCTCGAATGGTACGAATTATTGTAAGAAAATTCGACCAATGGCAAATGCTTGTCCTAAGCTCCTTTGAAATCCATCACACATATGCTAAGCAGTCCCTCAAGGGTTCGAATGGTCCTCTCAGATTGACCACCTGTCTAGGGGTGAAAAGGAGTGCAAAAATTTAGCTTGGTTCTTAAAGCTTCTTGCAAGCTTCCTCAGAATCTCGAAGTGAATTGAGGATCCCTGTTAGAAACTATGAATTCTAGAATCCCATCTAATCTTACAATCTCATCAATATACTTCTTTGCTAGCACATGCAGGGAATCAATCTGTTTGATTGCTAGAAATGGGCTGACTTCGTCAACCGATCAATAATAACACACATGGCATCATGCTTCCTACTGGTTTTGGGTAAATCCATCAGAAAATCCATAATTACTCTTTGCCACTTCCACTCAGGAATGGACAATGGCCTTAACTTGCCTAAAGTTGCCTGACGTTCAACCTTGACTTGCTGACACACTAGACACTTACTTACATACTCTACTACATCCATTTTCATGACTCTCCCCCATAAATGCTCTCTTAAATCCCTGTACATCCTGGTTCTACCTGGGTGTATGGCATAAGGCGCATTGTGTGCCTTATCCAGTATCTCATCCTTCACCTCCTTGACATTCGGAATACAAAGTCTTCTTCCTACAACCATGAGTCCATCATCCTTTACTACCATTTCAGACTTGTTGTCATTCTGAATTTCTTCTCAGAGCTTGCTTAATTTAGCATCTTGTACCTGTAACTCCCTAAATTTCTCCCTGAGCATCGGTCTTACTCTGAAGTTAGCAAGAATGCAACTTGGTTCCTCCTGTCTAAAGCTTATCTTAAGCTTAGCCATTTCTTCCAATAAAGGCAGATAAACTATCTGAACATGGGTTATCGAAGATTTCCTACTCAAGGCATCCGCTACTACATTTGCCTTTCCTGGATGATACTCAATTAACAAATCATAATCCTTAATTATCTTTATCCATCTTCTCTGTCTCAAATTTAGTTCTTTCTGACTCAACAGATATTTGAGACTTTTTGATCTGTAAAAATTCTCGTCTGGACCCTATACAAACAATGTATCTAAATCTTCAAGGAAAAAATCATTGTTGTCAATTCCAAATCATGGGTCGGGTAATTCAACTCATAAGGCTTTAGTTGCCGTGAAGCATAAGCTATCACCCTGTCTCCCTGCATCAACACACAACCCAAATCTTTTCTTGAAGCATCACTATACACTGTATAACCCTCATCTCTAGTAGGCAAAATCAAAACTGGAGCACTTGTTAATTTGCGTTTGAGCTCCTTAAAACTTTTCTGACATTCCTCGCTCTAGATACATTTATGATTCTTCCTCAATAACTTAGTCAATGGAGCAACTATCATGGAGAATCTTTCCATAAACCTCTTATAATAACCTGCTAGACCTAGAAAACTCCTCATCTCTATCATTGTCTTTGGTGCATGCCAATTCACCATTGCTTCAACCTTCCTTGGATCAACATGCACCCCATCTTTTGAAATCATATGTCCAAAGAATATCACCTCGTAAAGCCGAAACTCACACTTGTTGAACTTAGCATAAAGCTCCTTCTCCTTTAATGTCTGCAATACTATTCTGGGATGTTCCTTATGTTGTTCTTCACTCTTGGAATACACCAGAATGTCATTGATTAATACTATGACAAACTGATCCAGATACTCCTTGAAGACCCTATTCATAAGATCTATAAAAGTAGCTAGAGCATTGGTCAAACCAAATGGCATGACTAGGAACTCGTAATGCCCATAACGAGCCCTAAAGGCTGTCTTGTTTACATCAGACTCCTTGATTATGAGCTGATGATAACCTAACTTAAGATCAATCTTTGAAAATACCTTTACTCCCTGCAGCTGGTCAAACAGATCATCTTTTTAGGGTAGAGGATACTTGTTCTTAATAGTCATCTTGTTGTGTTAGCCCTTAATTTTTTTTATGATTAATCAAGCATGATTAGATAGATTAAGTAAATGGTGCTAACATTAACTAAGTTGACATTAAATAGCTAAGATATCATGTCTTAAAAAGAATTAAATGAGTTAGTTAGAAAGTGAATGTAATCAAATGTGTTAGTTGGAATTAAATGAGTTAGATGAAGTTTAATGTGTTAGTTGGTTAGTTGGGCCTTAAGAGACATGAAGAAGAAGAGAATTAAATGAAGAGGATAGGTTGGGCTTAAATAAAGAACTAATGGGCTTGAGTTGAGAAGAGAGGAGAAAAGAAGAAAGGAAAAATAGAAGGACTTGGGCTTTGGGCTTAAGTAGTGAGTTAAATGAAGTATAAAAGGAGGGAATTAGAAGAGAGTTGTAGGGAGATTAGAGGAGAAACGAAAATTGAGAGTGAGAGGGAGAGAGGATGTCGTGAAAATGGAGAGAAGAAGAGAAAAAGAGAAAGCTTTGGCTAGGGTTTGAGATTTCAAGAGATCTAAGAGGATTTTGGAGTTAATCCAAGAGGGAAAAAGGAAGAGGGAGGCAAGAGCTTCATTTTGATCCAAGAAACTCATTGTTTGGTTGAAGGTTTAAGGTAAGTCTTCACTTTTTAGTTTGAGTTTTGTTGGGTTTTTGGTTTAGAAAGGTTAGAAATGAAGTGGGTATAGTGAATCTAGAATCAATTTCATGTAAGAGGTTGAGTAAGTTTCCAATTTGTGTTATGTTGATTTTGGGAATTTTGCCTTGAATGAAGAAAATCAAGAGGAACAAGGAAGAGAAGAAGAGCAAGAGGGGGAGCTCCATTAGTCAAGGATTTAGCAAGTTATAAGGTGGGTTACATATTTATCTTTATGTTTATAAGCAATAAATGCTATTGAACTACTTGACATTAATGATCTTCAACTACTTGTAATGTGAGTATGAATGGTTGTTTTAAATGCTTGTTGTTGTTGTTTTATGATGATAGTTATGTGTTATGTAAGATAATAGTAATATATGATGTATATTAAGGATGTATGATGGTTGAAATTGACTTGAGAAATTGGGTTAAAAGAACATGATGTTAGCATGAATTATGCATGAAAAATCCATTTTCAAGAATCAGTAAATGGGATAAGAAAATCCAGTTTTTATGCATGAATTTCTTGTTATGTGGGTAAGGTACAGTCCCAAGAACCGTCACGTGCACGTCGACCATGAAAAGGCTTCGCTCGCCTGCCCGATTGTGGCTAGGATGATCCATTTCGGACTCCTCAAGATTTGCCTACATAAGATCATTCAATGAGATT
>JANZLX010000213.1:40646662-40658430 GCA_025531955.1 Erythroxylum orinocense
AGTAATGTATCGATTTCTGATTGAGTGGTTAGCACGCCACCTTCGCGGGGCACGGACTCGGATATCACAGTAGATGTTGGGTTCGGGTCTTGCGGGAGTAGGGTGTTACAGTAATAAATCTGTAAGAACCGAGTCGTGTCCACAAGGATAATGAGAAATTTCAAATCTACGCTAGTCGAAATTTCACCTCACAAATCTTAAGCTACAAATCTAAACCTTCTATTTTCACCTCCTATATTTTTTGGGTCTCCCAACTCACAAGCAAATCCAAATTACTCTTTATAATTTGGTATGGGAACATGAAAGGGAAAATTCTTGGCCAGCTTGATTTGGTATAGGAACATAAAACGAATAACTTAATTTTATAAAGTTGGACTATTTTGTTGAATGGTTTAGATATTGTTATTAAAATTTAAAATTAATGTTAGAATTTTGATATTTAACCTAAATTAATTATGTAATAGTAACAAATATAATAAGTAAAGATAAAAATATGAATACTTTGATTAATACATTATTGTCACATATATAAATTATGTAATATGCTTATAAGAAAATTATTATTATATTAAAAAGATGTGTGTAAAGATTCGCACATGAAAAGTAAAGAGAACCTATTTGTTTCAGAGAGCATCAATAAATAACCCATTGATATAATTCAAATATTTAAAACTATAAGTCAATGAAATAGCCCATTGACATAATTTAGATATTTGGAACTATAAATCAAACCCATCATATATTAATTCAATGATAAATCGAAGTTCATACCACTAACAAGTTTCGGTTGGTGCAGGCCATTAACATTAAAAATGCACGAACTTCAAATGGGAGGTTCAAACTACAAACAAATACCCAAATTAAACCAAGTACACAAAAACTTACTAAATAACAAAACTCACTTACCTTAACTAAATTGCTGATATTTTTATAAAGTCATTGAAGATCGATGTATTTCACAAACTCAAACAAAATCTTGGCATGCAAAGTCAGGTTTGAGAGGGAGTGTTAGAAGTCAAACTCGATAGAAGCTTATAGGTTTTTCTAGATACAATAGTTTAGTATAGCTATTCTCTTTTACTTTTGCTAGCTATCAACGCTCATTTATTATGGTTGTGATGTAGCTGTAACTTCTTTATTATTATAGTGTTTTAGTCAGCTTTGGGGTGTTAAATTCGGTGACCAAAGCGATTTTGATGGTTATAAAAGGGGTTGTATGTGTAGTGTTTTAGAAGTGAAAAAAATAGTGAAAAAAGGTAGAGAAAAGCAGAGTGAAAAGAGAATAAGAGAGAGTGAGACGTAGAGAGTTGTAGCTCAAAGTTTGTATTTTTTTTTCTTTTTATCAATATATATTGCTGCTTGTTTTCTAGTAGCTTGTCTATTTTTTCCCCAACAAACGGTACTGCTACAAAAGCTACTAACAATACAACGATTACAATCATCCAGGTTTTACTTTACACGCCTAAAAGGAGTTGAAATGTTTTGATTTAAAAATATCTACAATTAATATAAAGAAACATGATTTATTTCTAATAAGCCTCATCATTACTACTTCTCTATATCCTTGAATTTTTGGGAAAGCTTGAGGTTCAGTTGCTTCTCCGTAAAAGGGATATAGTTGATATCTTAAGTAGCAACTGTGGCTTGAAGTAGTGCACCCTAGGAAAAATTAGACATCCTTAGAACATTTTCTAAGGCAACCTCAAGCCATGAGTTACACTCATCTGAGGATAAGTTTGTGGTGCACTGCACTAGAGCGTACAAAGTTTTGTCATCATTTAAGTCTTTCAAAGTTACCGTTCCATTAGCATATATATTAGCAAAATGATTAAGAATTGTCTATCTGATAAGTCTACTCAAAGTTTGATTAGCGAAAGATGACAACTTCTCTAGTTTTGAAAAGTTATTTTTGTTACTTAATGGAATATTTCTAAAAGATTCAAATGGACCAAGAAACATTCACTAGAGTAGTGGAATTGGCATATGTCTTCCTAGACAACACATTCTGTATTGTTTTCATAGATCTTTAAGATATGATCTGATGTCACAGTTATCCATGTGTTGCAGCTCTTCTTTATTAGATAACCAAGGCATAAATACTAACCAAATATTTCATGATCAGTCATTTCCTGCGATGGCATCATACATTCTTGACATAGAAGCATTTAAGGAAACAAAAGAAAGGAGAGGTTTAAGGTTGTGTTTAAATGAACTCTTTTAAATGGTAATGTCGATGCAATGGCTGTAAGGAGGATCAACATTTGTAACAGAAAAAATATAGCAAAAGCACTAGAATGGCCATAGATATGCCCTGTAAGCACTCCATTTTGGTTGCTTACAAAAATTCTGTTATATAGTTGTGAATACTTACAAAGGCTATATTTTAATAAATTATAGTATTATGATTCCTTATAAAGGAAATAATCCTAAACATTTTGGTAAAATTTACTTATTTAAAAGGAAATTTCATTAACTTCAAAGCATATAGCCTTCATAAGTGGGGGGTGGGGGGTGGGCTTCGTGCTAAGATCAAACGTCTAACGAAAACGACATCGTCTAGTAACGACGTCATTTTTGACTTGACTAGAATGTTGAAGAAGAAACAAACGATGGCGTTTAATTTTAATTTTACCGATGGAATAACCGTTCCATCAGTAAATAAACTTTTTTCAGGTAACGACGTCTTTTTTGACTTAATAAAATACTGAAGAAGAAGCACACGGTGGCATTTAAATTTTAACTTTATCAACGAAATAACTGTTCCATCGATAAATAATCGATGGAATACACTTCCGTTGGTATACCCCGATTCGTTTACGTTTTACTTAAAACATTGCAGTCGAAGCAAATGACAATATTTAATTTTTAACTTTATCGATGGAATATGCTTCTATCAGTAAACAACTATTTTACTGATGGTAATTCCTATTCCATCGCTATATTCCATTGCAAAAATTAGCGGGATAGTTTCCCATCTAGCTTTACTGACGGATATTTTTTTCGTAAAAAATTACCATTTATTATGACAATTTTATTGATGGAATGTGATTTTCCATCGCTAATTTTCAACGGCATTGTTCCCATTGGTAAATTTCCATCGGTAATCCTTAATTTTCTTGCAGTGAAACTAGGGTAAATATTAAATTTAGATTATTTAGATTTAATTGTAATTATTTAGGATTAATGTTAAATTAAAATTTATTAATACTAATTAGGATTTGTTAAGGTTAACTTAAAATTATGGATAATTGGAATACTAATAATTTAATTTTAATTAAAATGACTTAGTACCACAAGATTTCAACTACAAAAGAATAATAAAATATCGACGAAACAAATAATGTAGCTAATTAAAGACAGAAAATCATTATCTATCGGTGACACTGTCGTGAAAATTTCCATTTTGTGAAATACAAAATTTTCATTCGTAAAGGTGGAGGAAAAATATCCTTGCAAATTTTCCAATGGAATATAGCGAAGAAAAAGTCATAGTCGTTGATAAATAAGGTGGGAACACTTGCCGCAGTAAACTAGCGTCGAGAGTTTATCGACGAAACATGGATCCGTCAGTGAATTTTCGATGGTATAATTGCTCTGCGATAAATTTACATTGAAGCGTTGGGGTTTACCGATGATAATGTATTCCGTCGGTGAATTTTTGATGATTTGGCCACTCTGTCATTATTTCGTCGGTGAATTTTCGATGATCTGGTCACTTCGTCATTATCTTCATATTAATAGTTTTAAAAAACCAAAAAACGTCATTTGGTCGGTCGGGGATAAACCCATCATTTTCTCCTCTATGTTTTCAAACCATCTTCTCCTCCCTCGCCGTTGCTCATCTTCTCCTCGCCGTCGCTCGTCATTTTCTCCTCACTGTTGCTCATTATTTTCTCCTCACTGTCGCTCATTGCCGTACTTTTTAGCTTTCTTATTGTGAGGGTGGGATCAAGTAAGTTGGAGTAATTCGCAATCTTGTCCTTTATTTTGATTTCTGCTTACAATTTTATTAGTACCCATTTTGTGGTTGCTAGGTCTATGATGCCATATTGATGAGACCAGTTTGGACGTGAAATCAAGTACGCACGTTTTTAAGTTTATTGTTGGTTCGTTTCTTATGGTATTTGAAGGATTGATCATTGTGGGTTTATTTTACGTAAATATGAGCATGCAATTTTGTAGTGCTTTTTGCATTTTGTTTTTCCCTCTCTCTTTTATTGTGTAATAACACTTCCTATGTATTGGTTGCGAAGCATGCTTGTGTATGGTCTATTTGTGTTGTATAGTATACCCTGTATACTTTACTCTTATTGACTGAAAGTTTATTGAGTCTCTACATATTCTATAACCTGGTTTGTCTTCAAATTAACTTGCCTTGACTCACATTTCATTATAATTTAATGTAAACTCCACTTTCCATCTTATAAAGACATGGTCATGGATAATGGATGATTGATGGTTTATAGTATCGTTGTTTTAAAAACCTACTTGATCTAGTATCTGTAGAGCCAAAAGAAGAAACATATATGTTAATGGATGATTGTTGGTTTATAGTATCATTGTTTTAAACACCCACCTGATCTAGTATCTATCCTTATATCCATCTTGTATAATTGTTTAATCAAATTACTATTCATGCATTATTAGAATGTGGTCAACTTGTATATGCATCATATCATATAATATATCATCTTTGTTCCTCCCAATCGAGGAGGAAACAATGAGTTGCTTGGTTACTTTAAACATTCTACTGTCATTCGATCATTATAAGATGTAGGGTTTACGTTCTTTTATAGTTGACAGCCCAAACTTCTCCACCAACTCGATACTTACTATATTGACATAACTTCCTTTATTTATGATTATATTACACACCCAATCCTTAATGGTACATCTAGTATAGAAGATATTTTTTTGTTACTCATTTGCATCATCCTCTCCTGCATGCAAACTCAATTCCCTTATAGTGACCAACATTCTTCCCACTTTAGGCATCTTAATGTATTTATCTTCACTAGCATCCTCTAAATTAGGAATATTCTCATTCACCTCTCTTTTAATCTTGAACACATATTTTCCATCTTCTCTCAACATCATCATCTTTTTCATGGAATATTGAGAAGCTACATACCCTTTTTCAAAGTGCTTAAAATTATTTAATATCCCAATTCTTAGTTATTGAAGTGGATTGGTTTAAACTTTTTCTCAGCTCAATGCTTGCACTGTTGGTGTAACTGTTTCATGCTTTATCTCTGGAGCTTTTTCATCCTCTTTACTATATATTTTGTTCTTTTTTAAGTTGTCTTTCTAGCTTCATGACCATGTACATTGCATACTCTAACTCCATATAATAAGATAGATCGAAAACATTAGTATTTAAAATTATCTTGGATCTTTTTTATTGAACTGCTCTTACTTCCAAATTATGCTCACATCTTGATATAACAACGAGGAGATCTTGGTTTGGTTCCTTATAACAAGAATTACATTATAGGAGTAGGTGGTGTTCTTATCCCTATATCTCAGCCATTGGATCACTGAATTTTGTTTAATGAGAGAGTTATGTGGCTCTAGTTCTTATGAGTACTTAAGTAAAGCTTGTTTCTTTTAAGGGATTCATTTATTTTTTTGAATTAAAGATCACCTTGTATTTTATGTAGTTGTTTGCCAAAGTTTGGATTGCCACCATTGTATTGTTAAAGTGATTTTTATTGAGGACTTTAAGCTCCTTTCACTGATTGTAATTTCCTTAAGCATTTCTTAGCTTCAAATCCATGAACTTGGAAAGACATGCCTTTGGAAATTACTTCCTCAAATCCTACTAGACTAATAAAATATTTATTAAATCTAAATGGAGAGTTTATGATCTTGTGAATGTGTAGGTTATGGATTTCAATGAGAGACTGATCAAAAGAAATATTATTTCCAAAGTAAGCATCATTAAAAGGAAATTCAATCATCCATTATGTATTGATTAATGCTCTATATAGTTTCATTCTAATTAGCCATTTTCCACTCTGCTTGTTAGACCATATATAGTGATTTGAAATACAATTAAGGTTAATGCACTTTATTTGTGACATAGAATCCTTGGACTTAAAACTTAAGTGCTTGTAGCATGCATCCCATTCCTCAAAATATTGTGAGTATATAATATTATTGAATTCACATAGGATCATCAAAGAGGAAATCAAATAAGAGTTAATTTCTATTAAGTATTTCCAAAGTGTGGTTCTTTAAAAGGCATGATTTACTACATATATAAATGTGAAGTTGATAGTGGTTGGACAATGAGTGAAGTTTAAGGATATATGTATAAGTTGGTCAGTGGATGTGGTTTGAAGAATTCTAACTTTATTGGGGTTATCAACTATTGTGGTTAACCCATAAACATGGTCTTGATGGTGGTTCAATGTTAATTTCCAATTCTTCCTAAAAGACTATAATCCTTTATTATAAGGATTAGCTTTTGTTTTTTTCGAAGAGACCTACAACGTAAAGCTTTTTGCTACTAATAAAATCTTATATTAGTTGTTGAATTTTAGAGCATTTAAGCCCTCTTACATTCCATATGATCAATGACATTAAGAGCTTGAAATGGTGGTTCTCGAAGCCTTTTTTAAAGATATTTTTTTGGTCCTTAAGTCTACCTTTAGTTTTGTTAAAGTTGTTAGTTGCTGTAACATTGCTTATTTACTAGTAGCAGGGTAAGCAACACAGAAAGGCAACACCAACCTATGTTAGCATTAAAATTTGTAAAAGTTATAAGGTTTTGTACCAGAAAAAGCAAATCGGAATACAAGTATAAACTCAGAGAAAAACTCAAGATTCAACAAAGAACATCATGATACAAACTTCTTATTTTTTACATCTAAAATTATTTCTTCTCTCCTTTTACAATTTTTGTTTTTTGATGTTTAAACCTCTTTCATTCACTCTATTGATGATCTTAAGTATTATATTAATTTCATTAAGAATTTTACATGTTATGTATAATATAACCTCTTAGAGAAGAAATCTCATATTTATGATATAATTTTTGCCTCAAAGTACTAATACAAAATCACTTCAAACACTCCATTTTGACTCTTTAATTTGATAATGAGGGAAATATTGACCATTATATCGCCTTTTATCTCTTCATTTTTCAAATAAAATGTGAGAAATTGAAGATGTACAACATATCATTTAAAGTTGTTCTTTTGTTAATCCCACTAATCCATGACATAATCACTAAACTCGATAAATGCTGGCATGCTTATAATTATACCATTCATGCATGCAATGTGGCTTTCCTGCCAATTAGATAATGAGATATAGATGTAAGAATTCTCATTTTCCTCTTCAAATTATGATTGGACCTACTCACCATAAATACTTAAGCTTTCATTTTTTGTCTTACTATCCCTTATTCCTTAGTTTTTCATGGTTTGTTCTGTTTTGATTCCTACAGTAATATTTATGAGAGGGTTTCCATTGCTAAGACTATGTCTTAGTGGCATTATTTTAGACTTTTAGTTTCACTTATGTTTTTAGTCTAACACAATTTTTTTCATTTAGATGTCTTTCAGATTTTGTGTGGATAGGTTCCTCAAATAATAACCTTGTGCATGTACTTTATAAGAGTTTTTTTGGGTCTATTTTTGGTTTGATGGGAATCCATAAAATGTTATTGAAGCTTAGATTATACTTTTTTTTTCTTGTTTTGTTGGCCTTGTTTGATTATGCTTCGTATTGAAAGTTTCAGGTTCCTCTATCTCCACAAATTTTCATTTCTTGTGTTGTTTAATCAGTAATAAGTATTTTATGGGTGTATATATTGTTGCCTCCAGATTGTTAAGATGTTATTTAAAGGAATTGAGTGGAAAATATTTAACAGTAATATTTTCAAGTTTATCTAGTTGATTTAAGATCTCTTTCAAATAATTAATGTTGGACCCCAAACTCTTCTTGGAAATTAGAACTATTAAATGAGAAATTGTTAGTGATTAGTTATGAGCAAAGAAAAAGGAGAATTCTTGAATTAGAAATGAGGTAAGAAATGGTTTAGGTACAAGATAAGTTATATGTGAAATGTTGGAAGTTAAAAGCAGGAAAATGAAGTTGAAATATGTTCATTGAGTATGCTTCAATGCTTTAGCCATAACTTTTTCTCTAGTTATCCAAACGAGATGATTCTTGATTTGGATTAAATTAGAGACTTAGGGATACAAATGGTCTAAAGAAATTGAGTTTTAATTCAATCTCTAAGAATTTTAATTTCAGGTTGGAAATTGAGAACAAAGTACTATTTCAGTATAAGAACTGTCCGAAAATGTTTGAGGTATAACTTTCATATTTCTGAACCAAATTGAATGATTTTGGTGTTATTAGAAATTTAAGACAATGAGAAACATTTTTCTAGAAGGAAGTATTGTCAAATTCCTTCAATTTTTCCATGATAATTAGTTAAGGAGCTAGAAGTATAAGATGTTAGTTTTAATAGACATAAGGGGGTAAAATGGGAAGGACAAGGTAAATGAAAGGTAAAATGGGAAAAGACCAAATAAATGGTCTTGAAGTAAGAAAGAAAGAAGAGAAATCGTGGAAAGAAAGAGAGAAGAGAGAAAAACATGAAAGAAGAGAGGAGAAGAAGAAGAATCATGGGAAGCTTGGAAGGAAGAAGAAAGAAGAAGAAAAAGAAGAGGAAATCAACTTGTTAGAGGTCAGTCTTCATCTTTCTTCTTGCTAGGTTCAAAAAGGGATTAAATAGAGACTAGGGTTTATGTTAAGAATGAAGGAGGAAAGAAGAGAAAGATGAAACTATCTTGATTTTTGGATTTCTAAACTAGGTTTTGGATTTTCTAACCTAGATGGACTATAGTAGGTTAGGTTTAAGGTTAATTCGTATTTATTTCATTTTTGTGATTATTTAAGTTTTATGAATTTTATTAGAATATTTTTTTGAATGGAACCTTGGTTGTTTTAGGAAACTAAGAGAATCTTACCCAAGAGTAAGAGGGAAGACAACTTTGAGTTGGATTTTTGTAAGAAAATTAGGTGGGTAATTTATTTGTAGTTATTGTGTGATTAGGCAAATTCTTGCCTATGTGTATGTATGTTGATTGCTTGAAAATGAACATTTTGAATTAAATGAAAGGAAGGAAAAAGCATGAAAGTATGAGCATATGATAAAATGAATATGTACTTTTGTTTGGGCGAGAGAGGAACCATTTCGTTCGTCACGTGCACGTAGACAAGAGCCTTCTCCTAGCTGTTCGCTTGTGGCATACGAGTTTCGAAAATGAACTCATTTTTTTCATGGTGTAAACTTCGGTTTCTCCGTTTCGTACCCATGGGACCCCTCAAGCCATTTGTTGGCGTATTGCATCTTTGAATTGTCAAGTATGATGCACTTGACTGATTTGTTTAATGGCTAAAGTATATGTTATGTGTTTTGTATTAACTGCTTAATTATGAGTTTTTGAGATAAATTGGTGAATGATTGAATTGCTAGATATATATATATATATATATATACACACACACACACACACACACACATTTTGGAATTTGTGGTAAATTGCCGATGGCTATAATTATATTAGCCACTGAGTGTTGTAACTCATCCCAATATTTTTCCACTCCTCAGGTGCAGAATAAGAAGGTTAGCAATCCTTGCAAGGCATTCAGAGACTCCTAGCTAGTTAGAAACTTTTGTACTAAGTTAGTTGATCGCTTTCGGCTAACTTCATAAGCATATCAAACATTAAGCATCCATTCGTATTTGTATTAATTTATTGATGAGTATGTTGATATGTAATTAAAACTAGGCTCAAATTGTGTTTAGATTTGTTAATAAAATATGATTGCTTTCTAAATATGACTTTCTAAGTCTTTACATTGCATTTTCAATCTTTTCATAGGTGTAGAAATTGTGTTTTGACTTCCAAGGAAAATCTGGAATAATCTAGGCTGAATTTGATAAAGTTGTCTCCTAGAAAGTTGTAGTTTATCATTTTAGCTTTCTAATGGTATAAAGTATGCAATTTTTGAATATCAAAGTCGAGAGTTATGACCATTATAAGTTAGGATGTTGCAGAGGATGTATATATGGAACAACTACAGTAAATGAAGTGATTTAGAACTTTTGGTGATGTGAGGAAGACCCCGTAGAATCCCTTCGTTTGATTCATCTTTGACTGAATCCCTTCGTCTGATTCAGCTTTTACTGAATTCCTTCGTCTGATCCATCTACACTTTTATAAATTTGAGATTTTGACTCTTTAGATGGCAAAATCTCTCTTCAAGGTCTTCAAAAAAGTTGTAGGTCTCGAAATCTTCTTCGAAACCATCCAAAGATGACCTTAATCTAATATCTTTAGTGAAAGTGATGCCAATTTTTTTGAAACAGGTACAATGTGAATGAGGGCAAAATGATGTTTGATTCTTTTGGCCATAACTTCTCCAACCGACCTCCAAATAAAGTGGTTCTTAAATCCATAGATTCCTAACAACGTTTGTTATCTCTCCATAAAAATTGGTAGCCTTTGGTGTTGATTTAAAAAAGATTGAAGGAAATAAAGTGAGGAATCGGTTGGAAGAGCATGACTAGGTTATGAACATACTTTGGATTTTTAAGCATATCTTAAGCTATAGAGCTCTGAATAAGATGTTCTTATTTTAAAATAAACTAGAGACATAAAGCTATAATTGTTTTGAAGAATTCAAATTGTGATTTTGGTGATTGGCTAGTGTGGGCACGCCACCTTTGTGGGATGATGGCTAATAAGAGTTCATTGTGATAACCTAATAGGATAATACGCTCACGTCTTATGATACATCCAGATAGTTGGGCTTTGAAAACGGGGTCCAACACTTAATATTACTGACTAAGATCTTGTTGATTATTGCTTGGTTGTAGGAACTCATTTGTTGGCAATATTTTTATTTTCAAAGAGATTGAAGAGAAGCTTCAACAAGTATTCAGTTTTGACATTCATTTCCTTTGCTAGTTAACAATGTCAATAATGATTTTCCACACATTTTAATTGAATTTGTATATGTTTCTAGATTTTACAGCATAGTCATTTTGCCTCTTTTTTCTTCATTAAAAAGATAAATTTTATCATGCTTTTTGTGTTTTGAAAGGCAAATGACTGGATTTCTTGCATGATATGGTGACAATCAAATGCTACAACTAAGACTTCTGAATATGAATTTATATCAATTTGCGTACTACTTTGAAATTCATTGTCTTTTTTGCTTTGTTTTGGTTATCTTCTTTGGTCGTCAGCTCTCTTTAGCTCCATCATCTTCTTCCTTCATGTACTTCAGTGACTTCTTCTGCGTGTCAGTTGAGGTAAATGAGTTTTGTTATTTACTAGGTTTTTGTGTACTTGGTTTAATTTAAGTATTTTTTGTGGTTTGAACCTCCCATTTGAACTTCCTGCATTTTTAATGTAAATGGCCTGCACCAACCGAAATTTGTTTGTGGTATGAACTTTAGTTTATCAATGAATTAATATAGGATGGGTTTGACTTATAGTTCCAAATATCTAAATTTTATCAACGAGTTATTTCATTGATACTCTATGAATTGATTAGGTTCTCTTTAATTTTCATGTGCGAATCTTTACACGCATCTTTTTTAATATAATAATAATTTTCTTCTAAACATATTAGATAATTTTTATATTTTACAATAATTTTTTAATCAAATTATTCATATTTTTATCTTTACTTATTATATTTGTTACTAGTACATAATTAATTTAGGTTAAATATCA
>JANZLX010000213.1:40677442-40691868 GCA_025531955.1 Erythroxylum orinocense
TTTATATATATATATATATATATATATATATATATGTAAATAAGGTGTTAGTTGTAATTTAAATTAAGGGTCATCATTTTAGTGACTCTCATTATTAATATTGTGTAAATTATGCATATACTTTGAACTATTTTTTAGTGTATAAAAATATTTAGACAATATTAATTAAGATGACCATAAAAACCACTGAAATGTTATTCTTATAACCGAGTCTTATTTATGATATCAATGTCCTAGTTAGGAAAAGAATCTATAAAAATAGTAACCATATTAATAAAGAAAATTATTTTAAATAATAATTACAATTTTATGATATTAGTAAGTGAAGTTGTGGCATTAAAAAAAACCATTAAGAACATATCATAAGCAAAAAATCAAAAACTCTAAGAAAGTTTTAAATACATTATATTTACAACCTTTAAAATATTTATAATAAATGCATCCCATGATCACTAATTATACTTATTAGTATTTAAAACATGAAGATATTAGTTTTAAGGAAATTTATAACCAGTACTAAATAATTATTAGTGAATATAGCTTTTGTTTCTACTCATTTTGAAACATAATCCATAACAAAAAGTACGTAAATATTGTTATATAGAAGAGGGAAATAATCTCATATATCAGATATTTCACGAAGAAGAATAGAGTTAAGTAACAATTGAACTCTATGTCATAAATTATTATTTTTTTGGCAATATTAACAAGCTTTACAAAATAAGTATGAATCACACAATAAAAAACGAATCACATTTTAAGACGTTACAACTTTTCTTCTTCAGGACCAAGGTGCCCTCCAAATGTATATAAATGAAAAAATATATAAAATTGAGGGGATCATGTTGAATGACACAATTTTGAATGATTTAATTAGAACAAATTTTCATACGTAAAGATCATCCTATGTAACATCCCATTATCTACGGGGAGGTTAGAATAGTAAATAGGAGTGATTATTGAGAGTTTAGAAATGCATTTGCATGCTCATGCATAATGTGTCATATACATATATGTGAATAGTAAAATGTTTGCACATGAAAATAATTGTACATGCATTTATTGACATTCCAGATATAATTATTAATAAATGTGATTGTTATTGAGAATTTTGGTTTGTTTGTATTGAAAACTAATTTGGAAAGTGTAATTGTTGATTTAGAATTTTTGGAGAATTTTAGGAAAATTTTTCAAAATTTTGGGGGTAATTTTTGAACTACGAAAAAATGTCAAATGGCAAACCAAATGATGAAATTGAACATCTTAGTGACTGATCAAAATTCAGCTTCTTTATTTGATTTGTAGCTCTATTTTCTAGTTTACTTCAAATTAAAAACCATCTCAATTGAAATCCTACAAATCCAGATATAAGAAAAACATTGAAGTATGCTCAGTAAAAAGAATCCTATTTACATTATTCCAACAGACTCCCACATTTTCATTTGATCAATCTTTTTCAATTCAACACTAATTACTATAAATTTTCATGAAGATATAAGAAAATGTGTCAGGAACCTATTGCTTCAAGAATCAAGTCATTTGAAGGTCTAGAGAAGAAGTTATGGTTAAAAGAAACAACCATGTTTATGACCTCAATGAAATTGAACCTATTTTGGCGCGATTTTCATAACTTTCACAAACAATGTCAGATTGATATCATTTTTGAACAATTTGAAAGAAAACTTCGAGATCTACAACTTTCATGCAGACTTCGAAGCGAGCTTTTGCCTTTAAAAGGGTCAAAATCACGATTTACTGTAGTTGTCTAAAGAATGTCCGTTTAACAGACATTGTCGAGCTTAGGGGTGCTTTTTTACCCGAGAAGGTTCGTTTAACGGATATCTATGTCCGTTTCACTAGCCTGGAGGTGCTTTTACACCCGAGAAGGTCCGTTTAACAGACTTAACACCCCTAATCTTCTCAAATTAACGGATATTAAGTCAGTTAAACGGACCTTCTCAGGTGTAAAAACACCCCCAGGCCAGTGTATATCCGTTAAACAGACCTTCTTAGGTGAAAAAGCACCCCTAAGCCCGATAATGTCCGTTAAACGGACATTCTCTGGGCAGCTACAATAAATCATGGTTTTGACCATTTTAAAGGAAAAATCTTGCATCAAGGTCTTCATAAAAGTTGTAGATCTCGAAGTCTTCTTTCAAACCGTTGTTTGTGAAAGTTATAGAAATCGTGCCAAATTAGGTTCAATTTGATTGAGGTCATAAACATGGTTGCTTCTTTTGACCATAACTTCTTCTCTAGACCTTCAAATGACTTGATTCTTGAAGCAATAGGTTCCTGACACATTTTCCTATATCTCCATGAAAACTTGTAGTAATTGGTGCTGAATTGGAAAAGATTGATTAAATGAAAGTGTGGGAGTCTGTTGGAACAGTGTAAATAGAATTCTTTTTACTGAGCATGCTTCAGTTTTTTGCATATATCTGGATTTGTAGGATTCCAATTGAGATCATTTTTAATTTGGAGTAAACCAGAGAAATAGGGCTACAAATCATATAAAGAAGCTGAATTTTGATTAAGTCTCTAAGATGTTCAATTTCATCATTTGGTTTGCCACTTGACATTTTTTGAATAATGAATGAATGTGATTTGATTATGGATTTCAGACAGGAGGTCCGATGATTGTGTAATGGGGATTGAAATATTGAAGCGTTGCTTGAATGTAAATGTGAAGACCTAGGTGCTTTATAATGTGATTGATTGTGATACATGCATTCCATTCATGAATGCATAATTATATAATGACAGTTATGACTAGAGTAGCCACCGATCAGAGCTTAAAGCTCAACGAGTGAAAAGACCCTCGAACTCAAACAGTGATAAAGAGCCTAAGGCTCACTATGTATAATGAGCCCTGTATTCTCATCGGATAAGGGACAGCTATTAATGAGCCCAGTATTGAAATGGATACGGAACAATTCAGGCACTCAGTCACAACAACATAATAATTGAAAAAATGTACCATTAGCATTTCATATGCATCTTGTTAAGTATGTTTGATTAAATGCTCATGTAAAGTGCAAAGTTGTGAAACAATTATTATGTAAATTGATGTGTTGCATGAATTGAGTGAACCATCAATGATGGTTACTTCATTGAGTTTGCAAAACTAACCAAAATTGTAACGTTGTCTTTTCAGGATCGAGAGACGACTCTAGCTACTGAGAGGCTCTACTGCTGTGTAGATTGTGATTTGGCAAGAAAAGTCATAGCTCAAAGGTCGGTCAACTAGGATTTTTGGATGGCTTAGATAGATTTGATATATTTTCCTCTTTCTTGTAATACTTATGTACTAGGTTTTGTTGATGTACATGTAATAAAAGTTGAAAGACATAATGTAGATTTTCGGTTTTGATAAATTAAATAAGAAAAAGTTTGTTTAAAAAATATTGTGGTTTTTCTTATGATGCTTTATAAGTGAAAAATGATATGATGCCATATGAAGTAAATGTAGTGATAGAATGTAGCTCGCCCTTATCGTAAGATATGTACCGAAATAACCTTCAGGTATCCCGGTGTATACCCTACGGTAAGGGGGCGCTACATTCCAAATCTAAGACTTAACATCATTCTTTATTTTATCCTTTTAAACTATAAGTAATTCACTTGGTAATATTTCAATAGCTAAATAGTTGACTATACCAAAGTATAATTTCTAGAATGAAAAAGAGATGCTCATTTGGAAAATCTTCATTTAATGGTGATGGTGCTTCGCTTGTGACCAATCAGTTAACGTAGTTTACCACTAAAATTTTTTGCACACTTCTTATCTCTTATAATAAGAGTATCCATTGAATAAGTCTTAGCTTTACCTTTTCTTATAGGCAAGTAGGTATTTGAGAATTGCATGATTAAAATGAACAATTACTTTAGTGGTAAGCAAATATGGGGGGACTTTCCTAAAATAAAAATAATAGCCATAAGTTTTTTTTTTCTGTAGTAGTGTAGTTACATTGTGCAATATCAAGTGTTCTTTGAAGCATAACAAATAACATGATTTGCATTTCCAAGTTTTTGTCTAAGAACAACACCAACAACATGGTAACTTACATCACACGCTATCTCAAACAAAAGATTCTAATTTAATGGTTGAATTATATGTGTGGAAATTAGTAAGTCTGTTATCTTCTCAAACGATACTTTATTTGCATTATCAAACTTAAATGTCACTTCTTTTTGTAACAATTTATAGAGGAGCAATATAAGAAAAGTCTTTGATAAAGTATTGATAAAGTCCTACATGATCAAGAAAAGAATGAACTTTCTATACAATTATGAGATAAGATAAGGATTTAATCACATCTATCTTTGTGTTATCTACTTTTATTCTCTTAAAAGATTACAATATATCCTAAAAAAATACCTTAAACAATTATCAAATTACATTTTTCATAATTATAACAAAAGTTTTTTCTATACATTTTTCAAGTGCCTAGGTTAGATTAGCCAAACATGAATTAAAAGAATCATCATAAACAATGAAATCATACATAAATACTTTAAACAAACTCAAAATAATATAAGAAAATTATAAATACATTATATTAAAAACCTCTAAATCACAATAACCATAATTATAATCTAAATAATACATGTATGTTTTGTTCGAGTAATTCATTTAGAACTATCCACAACCTACCAGGTATATGTTTAACATTTAAGAACATTTTCGTTCTAATTCATTCAAAGGCGACAGGCATGTTAATAATTTTCTTTTTTTATAATCATAACTAGCAATCATGCCACAGACTTCTTGTGCAATAACATAGACAAATTTGCCGCTGCAAAAGGCAACCCAGGAGACATTAAGTGCTCAAAATGTTGTGGTGATAACAAAGAATGCTATGGAATAAGATGTCACTTGGGCATCTTCCATTTGATTGATGAACTACAGAAGTAAGTTCTCAATTTTCAGTTCAACTTAAACATAAAAGGAAGTAAGTCAAACTTACATTTGAAACTTAAATCGAGGATACGAACAAGCAGATGTCTAGTAAAATAGTAGGAGCAAATTCAAGGAGAATTATTTGTAACCATCCAATTAATTGTCACACAAGAACTCCCTCATGAAAATCGAAGTACGTGTGCATAAATGTTGTTTCTTCATAACGAATTCATAAGCTTTCATAGTATCAATTTGATGGAAGCCAAATAAGAGCATGTTTCTGACCATTAATGCATGAGATGTTATGAGTTTCACCGTGCTGCTAAAATGAAAACAACTTGTATGCATGTTAATATCTTTTGAGGTTTTTGGTCAACAGAACTTGTACAAACTACAAAGCTAACATCTACTAACTTTGAAGGGACGAAGGCTAAAGTATTAAACTCGCTAAAAATTTTCCTTGGAAAATTAAATGAAAGTAAAGTTCTAGAAATATAAACATCAAGGTAAATAAGAAAAGGGTTGACAATGGTAAGCAAAAGATTCAAATCTTGCCAATGGCCAACACATCTTATTTCTAGGATGATTTCATGCTAGAGTAAACAACAAACAAAGCAACTATCAGTAAAGAATCACAATTTATGATGATTTGAACAAAATCTGAAATTGACCTAATGTTTATTAATATTTAATAAACACTATAATAAAATTTTATCTAATGTATAATATTCATATCAAAAGGCAACAATCTAGCGAGCACATTGGTTGAAAGGATATAGAATAGAAGCCCAATTTTCAAAATCAGTTCAAAACCATCCATGCATCAAAATACTTTTAGACCATATAGCATCCTAAACATATGTCTTGTGAACTCTAAGAAAAAACAACTAATATGACCACAATAACCAAGGAAAAGGGGAAACAATGTTTAAATGATCCACTAGTTATTAATTTGTTGATTTATAATATATGCTTATAAAGTCAATTGTAACAAGTTATCAAATTGAAGTAATCAATCCCAAATATCATATCTTTTAATCTTAATTATATTGTAAATTTTATTAAAATAAAATTATTAAAAAGATAATTGAATTACTAAAATAATAAAAAATAATTAAACTAATTAAAAGAAATGAATAAAACAAATATTAGGATTTTAGGATTCTCTTAGGTGGAATTCCAATTATCATGCAAAATTTATTATCATTAATAAAATAACAATTAACTTAATGCATTTATGTCTTCTTTCAAGGTACAAATATTTGTCAATTAGATAACTACTACCTCTCCATGTGCAATTCAACTTAATTAAACTGATTAAGCATAATTAATATATTTGTTATAATAATAGTAAAAAAGGTTCTTATTCTTATAGTGCATGGATCATACTTCATCTCTAAATTCTTCATAAAATTCTTAAGATTGAATTTATAGTTGCCAGACATAAATTTAATAATTAAAATAAATAAATAATCAAATCATGCATTAAATAATTAAAGAATCTATCCCAAGTTTCATCCTTAATCCTAACTAGGATTTTTTTACACTAAACATAACAAAAACAAAACTAAAACTAAAACAGATCATCCTTAACATACGAGAAAGACAAGAGCAAAGAAGTAGAGAAGCTATCACGCTTGCCTCCAACCTTGTTATGAGCCCTCTCTTAAAGCCAAGAAACTCTAAAACAATGATAATTAATGCAAGGAAGCTATCAAACCTTCCAAAACTTCATTAGATTAAACCTAATGATAGCATTTATGGTTAGGATTACAAAAGTAATAAATTGCTTAAACTTGTAATTTTTGTGTGTTCTCATAAATTGTGTAAGCCACAAACCTTTAAACCCCTACGTGTCTCTTGTAGAGGAGTTATAGTCTCCTAATGATTTACTTAAATGCTTCATACAAACATTGATCTAAACTTATTAGTTAGCTTTAGTTAAAACTATAAGATATACAAATTCATGTCTCAATCAAATTACAAAACTAAAATACATAATTCTTATTAAGTAAATCAGTATACAAACAAGACAAAGTAAATACTATTATACCTTTTTCATTAAGTTTAAACACTTCAATTTGACAAATCCTCACAAAATATTACTTATTTACATAAGTGTTTAAAATTTTATCAAATCTCCACTACTTTAAAATAAGTATACAAATCCCCAGTGATGTACCCGAGCTTTCCTCTGCCTTCAATTACAAGCTTAACGGACTGAGACCACTCAAGGTAGTTTATTCCATTCAGTTTTTGAATGAAAATTTGTAAAGAAGAACTAGTGTTTATGCTTATGCTCTATGCTACTTATGCTCTTATCGCCTCTGTTGCTCTAGTCTTTCTCTCTCTCTCTCTCCCCCTCTCTTTCTCTCTCTTTCTGTCTTTCAAAACATGGATTTTTGCTTCTGGTTTTTTGTGGATGGACATTATTTTTGCGTGTTTGTCGTTAATGGTGTGGATTATTTGGATTGTCTAGTGCACTTTTGGGTTGTCCTATCTCGCGAATGGTTTCCGGATGTTGGCCATTGAACTCCAACGAGGAATCTGTTGAAAAGCTCTTGGAAGATGGAACTAACGTCTCTGTTTTATTTACATATATATCTATATGTGTGTGTGTGCATACATTTGTACAGGCAACGTTCGAAAACTAGTGCATTAGGATTTAACGTCTCGGGAGTTGTCTGGGGGAGACGGTAGCCAGTTCAACTTCGACTCGCCAACTACGCAGGAGACCAACTGTCAGTGATGCTCGCTCAACGTGAGATATGGAAACTCTCGAAGGAGGTTTGCTTTTCGTTTTTTTCCTCTATTTTTATTGCTTTCTTACCAATACAAAAAGGTAGCTGCTAGTGGAGACCAGAGTTGAGGAGTTGACGCAGGGACACAACTTTGCGAACGCGACAGTGACCCTCAGGTAGAGTTTTCTACATTCTTGTTACTTTTTCTACCTTGTGAGTAGTAACAGCAAGATGCATCGCCTTGGCCTCCACTGGGGTATCCGTCTCACTAGGCATGTAATAACACGCTCTGACCTCGAATGGTTTCTGTATTTCCATTTATGTCAGTGCATATTGTGTTTTGAGTTTGGAGTTGGTTAGTTACGCACTTTTATATTTGGTTCGGATAACGTAGATTTTCATTTCTTAGTCGAGGTTATTTGCCCTGTCTTTATGACTCTATGCATCCCTGGCTCTGGGCAGCTGTAATGGCCATGAACTTCTAGTCACCGGGGTTGGGAGTCTCGTCTTTCCCTTTGATCAAAGCAGGTAACGGGCCCTAGCTCATGCATTAGCTCCTGTAGGGTTACCGTTTATATCCTACATACAGCCCTTGGGCGATGACGGTAACGAAGGGCGGCTTGTGCAACAACCGCTACACCTACCTACACGTTGAGTAGGGTTCTTCTGACACTTCACACGTCATATCTGTAGGCTTTCTCGAGCGTCCCGATTTTCTCAGCCATTGTCTTAAGAAACTGTCAGCCTTTACTCGTTGGTCCCCTGCCTTTTAGGCTGATGTTTTGCTAGGCAAGTTCGTTTTTTCATTTTGGTGCTTCACTCATTTACTAAAGCTTCTCCATTAAAATCCCACCTCTCGTATTGACCCTTTCTCTTGTATTGCCTCTTTGTTTGTCCAAGTCTTCTGCTTTTTCTTTTTTTCCTCCCCTTTCAATATCTTCTACAGTTTCCTAATGTCTTTTATAAGAATTTTCCCTTTTTTTTCTTCTTAATATTGGTATTCGTATTAGTAGTAGTTTTAGTACTATTTATCCTAATTATATTTTATGTTCTTTTACTACTCTTTAATTAGTTATTGAACTTTCTAATATTTAGTTTTTGTTATATTACTATTTTTTTATCGGATTATACATCAGGTATGTCTTCGTCCTTTTTGGAGTTCTATGTACTTAATTTTGCGGCGTGCAATTTTTTATTTATTCACTTATTTATTCTGTGTCCTGCATCATTATTTTGTATGTTACATCTGCATGTGGGTCTACCGGAAATAACCTCTCTACTATGTAAGGGTAAGGCTGCGTACTATCAGACTTTCTTAGACCTCGCTTCAATGCGGGATTTCAGACTGGGTGCGATTATGATGATGATAAAAGCAAAAGTCAAAAGACTTTGAACAAGGATACGATAAGGTTAAAGGGTTAAGTAGGTTAACCAAGGAAAGGGAATAGGAGAAATGAATATACATTCACAATTAATAAGGCAATAGCAAGCATCAATCCTTACTCCACTAACTCCTCATATTCTTGTAACCACTCCTTTTCTTTCATTCTTTTCATGCACAATAATCTATAACAGTTGTTTTTTAACACTTTATTTTCTTTTTATTTTTTTACTTTTTCGATTGGCCTAGGATTTTCATTTTTATATTACCTTTTTCATACACTTCACCATCTCTTGAACACCTATTTTCTTGCATCCTATTTCCAAAAATATTAAAACTTAAGCAAAAACTCTACAAATTATTAATTAGGCAGGGTTACCAAGAAAAAGCATAAATTTCATGGAAAGCTAAAATAGGTTCACTAATTGATTAACGTATAAAAGGGTAGACAATTTGACTCAAAATCAAATCCTAAGTGCCTTTATTATTTTAATGCTTATGGAAGGTGGTTCTCTCTTGGTCTTTTAACGCAATAAGGATTCAATAAAAAACTTGAAAAAAATTAAGGTAACAAAAGTGAGAACGACTAGACAAACATTATAACATTTGATCTATAAACGGAAGTGAAAAATAATATTTTCTAGTTGCAATGTTTAACTGCTTATAATATATACAAGCCCTTCATCTACTCTGAGCATGATTGTGAACTAACTCACTATTAACATCTTTGATCATAGTTATACTTGTTTTCCTTAGAATATTGTGAATATGACTTACTCATTTATTGCCAGAGATTGGGTAAATCATACATGCATCCAGAAGTTTTAAACTCTCTTTTTTCACTACTTTCATCATGAGTGGATTTAATTTATGTTAAGCTTCTCTTGAAGCTTTACAGCCTTTTTCCATTGATATCATATGCATACAAATGGATTGACTTAATCCCTTAATATCAGTCATAATCTAACATATAGCCTCCTTAAATTCTCTAAGCACATGGATCAACTTTTCCTCCTCTAATGTTATGAGTTTGTTAGAGATTACCAACAAAAAGGCTTCACTCTCTCCCAAAAAAAAAAACTTCAAACGACTTGGTAAAGGTTTTAATCCCAATTTTGTAAGATAGAAGGAACAAGTTTTTATAAGATTATGGTAATTCAAAATTGGCAAAATCATACCTTATAGGTTTAAGTGATTGTAGCTCAAAGATCATATATTGAATAGCAAAATGAATAAAAAAATCTTTCTCCAAATTATATAGATTTTTTATTATGAGGTTATTGCTAAATGTGATCTTTAGATTATCTTAATCATCTAAACAAATAATTCATGCACTAAAAGATCCAAAACATTTATAAAAAAGACATATGATAGATCACTAGGGTATTTTGTGACATCATAAATATTAAATTTAATGATTTCTTCATCAAATTCGATAGTGAATGCACCACTATACACATCAATCTTCATTCTAAATGTCTTAAGGAATGGCCTCCCTAACAAAATAGATGTAAAGTTAGGAGAATTATCTTTTTTCCATGTTAATCATATAGAAGCCAGTAAGAAAAAACCAACTAATTGACTTACACTAGAACTTCCTCTAAAACTTTTATAGGGTACACAAGATATCTATCGGCGAGTTGGAAGACCACATCTATCTTTTCTAGTGGACCAACATTCAAAAATTTATAAATAGGCAAAGGTGTGACATTAATTAAAGCACCTAAATCATAAAAAAAATTAATTCCAACATTGCCAATCATATATAGGATAACGAATGTACTTAGGTCTTTACATTTAGAGAGTAATTTCCTTTGAAAAATTACTGATACATTCTCCCTCTTACTTCTTACTACCTTTTAACTTACTTTTATCGATGTATAATTCTTTTATAATATTTGCATAGCAAGATACTTGTTTTATTGCATCAATTACAAGAATGTTAACATTGGGAAAGGTTCAAGAATATCCTTCTTCTCCTTCTCTTTCTTGGATTGGGCATATCTTTCTGGGAAAAGAAGCTTAGTCACTAATGCTCTTAGTTGTTCATCATTGACCACTTTAGAATGATCATATTATTGTCAGGGAGCTATCACTTCTTTTTTGTCTCCTCCTCTAATGCCTGATCATGGGTTATTCCTCGACCTCTTCTGTGTTCTTCAACTCTTTTTACTTTGTAGGATTACTGCACTTGTATTTTGTTTTAGATTGATAATAGCTTATGAAGACAACTTACATCTATTCTCCAATCTACTAATTGATGGCACTAGTTGATTAATTTGATTTTTCAAATTTGGATGCTTAATTTTGCCTTATGTTGACACTATTGTGAATTAGTAACGAGTGCTTAAACCATATCTTTAAAAGACATACCTAGCTTTAAGGTGAGTTATTATAGTGGAACAACTGGTTGGCCTTGAAAATTTTAAAAATTTGGTGGCCTTGTTCCACAACTGAAGTTAGAGTAATCTCTCCTTCCTTGATTATAAGTGTTAAAGAAAGAATCATATTTCCTTTTTGTTGGACCTAGAAAATCCTCCAACTGCTTTGACATGCTCTTCAGTATCATCTTGAAGTATCAGCTACATTTTGTTTGGGTGATAAGAAGTAGCATAATCCTACAATCATTAACTTATTACATCTTTCTTATAGCTATCTATTGAATAAGAGAGGTTACATTAGAAATTTTTTGTTCAAGATTAGAAACATTTACCTTATTCACTCATCTTGAATATGAGTTTTGCTTAAAGTCGAGTTATTAAGAATTAGAAGCTATAATGGAGATTAAAACCCTAATGGCTTGAGGGGTTTTATTCACTCTAGCATCTCCACTAGTTGTATCCATCATCCTTCTTTCTATTAGTAACAATCCTTCATAAAAATATTAAGTAAGGAGTTGTTCATAAAGTCCATGTTAAGGGTAGCTTACACATAATTGATTAGATCTTTCCAAATATTTATGAAGGCTCTCAACATCTTTTTGCTTTATACAACATTTTTTTCTTCTTATGCTAACAACTTTTAAGGCATGGAAGAATTTGTCAAAGAACAATTCCATCATATATGTCCAAGTAGTATTAGACCCAAGAGGTAAATAAAACAGTTAATCTTTAGATTTATCACTTAGGGAGAATAGAAAAGGACATAGCTTAATTTGCTCCTCCGATACACCTTACAATTTTATACTTGAGCATACCACATGAAATTCGTTCAAGTGCTTGTTAAGATCTTCATTCTTAAGGCCATGAAAGGTAGGTAACAAATGAATCAAACTAGACTTTAGCTAAAAACCTAAATTTAGGTTTGGATATTCGATGCAAAGAGTTTTTAAGTTAAATTTGGTGCCCCTAATTCTCTTATGATTCTCTCTTAATCAGGCACGGTCACTTTAACTTCATAATCACCAAATAATACTATCAAATTAAATGCTAGTTCTAATCTGGGAGACAAATAGGACGTTGCTTACTGTTTCCTGCCTTAATCTCCTAATTGTTTTCTCTATTTCAGAATCATTTTAAAGTTTGCTTGCATAAGAATTTCAAGGCATAAAAGAATCAAATTCTCTTTAATATCAATCTCGAAAAATGGGACCAAAATTTAGTAGGTGTCGAATCTAACAAATATAATCATACTCTAATCATAAATGAATTGTATATAGCAATGAACAGGGTCAAATCTATAATGACTAATAAAGCTTAGCTCCTTTACCAAATTAATGAAATAAAATAAAGGAAAGGGGTCTTAAGATGGAAATCGAAATAAATGAAAAAAATTCTAAACAAACCAAGAATGCGATTTAATAAAAGAAAATGAAAACTAACATTTGGCCCAATGTATAATTTTAGTTTTTATTCTTTGAATTGATCATTGATGAAAAGATAAACTGTTCTATCCCTTAATAAACTGGTTATGGTTGTTAACCAGCTCTAAAAACCCATCTCTTCTTCCTTACTCCCTAAACAAAACAAGCTCTTTGATTAATTCTCTTATGAATAAACATGCTTTTAAGATTTAGTTTATTGATAGCATTAAAAAGTAGAGAGACCATCAATTTTACCCGACAAATATACAAGCTCTGTTTATTTAAAATAAATTATGTATTCATGTAACATAGTCGAATATCCTCTATTGAACCATATGATTTCACTAATAAGCATTAGAACAATAAAACAATTACAGAATTAATCGTTTCAATTAGTAATATATTATTTTGAAAATCGAACAATAGGTCTTTTATAAAATCAAAAAAATTAATTATCTTGGAAGATATATAAATAACAGAGTAAAGAAGAACAATTAGATCTCACAATATATGAAGAATTAAACTTTAATTAATTGTAATCTCAAAATCCTATCTAATCTTCTTTAAAATAAAGAATAAAAAATAAGATCAAAATCAACTCTAAAGATACCAAATTCACTAAAATTATCCTACCAAAACAATTCCTATCTAATCAAAACTCCTAAATAAAGCAAAATAAGGGTAAAAATTGTTGGACTCATTGATTCCAAAAGGGTTTCATCCGTTTAATTACGTTTATATTTTCCAGCAATCATATTGACTAAGGCATGGGTATGCCTTATACTTAGACCTCTTCTAACATTTTTTCTAAGCTTTTGTTCCTTATTTGTTAAATTTATACTTTCAAACACATTTTGATTCAAATTTCCAATATACTCTACATAACACAAATATATAATTATAATCCATATTTGCAAGCATTTTATTAATCAAAATATAAGGAATTGATATAAATTATGTGTATTTCATGCATATTATTAAAGGGCCACTTTTTTCTGTTAGCTCTTAGGGTATGTTTGGATGTGGGTAGAGGGATGGAAGGGAATGGAATGAAATGACCCAAATGACTCAGGCCATTGTTTGAAAGTCTATTTTGAAACAGGATGGAATGACAATTAATGGCTTTGAAAGCCATCCTTTGCCATCCAAAATCCAATATTTTGTGACCCCCTAAATTTGGGGGTCAGGGATGGAATGGCATAGCTTACCTTCCAACCCCTAATTTAATGACAAAAATACCCTCAAAAAATTAATGAAATTACAATCTCAGTCCAGCAAATACCTACGCGACTACATGTTACTACGTCTATTGTGTTTCTCCTTCAACTGGTTTCTTCCCTTGATGAACGTTTTCCTCCACAGCTGCTAGGGTCATCTGTCTTCGTTTCATCAGGTAAGCATCGGCTATTCTTCTGTGTTCATCTTCTTGACACTTTTTATATGTGAAGAAATCAGAAATTTTTATTGATGCTGGTCGTCTTCTTTGTTCATCGATGGACGTGCTCTTATTATGTGTTATGTATTTGAGAAGTTTTGTAAATCGAAGGATGTGTGTTTTATCCTATGTTATGTGTTTGGACATCCTACAATTTGAAATGC
>JANZLX010000213.1:40693555-40704656 GCA_025531955.1 Erythroxylum orinocense
TAATTACTATATTTTAATTAATGAATGAATTATATTTTAATTAATTCTATTGTAATTAATTATAATGTACTTAATTAGTTAATATTACTATTTTAATTAATTATATTGTAATTAATTATATTTTAATTAATTAGTATTAAAAATATTTTTAAAAAATTAGTATCTACTAAAGAATAAATTTCATTCCTCTACTAAATGAGAGGTATGGAGGATTCCCCTAAAGTGGGATATTAAACTATTACCCCTATAATCATAATCAACAATCAACAACTCACTTTTCATTCCTTATCCATTAACCCCTTCTCAAACCCATCAACCAACTACCCCCTTAATGTGTTGCCAACTTCCCATAATAGAATCAAAATTAAATAAAAGATCTTATTAGTAAATTTCCAAACATTGATGGACCTCATAAATAACTAAAACATAAATATAAATAGTCACCCTAGGACCAGTTTCTATTATACAAAGAAGGTAACCTCTTTTTATTTTCGAAACCCTAATAACCTCATGTTTTTATTGAATCAATGTGTTCATTGAACACACGAAACCATAGTTAATACAATTTGATACAAATTTAATGAGACTTATGTATATACAAAATACTTTTTCGGTTAATCTATTTCACATCAATCAGAATCCATAGAATAAAGCTATTTTTGGTGACCTCATAATGTACCCAATTTGGTAAACTGCCACGTCATCAAAAACGGTCCCCACAAAACTACTATTTAATTGGTGATGCGCAGAGCAACGGCTAACTAAAACCCATCTAAATCCCTACCCATCTGTAGTCTCTAGTCTCTTCATGGCTGCTTCCTTCGTCACCGCCTCGAAAACCTCAGTCGCCGTGCCCGCCCACGTCACAAGACCTCACATTCCCGATTTCCCATCTCTTAAATCCTACATTAATCCCGTCAAGTTCGCCAAATTTACATCTTGCTCATCTCAAAGATTGCAAGTGTCTTGCACTCTCACCACCAGAGAGGCGTCTGTCAAGATGGAGGACAAAGAGTCCGACCCAGATTCGTGGCAGCGACCCGATTCATTTGGTCGGTTCGGTCAGTTTGGCGGCAAGTATGTGCCGGAGACGCTTATGTATGCTTTGTCCGAGCTTGAAACCGCATTCAATTCTCTCAAGGACGATCCTGATTTTCAGGCATATCTCTGTACATGTTTCTTTGTATTTTGGGTTTTCTTTGAATCTGATTTTGTTTTGTTGTTTGGTAGCTTGTTCGGTGGATGGATTTTGCTTGTTGGTTCATTGGTTTTGTTAAACTCTTTTTGGAAAGGTTGAACATTTTTATACTCTTAGTGTAGATTCTCAAATTTTGTGTTAATGGGGTTCTCATTTGATATGTTCCCATGACAGGGTGGAGAGGTCATGTCTGATTTACTGACTTGTATAAGGGAAATAGTTCATTGTTAAGTAGAAAATGCATTTTACATCTTTTTGGAGAGAACTTTTACTGGCAATGAAAGAATTTATTTTTTAAGTTTTTGCAGAGAATTTTTTGTCCAGGGAGTCTTATTTACACTGATGACGTATAAAGAGATTGACATATTGGCTTGGTCAGAATAGTTCCTTAGTCATTAAGGATCCGTCTTCTTGTTTTTAATTCTAAAGTATTTATATATCATAGAAGTTTTAGTATAATTGAGTATGATTTGCTTCGATTGTCGAAACTTTTTTCCCTTTTTCTCTAAGGTTTTCCAATTTAGCAGAAGCTAAAAAGAAATGGTTACAATATAGAAGATTTTCTGAAAGTATAAAGGTGAAGACTTTGCTTCGAAACTAAGCTACGTGCAGCACTAGCACAATACTAAATTTTCTTGTTATAGCACAATACTAAATTTTCTTGTAAGATATTTACTTGTGCTGCGCTCTTTTCACTTCGAAATCTTTCTACGAACATTTTATTCTTGATTTCTTGTGAAATTCTGATTCATCATTGTTTATAAATTATGAGTTTATTTGACAGGAGTTATTTGGGAACCATTTTTTTTCTTAGTTCTTCTGTTTGTTGCGTTTTTTTCTTAAATATAGTCAGAATTTTTATCTACAATTTCCATGATTTTGTTAATTTTTTTATTGAAAATATTTTGATTGCAGAAAGAGCTTGCTGCAATTCTGAAAGACTATGTTGGAAGGGAAACTCCTCTTTATTTTGCTGAGCGTCTTACGGAGCATTATAGGTGTCCTAATGGTGAAGGGCCTGACATTTACCTTAAGAGGGAAGATCTTAACCACACAGGTGCACATAAAATTAACAATGCAATTGGTCAGGCTTTACTTGCCAAGCGTTTGGGGAAGAAGCGTATAATTGCAGAAACTGGAGCTGGTCAGCATGGAGTTGCAACTGCCACAGTTTGTGCACGATTTGGTTTGCAGTGTATTGTTTATATGGGGGCCCAAGATATGGAAAGACAATCCCTCAATGTGTTCAGGATGCGGCTCCTTGGGGCGGAGGTCAGGGGTGTCCATTCTGGGACAGCCACATTGAAGGATGCAACATCTGAAGCTATAAGGGATTGGGTGACTAATGTGGAGACAACCCATTATATTTTGGGGTCCGTTGCTGGGCCACACCCATATCCCATGATGGTGAGGGAGTTCCATAAGATTATTGGCGTTGAAACAAGAAAACAAGCATTAGAAAAATGGGGTGGGAAGCCAGATGTGCTTGTTGCTTGTGTTGGTGGGGGCTCAAATGCCATGGGACTATTTGAAGATTTTGTTAAGGACAAGGATGTGAGGTTGATTGGAGTGGAGGCTGCAGGTTTAGGTTTGGATAGTGGAAAACATGCTGCAACTTTGAGTAAAGGTGAAGTTGGAGTGTTGCATGGAGCTATGAGCTATTTATTACAGGATGAGGATGGGCAAATAATTGAACCTCATTCTATTAGTGCAGGGTAAGTTTGGTTCACTTATCGTGTTGAATATTATTTTGCTCATGGGATTAGTTTATTTCTGATGTTCTTAACTTTCTCTCTTTTCTTTTTCACTTCCTGTTCTTGTTATCCCCCCTTTATATAGCTTGGATTACCCTGGGGTTGGACCTGAGCACAGTTTTCTGAAAGAGAAAGGCCGAGCTGAATACCACAGTGTTACTGATGAAGAAGCACTGGCAGGTATTGAATTATGAATCTGATATTAATTTTATTTTTTATAAGAAATATTTTTTACTAGTTAATGGTTATTGTTAGGTATTCCTTATGATAAACATCTACTGAATTATTTATCAACTTTTCGTGGTCATTTGATCCAAAGTTATCTGGCGATTTCGATTGTTGTTACTTTCTCGCTGTTTTGAAGAACTTCTCATGATGCTTTCAATAAATTAAACTTTTCTAATGTTCTGGTTCATAAGCTAAACGTGATTGCAACTTTTGCTTCTTCAAGAGTAATGCTGAAAAGCTTGCACTGCATTGCATCTTCCAACTTCTCTCCTGCTTTGTGGACCTTGGGAATTAAATAAGTCAAATTCCATTAATTCCTGCATATAAATATGCACATTGGAATGACTTAAGTTCAAGTACTGGTCCATACCACAAAGCAGTTGTTTGTTTGAGTGTTGCGAATGATGGTTGAAAGGTTTCCAATTTGAGTATTCTGCTCAGTGAATATGATGTATTAGAACACTTTTCTGCAGCTGATAGAGTTGCTTTCATTTTTGACCATTTACACAAACTTCTATGATTGCTACTCCAAACTTCTTTAGTGTTCGCTCTTGTTTTCAATCATTATTTGGTTATGCATTTGTAGCTTTCAAGAGACTATCACGATTAGAGGGCATAATTCCTGCTTTGGAGACATCTCATGCATTGGCTTATTTGGAGAAACTGTGCCCAACCCTCCCAGATGGAGCGAAGGTTGTGGTTAATTGCAGTGGAAGAGGGGACAAGGATGTGCAGACTGCCATTAAGTACTTGGAAGTTTAATATAGTTTCTCTTGTAAGTTCATTTAATATGATACAGAGAATAAGGAGTTGATCCCATCATGCTGTTGCATGTGTCAGTAATTTTCCATTTTGACATGTATAAGCAAATTGCTCTACAGGGAAATCAGGCTTCAAACTTTATGTTCCTTTCTCGCATTTCCATGGAAATACTCAAATACTTGCATAAACAAATCTATATCTTTCTCACGCTTTTTATCTCCACATCCCGATGGGTTGATCTAAGAAGTTCTCACAACTTGCATTTAATTGCTGCACGGTATTTAGCTGCATGTGTGGGGATGAGTTAGACCATAATATGGAACATGAACAGCACTTATCAGAACAACCATCATAAAAATTGCTGAGTTTCTCCTTGTGCGAAACTAAGAAGCTTATGAATGGAACTGTGATTGGATCTAGTCTAGTTTACAAGAACAAAGGGGAGACCTGCTTGTAAAATGTAGTTCTTCTAAAGACTTGGTCAGCTTCATGATTGCCTGCAATTTCAACTCTTCTTCTCTTTCATACTGTTCCATTGAACAAAAGGGTTTGTTTTAGTTGTGTCATAGGGACCATCAAGAATTTACAAGTGACAACTGCAGGAGACAATTCAATCACACGAAGAGACGTTTAGACTCCTCGGTTCTAGGTGGTAGGCAGTTTAATTGCAGAAAGTGGAAACCCGGAAAGAACATTCGGCTTTGCGTTGATGCTTTTTTCTTATTTTATTTAATTAAAAGTGTTTATTTTAAAAACATAAAAGCTTTTAACATGGGATTCGTCATTCGTGTGTGATTTAGTTTTTTTTGTATTTTTTAATTTAAAAAAAATAAATTTTCTTAAATTTTCATTAAAAAATAACAATGAAACATACTTAACATAACAGGGGAATCAAATGATGCTAACATATCGATTATGCACAATTCTAATCAATTAAATTCAATTCATTAATTTATAAACCATTGCTTTAAGTCAAATTTAATCAATTCATTTTCATTAATTTTCAACAAAAGCTTAATATAAATAATTCTTTTCAAAAAATTAAAAAATCAAATGATTTTTTTAAAATTATTTAAACCACAAAAAATCTAGTATCTTTAACAGTTTCCATCAAATATAAGTAAATTTTAATAATTAAATTGGTCATATTAATTAAATCTATGAAGTAAACTGAAATTTGAAATAATAAATTGTATCTTTCTTTGGTTTAATTAGCTTCACACCACAATTTTCCTATTGTTAAATGAAGGAATACCCATAGAACTTAAACAATAGGGGATTTAAAAATTGCTATTCCATGAATAAATAATCCAACATTTTTCAATTTTACAAATGCATTTACATATTATATCTTAATTTTATAAACATATTTATTAAGAAATGTGAAGATATAAAAGTTATCTTGACATTGTAGATGATTTATTTAGAATAATTAATAATTTGTCTCAATTATATATATATATATATATATAGAACAAAAAGGAGGCATACATTTCGTCTTTCATAACGAGTCTGGTAATAACAAACTTTCGATTTATGAGACATTACATAAAATTTTATTGGGAAAATTTTTGTGTCCTCAACCTCATGAAAACCTCCTTAATCACCAGTTATATAAAGAGTAAAGGGGTGTGGTGTTCTTATCCCTCATCATTATTTCCTATATCTACAAAACAGCGCTGCTAACTGGAACTTAAAGGAGATGGAGGTTAATATCTATCCTCAACACTTCTTGATCCTTCTCCACCATCATTACTGCAAATTGGTCGGACCCAGCAAGCATTATCACTGCTTTGCCTGCATTTGGATCATTAAAATTATGTAAGTACAGCAATCGTCTATATTCATTATGTTAATAAGCATATAGGAACAAGACCAGAGTATATTCCAAATTTGATGCACCTGTTGGATTAGTCAACTCATACCTTTAAAAAAAACAAAGTATGACCTCACAAGGAGGAATAAAAATGGGGATCTTAGTAGATCCCTCGAGTTAGGTGAGAATTGGTCCCTACAATGTCCAAATCCAACGGGTAGGACAATGTTCATTTCATCTCACTCACCTAACACCACACAGGTAGCTACAACATCAAACCCAAGATACACGATTAGATAGCTGCATCTGTAGTAATCATACATGCTCACCAAATGCTACAAGGGTTTCTAAGGTCTTTACGCATGGTTTCACCTACCATGTTTATACCCAACTCCTCGTGTAAATTGAAAGCTAAAAACTACCAGGAATGTGTTGAGCTGAATCTATTGTAAGGCCCACTGCGTTGTATATTTGTTGAATAGATTTTTGGAAATGTTTTTTCTTTAGGTTGGGATTCGAGTACTGGGTGAGAGCACATGAATACTAAACTAGCTTTTTCAGATGTCATCTTAGAAACAAAGAAAAATCAGGAGAAGGGTTTCATATAGATAATTTGTTCGCTAGCTTCCACCCAGGATTCGGCTAAAAGCACAGACTTGTCTTTTTGAAAATGATATATATGTAGAAGATGATGAAGTACGAAGCTTATTTAAGAAAGAGAAGAGCAAAATACCTGGGAATACAAGAAAGTTCCAAGGATTGCGATGGCAGCTCCAAGTGCATTGACGGGTTGAACAGGAGTGTGGAAAATGATAATGGAGGAGACTATGACTGATATACGTTTCATTGTATTTCCAATGCTAAATGTCAAGGGAGAGATCTCGTCCAAGGACATGTACGACACTTGATTGTAAAGATGATAGAACACACTCTGAGCAGCCACCCACCTATTATATTATTAGGCACAAAAACAGAGCCACACATTTATAATTTTTTTCAGTGAAAATCAAGAAGAAAACCAAATGTTAGATACAGAAAAGCAGAATACAGGACAAATTAGCACAAGTCCAAAACAAGAAGCAACCAAGACAGACTAGGACTCCTCACAACCCCTGTAAGATAACGACTGATATATCTGATTCTACCACATAAAAGATGGACATGTGACAACTTCCACTCAAACCAATTTGTTAGGCCAACCATGAATGATATTTACACCTAAATATTTCTGGAGATGTATGCAAGCACAAAGTCCTATTAACAATTCTGGAGACGAGTCTAGAAGGTGTAGCCAAATGGGATTTTCACAAATTTTATGATAAGTTTTGCAAAATGAAAATGTTATCAGTATGAATACAAACAAATGGTTTGTAGAAGAAATTTCATTTTACCATACGAAGTTTGGTCCAATCTGAGAAATGGCTGTTTGCCATCCTGCAGCCCACATCTGCGGTCCCTCCACGGCGATAGCAAAAGGTGTAAGAATTAACAGAGACAGTATAGAGAGACAAGCATAGTAGTTCATTCCACTAACGGACTTCCCCTTCATGCCCTTCTTTGAAAATATATTCCGAAATACAAATGCCAGGTTGGAGATCATGGCCCCCATAAAACCTGAAATAGACAGCAAACAACCGAGCAAGTGAGTGTCAAACACTCCATCAGCTCAATCATTTTTCTCTAATGCCTAAATAAGCAGGAGAAAAGTACCTCTTCGGTTACAAGCCAGAAACTACGGAATAAACTTAACATAAGACTACCATGTACAAAAGAAAGAAGAGGAGAAAATGAGCAAAATGCATGAAGCATCAGGCTTCATTTATTAAATGCTTTTCCCCAACATAATTCAATTGAGTTTTGAATTTTGTTACTCCAACAAGATAACGAATGACCAGAGGTCTGGTTTGTAACTGCAAATCCAACTCAGTATATTCAAAAGTTGTCACAAGGCTAAACATTCAAAAGAACAGGCGTTCAGACAACTTGAACTTGTGTTCTATTCTTACCAATCATGTTAAAGTTGAGCTCGGTAACAGCAGCAAGAGCACAACCACCAATAATTGGAACCAGTGAGAGGTAAACACTCAAAGGAAAGGTCTCACCCAGAAGGAATTTTGAGACCAACACACTGAAAGCAGGTTCACCGCTCTTAATGATATGGGTAAATGAAACTGCAACCTTCGACATGCTCACTGTTGCTGCCACATGCCCAATTGTATGTGCCACAGCAACCTTAAGAGAGGAAAAGATCGATCAGTGAACTAAAACTGCAACTTTAAATCACACAACAAGGTAAGTTTAGAACAAACAACAGAGTTTTGTTAGTGTAATTTAGTCACTAATCCCGATTCCCTTCGAAACAACGAGAAACGATTAAATTAGCGTTGTCTGACTTTCCTAGGAAGCAAACAAAATATGGTTTTCGTAACTAGATAACATCAATTTCTCGAGAATTAATGATCCGAAAGGAAACAAAAACATCAGTTTCCGATCCTTTCTTCACCTTTCTATGCAACCAAAATAAAAACGTCACCTTAACCCCTAACTCCCCTCATTTTTCTACCGAAACAAAAGAATAAATCAACTCACAGGGAACAAAGTCTTCCAGAAATCCAAATCGGTCTTAGGTGCCTCTGTCATCCTCGAAGCCCACGAAATCAGCATCATTAGAGACCCGCACGCCAGAGAAAGAGTAGAGGTCAGCCATGGATAAGGAAAAGCATTCAAGACCTTCTTGTTATATATATTGAACACCACATTCAAAGCCCACCATGTTGCAAAGTAAATCCCAATCTTGACCCTCCTAGCAGCCTCTGATTTTACCTCGCTCGAACCTATCGGCTGCGATCGGTCAGCTTCATAGGCGTTGCATGTGATCAAGGACTTCTTTAGGGGCTTCGAGATCGCAAGAGACTCAACTGATGAGACATGCAAAGGCTTTGACACTGAGACAATAGGTTTTGGGTTCTTCTCAGCTGTAATTGATGGCAAGAACAAAGATCTCTTCGGTCCTGGCGGATTTTTCCTACGAAAAGTACTGTCAGATCCATTGATCACCGGTGCAATAGCAGAGTGCTTGATAGCGCAAATCATGATTAAAATCTTTCGTTTTGAAACTCAAAATCGAAAAGGGTCTAATCGGCAGACTGCAAAATTTCACCAAACAATTTCAAACGAAGCTAAAAAGCGAAGATCAACGATCAAGAACGAAACTTTCCCTCGGAATAAAGAAAAAGACTGTCCTTTTTAAAACTTTCTAGTGGTAACAGGCGCAAAAGCTAAGATCTTTGAAGGGTTTATAAAATTAGAGCACAATAAACACAAGGATCTGTTGAGCTAACACACAAACACAACGCAGAGTCGCAGACACAACACTATATATTTGGAATAAAGAAATATAGAGAAGGGGACTTGTTAGTGATGATTTATTTTAATGGGGTTTGGTATGGCGGTTCTGAAGAGGACAAGACAGGATGGCTTCGGAATCTACTACAGGAGGGTTTGTGCTACTCTGAATTCTCAGTCCAAGTTTGTGTTTTGATATCACCAAACAGCCATGTGACCGCTTCTTGCGATCAAAGCGCTAACCTTAATACAAGCAAACATATAAAAATCAAAAAAAGCAGGCAAGAAAAAGTTTGGCCTTTTGAGGGTAATTCTAGTGTGTATCTACGGTACACCCTAGGCATCATCAATATGAGTTCCAATGGGATGGCTTTTCGATGGCGTTTTGGTCAAATAGGCATAGTTAGTAGTAGGGTTTATTTTTAGTTTAATACTCTGACATTAGAATTTTAACAGTATGGAACTGCCGCTATTATTAGATAAAGAATTGGAAATCTCAATTATTTCAATATTATTAATTAATAAATTTAGATATGTAGGTAACATATAAAACGCGCTTAAATTAATACCCATTTTATGATGCTAATCTAGCACTAAAAGAATTTGGAGATATGGTCAAGATCATTACTTTTAAAACGAGTGCAAAGTAGACCTTAAATCAGAAATGTATAGATTGACCTTCCTCCAAATTTAGAAACAATAATAGTTTTTTGTTTATGTGAATATTTTAATAGACTTTATTTTAAAAATTAAGTATTTAAAATGGTACTCAATATTAATGACTGACGCTGAATTTGGTTCATAACACTGAGCTTAAGTGATAGTTTAATTCTATTGTGCTTTGTTTACTGGAGCCAATGGTTCCCAGGGAAAGGAATGGGTACAAATTACAAATACATTGTCTTTTAGAACTTGGAAGAGCCACCCTTTCTTTCCTAATTGTTATGCCAATACCTGGGCCGCAATATTAACTTTCTCAATTCCGTTATTTGATGGGCTTCACTTAGACGCTGGCCAGTTCTCAATTCCATTATTTGATGGGCTTCACTTAGACGTCGGCCAGTGGTTCAGCTCTAGCCTAGAATTTGTGGAGCATGCACAGACACTAGAACTAACCTAACTCCATTGGTTCACGTAAACTAATTACCTGTTTGGTTCAACTCGTGAAAGTTTCAAAAGTATTTTTTCTACTGTAAAAAATATTTTTTAAAAAAATAAGTATTTGACTATAAACTTTAAATGTATTTTTAAAGTAGAAATAATTTTTTTAAAAGCTCAAATATAACTTTTTTAAAAGCTCAAATTTGGAGACTCAATTAATAAAACCCTTCTCCTTATTTTTCTTTTTCATGTATTTTAAATTATTAATTATTTGGATGAACTTTTCGAAAGTCAATAAGTATTTTTCTTTATTATAAAAGCTTTTCTTAAAAAAAAAGTGCTTGATTGAAAAATAAAAAAGTATTTCTTTAATAAATATGACTTTTTTGGCAGTTAAAATATAGTTTTTTAAAAAACTTAAATTTGGAGCTTCTAAAAAAAACCTCTCAAATAATCTTTTCCGGTAAATTTTTATATTAATTAATGAGCCTACTTTTAGTCCTTTTTATCCTTATGTTTTACACATAATTCTCACAATACCTACAATTCTCACGATACAATAAAATGTATAATTTATTATGTATTTAACTATTTACTTAATTTGAATATTTATTTTGAGATTTATATAGTATTATTTAACTCTTTATATGTTTTAATACTTATTTTTTATATTAGTTTTACTTATGTTATAATTCATATAAAAGATATGATTAAATATGTTTTCATTTATGTTTCACATGGTTTAAAATTATATAATAATTAATATATTGTATTCTGAATATTGATTAATATACTTTAAATTATTTTTATATACATAAATTGGTTCAGCCTGATTCTGACTGAACGGAATGTTGCCGTCTGGATTCATGGATCGTTCACTGTCCTCGAATGAGATAC
>JANZLX010000213.1:40704756-40729731 GCA_025531955.1 Erythroxylum orinocense
ATTTTCTGATTCAGAATTATTGGTGAAATAATGACAATCAACAACTATAGAAATCCGAAATACCTTAGATTCCCCACGTGAGTTGCCGCCAATTATATTCCTTCTCTCTCCACCTGGATCACAACAACACCTTCTTGCCGATCGGTGCTATCCCCGCTCTGAACTGGTAAAACATCAAGCTCATGTCGGACAACAGCGTTCAAGGCCCAGTATTTATCAGTTTTCTCTTTGTTTCTCGAGGAAACAGAGTTCTGGGACCCCAGAAAATGAAAGCTTTGAAAGGTCTTCGAAGATGGTTTTCTGGGTTTGGATAGAAGAAGGGATCTGTGAGGAGAAATGGCGTGGCGAGAAGCCATTTGGTCCCATGACACGGAGTCTTCATAGGATGGAATAGTGGGCTTCCCGAGTTTCGATTCCCCGTGGGAGTAAACGAATGAAGCAGCAGATGGGTGAGGGTGAGACGGTGAGAGAAAACGAGAGCAAGTAAAGAACACTCTGGAGAAAGAGGAATGAAGCTGTGAGGGAGTAAAATCGACGAGGGTAAAATGGGCTTAAAAAAATATATATCAGCTGGTGGGGGACGAAACGCTCCTACTTAGCAGCTTATTAAAAATCAGCTGGTTGGGTTGAATCCGCTACCTAACCAGCTCTTTACCAAACAAGATTATAGATTTTTTTTCAAAGTCACCAGCTAAGGAGAGTTGACCAGCTAAAAAAGAGCTGATCAGCTCCCCACCAAACATGGTTATGTCTATTGAATAACTTATCACATAAATAGATTAACATATTGAAAATGTTAAAAATCAATTTCATGTGACAAATATAATATGCTCTCGGCAGGAAGGGGTTGGTTGATGCTTTGATTTGTTTTACTCCTGTCCTTAGAAAACAAAGAGGACTCCAAAGGTTGAAGCTGGAACTGCTACTAAAGATGCCTTATTGGATGAATGGCTTCAGGTATGTGATTTCTACTTGCATTGGTTATTACTACGTTGATTTAAACATATCGGTTTTTCTCTGTTTCGGGTGGGTGCGATACAGTCTTCCACCCCACCTCGCTTGTTCAATATTTGCAATATATAAATCTCAGTTGGATTCTTACATTGTCAAAAAAGAAATTTAATTGAATACTTTGCTTTTCTACCTTTGTGATGTTTAGGGTACTGCCTATACTCAGTCAGAGTCCAAGAAATCGAAGAAGAAGAAGAAGAATTGAAGTTCAGTTCATACGTCTGCAAAGCTCACACATTAAGAGAGCCCACAAGTAGAACTAGTTCTCAACTTTTAGGCCTTTGTAGCATGAGAAAGAAACTTCTATTTTTGCTTTTGGTGGAAAACTTTGGAAGATGAGTCCTTTTGAAGAAAAACTTAACTGTAAAGTGAGGAAGGATATAGCTTTTTTTTTCCATGTTTTCATAATTTAATTGTTTTATGAGCTAATGAATTATTTACTGTTCTCACTTAAGTATAACATTTTAATAATTATATATATCATGATCTAAAATATAATATTTTATAAAAATATTTTGCATTTTATAATATATATTATATTATATTATCAGTTTCACATCACACAAAATGCTTTCATAAACTTGGTTGAGGGGTTCAAAGTTTATTATAGAAAGATAACGTAAAACATCAAAATGAAGTTAATTGATAGCCAATAAATTTTGTTAACCATCTAATTTGATTAACAATAGCCTTGTTCCACAGGTAATTGCATGCTCTCATTTTAATTCTTCATCTCTACAGTTTGTCTTCATTGCTTCTAATCTAAACTTTTAAAGAATCTCTAATTAACCATCCTCCTGCAATTCAATATTCAATTGTAAAGTATAAGTTCTAACAAATAATATCAAATAAAAAACCTTAAGACATTAACCATAAAAATATTTCAAATATGAATTATCATTTAAGAGGTAAGAGTTTAGCCAATTCATTGAATAAAAATCTAAAAAAACTAACATCACTTTATGCAGAATTATGATTACTCATAAAATATATTTATTGTAATATAAATCTTACCTCATCTAGCACACATCCAATATGAGCCGTGAAGTGACAATAGCGTTCCTTGCAATAATAAGCAGCATGTTTTGAGTTCCTTAAACTCTCACATGCATCACAGTAATATTCATATCGTCCTTCTTCGATAATCGAATCCATTAAAGTAAGAGGATGGACATGGCATACACTCTTAACATTCTTTGGTATTGGAATACACTCAATGTGTAGGTTAAAATCACACTTCAAACATCGGTAGAAAGATGCATTGCAAAGTTTGGTACACGTTTTACAAATAAACCGTCTCGGCATATCACTTAGATCTTCAGCCACAAAGTAGAAAAGTTTGTGCTCGTGACACTTAAGTTGAAAACCAGATGTTAGGTACTTGACACATTTTATATCAAGCTCAAAACCACATTCTACACACTTATAACCAAACTCTGAATAATCTGTGCAAGCTTTGCAAAAAACTCCTCTGTCCGTAAAATATAGGGGATGTTGGATGTGAAAGGGATGCTGAATGTACTGGGATTTCAGTTCATTAAAGCAGGATTCATGAAGAAAGAAATCACATGTATAACAGCAATAAGTTGGACCTAAAATTAGCAACTGACATGCTAAGCAATAAACCGTGACTTTCTCAGGAATAAAGGCAAATCTAAGTTTATGCTTGTGGGAGAAATGTGATAATCCAACTTTACCCCCATTATCATTCAACTTTCGGTAATAGTTGCCAATGGAAGGGATTTCTTGAGCACATATCCTGTCGAGAGAAAAACTACATTCTTCACAGTGATAACACATGTCACTTTTATGGTAGACTTGACATCCATCACATATAAATCTTTTGGTAAACTCTCCTCCTCGGATAGAAAGAGGGTGTTCATGAAGATTATGTTTTATTTTGGAGGGCAATTTTGCACATTCCTTATGCAAATGAATTTGACAAAATGAGCATTCATAGCGTGAACTCTTCTCTGACTGATTACATAGGTAGCAGGAGAAGCTAGTTATATCTTCAAAATAGTTCAAAGTATGATCTTTAAATTTATCTTTATTCTGCATAAAACAAAAGAGAGAGAGAGAGAGAGAAATATAAGTTTAAGTAAATTAAAATAAACATTTTTCATAATTAATATTATTCTTTTTAACGTATCTTCTATCATTTTAATTTTATCAAAAGAGTTTCTTGTGCATGATATTTTTGAGTTATATATGTCATTTTATGTTATTTTATAATCTATAATATTATAAATCAATGCATTGTAATTAATATGAATTTTAAAATTAATACATTTATTTTATATTGTAATTTAATAATTTATAAATATGAAAACTTGTATATATTTATTTAATTACATCGCTTTAATAAAAATTGATATTAATGTAGGAAATTATTTTAAAACATAGTTCAATACTAAAAAGATAATAATATAAAAGAAAATTGATTTATAAAAATAAAAAGAATACCAAATAGATTTGTATCTATATTATTGATAGTTTAGAATAAAGTAGTAGTTTAATATACTTTTTTGCATTGAATTCACTTTTATTCAATTTATTATATAAATGACTAGTAAATTTTTGTGCCTATCATACCATATTAAAATGTGGTAGTAGTTTATAGATACTTACCAGGAGTTGCCTCATGCACTGTGGACTAACTGAACGATTACACAAGTTGGGGAGCTTTTCAAGGTTATTATCTTCTTCGTCATCTTCCTTTACTGTGTAGTTCTGCTCAATCTCGTTTGACTACACAATACAACAAGCAAAAGAAAAAAAGATGATAAAATAGTCGAATACGACAAGGATCTTAAAAAACTAGAAAAAAAAAACGAAGAAGTTGAGATTTACCTCGCTTGATAATACACATTCAATGTGAGCTGTGAAAATATGGCCCGTATTAGCACACTGCTGACATGAATAGGCATGATATCTTGGATTCCTCTTTTCCTCACAAGTGTAACAATAATACTGATCTTTGGATTCATCGATCTCATCTTCTGATAATGGATCCATAAGAGTTAGAGCATGAATATGATAATCATGCTTCACTTCTTTTGGAATTCCAATGCATTCTATATGAAAATATAACGTCTTATTTGAATTGCACTCCAAACAAATGTAGAATGATGCCTCGCAATTCTTGCTACAAATGTCGCATTGAAAATTTAAAACTTTGAACTGATGTAACGAAGATGGAGCCACAATGTAATAGAGGTCGTGTTGGTGGTACTCTTTATTCTTGAGTGCAGATATTACCCCCAAATTGTTGATGGCACATTGTCTACCAAGCCAAAAGGAAGAGCACAAATAACATCGGTAACTCAACCCATTTATATAACTCTGACAATCTCTACAATGTTCATTAGCTGAAGCTTGGAGGTGAAGATTGTGAAAAGGGTGATGTGGGTGCCGTATTATTCGTGGCAGTTCGACACAAGATTTATGTAAATACACTAAACATTCAAGGCAACCATAACTTGGGCCTGAAAGTGGCAATTTGCATCCTTCACATCCTAGACCAAAGTCACGATTATAATCGGTATAATTAAAGAAACTTAACAGATGTAGATCATGGTCAAAATACCTAATTTGGGTCTTCACCTCATCCCCAGTTGATCTTTGAATAGTGATGTCTTTGGTAAAAGCACATTTGAAATCAATTTTGAAGCCACATTCTTTACAAATTGCCATAAAAAAGCCACTGCACAAATCCCTGCACTGATCACAGATGAACTCCTCACAACCATATTCAATAGAAAAAATTGAGTGATGCGAGTGACAAGGGTGTTGTACTTCACATTCTTGTTGGGTAATCTCTACGCATCTCTTATGAAGGTAGAAATGACAGTAAAGGCAACAATACGTTAGATCGGCTAATTTCTTTTCACATAGCCTGCAAATATCAGAAGACCAAGCCGGTTTCACTACGGATCTGAAATTGACAAGGAAGAGCGTATGACTATGCCCGTCATGGGAGGTCTGAGTTTTTGTATCTGGAGAAAGTGAGACTGTGATTTGTTGGAGGTCAGCGTTATCTGGGGAAAGAGCACAATTTAAATCCAGCTTCAGCCCGCACTCTGAGCATTCATAATAGTTAGAAAATCTTATGATAGCAATTCTTATGATGTCCCTGCAACCTTCACAAATATATTCCTCTAAGTTAATGAAAGGGGAGGTAGTTTGAAGGGTTAGAGAATGATCCTGTTGCAAGTGTAGGGGATGAGCTCGTATCTCACGAGGTAAAAAAGCACAGAATTTATGAACCCAGATATCACCACAAATTGCACAGAAATATGCAGGACCATCATCCACCATGTTAGAGCAGACACAGCACCAAGGATAGTCTACATGTTCTTCTTCATCTGGTTTGAAAAACAGCAAAATTTTGGAGAAATTCTTCTTGTTTTGATCACAAAAGGTCAAGTTGTGATGATGCTGAAATTGAATCTCCATTATCAGCAGTTCAAATTGATTGTGATTGATGAGAAGGGGTATGAAAGTGAAGGGTTTACAATGGGGAAAGTTCTCTCTTTCAAAGCAAAATCTGATTCACTAAAACAGAAATATACAAAGCTTTTAACGCATGGAATCCATACTTATTCAATTACTATTCCATGTTCATATCATCATTAACAATCAAAAAAAAAAAAAAGCAACTATTACTTTATGTTACATAAGTGTTTCTTTAATAGTTTTCCAAAAGACTCTGCTGCTCCTGTCTTTAACGCAACAACCACAATAAGAGACTTTTAGAAATGGCGATGGCCGCCGACCTCGCATCTATTACTTTATGTTACACACGTCTTTCTTTAGTAGTTTTCCAAAAGACTCTGCTGCACCTGTCTTTAACGCAACTGTAGAAATAATATAGCTGTATAGTTAGTTCGTTAGTTTCTGTGGATAGTGTAGATGCTCTGTTCAGCTCTGTTTTCGTGTATATATAACAGTAATTGGGTTGTAAGTTAAATTGATGTAAAGTTACATTTTCTATCTCCTCTCTCTCTCTCTAAAAGACGGTTACTAGCTTGTTCAGCAACAACCACACCAAGGGACTTTAAGAAATGGCGATGGGCCGACCTCGCCTCTATACGATTGTTTTCTAAAGACTCGGTTACATCAGTCTTTAACGCAACAATCACTCCACGATGCAAGGAGCTTGATACCTTTGTCTTAGACAGAAGTAAAATAGTTAATCTCAAAACATTTCAGAACTCACTATTATTTGATAGTTAGCATCATTCTTCATATCAAGTCTAGGACTCCACAATACAACTAAGACCACTAGAGCAATTGAATTCATGTACGTGTAAAACTATGATGCACAACTAGCCTAACAAAGTGCTTTGGCAGCTTCAGTAACAGCATCTACTGTGATTCCTAGTTCCTTGTATATTCGACTAGCCGGTGAACTTGCACCGAACTGGTCAATACCGATTGCCTTACCCTTTTCGCCAATGATCTTTTCCCACCCAAATGTTGATCCTGCTTCAATGCTAACTCTAGCTGTTACAGAATCTGGCAAGACACTCTCCTTGTATGCATCAGATTGCTCATCAAATAACTCCCATGAGACTAGGGAAACTACACGAACGGTTTTCCCTTCTTTCCTCAGCTTGTCAGCAGCCTTGGCTGCAATTTCTAACTCAGAGCCTGTTCCAATCAGTATAAGATCTGGTTTGTTGTGAGAAGAATTGTCCGAGATAATGTAACCTCCTTTCTCGACACCCTCAACAGATGTTCCAGGCAGTTGAGGAAGCTTTTGTCTTGAGAGGGCAAGAATTGAAGGTCTCTTCCTATTGAGAACAGCAACTTTATATGCAGCAGCTGTTTCAGTTCCATCGGCTGGACGAAGCATCAGGATGTTCGGCATTGCTCGGAAGCTTGCCAAATGCTCAATGGGTTGATGGGTGGGTCCATCCTCTCCAAGTCCAATTGAATCATGAGTCATGACATAAATAACACCCGCTTGACTTAATGCAGAAAGTCTTATGGCTGCTCTCATGTAATCGGTGAAGACAAAAAATGTTGCACCATAAGGGATCAGCCCAGGACTATGGAGGGCAATCCCATTGCAAATGGCACCCATTCCATGCTCCCTTACACCAAATGGGACATTACGTTCTTCAGGGGTGTCCTTTTGGAAGTCACCAAAAGATTTCATCAATGTCATGTTGGAGGAAGCAAGATCTGCACTACCACCAAGAAGTCCCGGAAGCACTTTCGCTAGAGCATTAAGGCATTGTTGAGACAAATTTCGAGTGGCATCTGCTGGACTTTCAGGAGTGTAAGTCTGCATTATCAGTAGGAAAAAAAACTTCAGATGAAAATAACACTGATTCCTCATCAAAGAAAAATGTACACATATAAACCAGTTAGAATTGGAATATGTACAAACCGGAAGTGCCTTCTCCCAGTCTGCAGGCAGTTGACCATTGATGATAGACCTCAACTCTGCTGCTTCTTTTCCATATTTCTTATCATACTCCGCAAATTTAGCATTCCATTCAGCTTCAAGAACGGTACCTTCAGTAACATGACGACTCCAGTGCCTAAAGACCACATCAGAGTTCAATAAAGAAAGGAACTATAGATGGATTCAACCTTCTTAAGTCATTTTACCTTTTAACATCCTCTGGTACATGGAATGGTTCATGAGACCATCCAAGGTTCTTCCTCGTTGCATCTACTTCTTTGGCACCCAATGCACTCCCATGTACACTATGTGAGTTTGCTTTGTTCGGAGATCCATAACCAATAGTAGTAGTGATCTGTTTCAGAGTTTTAGCAAAAGCAATGTCAGCCAACAAACTCCAAAAATGTATCCAGCTCAAAAATCAAGCAATTTCACCTTAATCAATGAAGGTTTATCTTTGACAGCCTTTGCTTCCTTAATCGCCACACGAATGTCGTTGTATCCCAAGTTACCATTCTTCACCCAAATAACATGCCATCCAAGTGCCTCAAAACGAGATTCAACACTCTCAGTGAATGCAATTTCTGTGTTTCCATCAATGGAAATGTGGTTGTCATCATAGAATGCTATAAGCTTACCAAGTCCCAAGTGCCCTGCTAGGGAACAAGCTTCATTCGAAATTCCTTCCATTTGACAACCATCCCCAAGAATCACATATCTAACAAAAGTTGCATGTATATCAATCAATTAAATAGAATTTCAGACAAAATCCAGAAAATAGATAATGGAAATAAATGATGGCAAGAGGGGTACGTGTAGTGATCAACAATCTTGAACCCCGGTCTGTTGAATCGAGCAGCCAAGTGCTTCTCAGAAAGAGCCAACCCAACAGCGTTAGCAATGCCTTGACCAAGAGGCCCTACAAAAGAGATGGTCATAAAACGCAAAGAACATCTATTGATGTTAACATTAAAAATGAACAGAGTTTAGAGTTCAAACCAGTTGTAACTTCAATCCCAGGTGTTTCAAAATTCTCAGGGTGACCAGGAGTAACGCTTCCCCATTGGCGAAAAGCCCTCAAATCCTCCTCCTAGTTCAGACAAGAAAAAGAAAGTTACAGAAATATTTGCATGTAGTTTACAAATTCTACAGCAGAACATGCTTGAACATGTTAGTGAAAACTTTGATCTAATCATAACAACACCTTCTAATCACCAAAAACTATGGAGAAAATTTGATTTTGATACAGAGTAAGCACCATGAAGATTTCAAGCTCACGACTCTCTACTTTCTGATTTACATTTCACTAGCAAGTTGATCATCGAACCCATCAGTTGTATCACATTCAGACAGCAACAAGTTTCATTAAAATTGTCCAGAGAGTGATAGAAACCACTTTGTTCAGGAAATTCCCAACTCAAGCTTGAAACCTACTCATCCCACAACACAACTGTGCAAGCACCTAAACCATCACTTTCCAATAGAAGTTCATTACTTTCCTCTTCCAAGGTGTTCAAGACTCATAAACGATCAAAACGCAGACCTTCAATCCAACGTAACAAGAACCAAATCATCAAGACCGCAACAACTTACAAACTGTAAATTAGAGGTAATTAAAGAGAAACGAAGATAAGTGTGGACCTTGATACTATCATAACCAGCCAAATGAAGAAGAGCATAGTGCAACATGCACCCATGTCCCGCGGACAAAAGAAACCTGTCGCGGCTAAACCAATAAGGATTCTTCGGATTATATCTCATAATCTCATCAAACAATATGTGACCCAACGGAGCACAACCCATGGGCAGACCAGGGTGACCCGAGTTAGCCTTCTCCACCGCATCTATAGCAAGAAACCGTATAGTGTTCACCGACTTCTCCACCAACTCGGAGTCGGTCGTCCTTTCAACACTGTTCACAGAAGCAGCTCGCACGAGGAATTCCGGTGAAGTCAAATAGCGACGGCGAGAAATTGCGGCGCGTCCGAGAACCGACGTGGTCTTCAGGTTTGTGGTAGTGATGAATGAAAGCGGTGGGGGTTTGGTTGCGGAATCGCGATTGTGGCGGTGATGTGATGGAGAATAGAGGAAGGCTCGTGAGAGTGTACAAGAAGCATGAGTCGCCATGATTGTTTCGACGTAGAGAGAGACAGAACTGTTTGAAGTTCGCCGATTCTGATTGTCTTCGACGGTACTATGTTTGAGAAGTAAATGCTGTGATCGTCGCGTTGGGTTAGTTTTTGTCGTTACGCGCGTGGCGAAAGTGAAAGATAGAGTTAAAAAGAAGAAACTAGGGCCCGGCCCAATTTTTCATTTGGTTCCGCGCTCGACTTGAATGATTGAGAGCCCAAAAATTAAGATATAAAGTAGTATAAAATGACGATAAAACCCTTAATTAGAATTTATTTGTAAAATGTTAGTAATACCTTTACCCATAATCAATGTTTTAAAACATTCAACTAGAGCATCACAAAATCGGCTAAGATTGAATAAAACTAAAGAATATTATCTTTAACTATTAAAAAATTTAAAGTTTAATTAAAAAAAATCATTAAACAAAAAATAATCAGTTTATGTTAATTTATAAAAATTAAGTAGTTTAAAAAAATTGACCGATTAATTATAAAACTGATCAATTTTTATTAAACGATTATTAAAATAAATTAAACCAAAAAATTAACTCATTTAAAATTTTACTTTAACTAATTAAATATTTGAAAATAACTAATAACTTATTCTTTGGATAAGTCATTAGTGAACTAAAAAATTTAATTTCATGATAAATTTGATTCAATTAATTAATAATAAATTTATGGGTCGATAGCGATTCTAATTAGAAATGTGAATACCGTTTCGTATTGGCTAGTACATATCATACTGGACCAAAACTAGTACGAAATGAATGGTCGGTTGTTTCGGATTTAAATACTGATCGATACCATCCCATTTCAGATGGTACCAGTTAGCATTCAAAATATTGGCCAAATAATGGCTGATACTGAAAATTTTAAAAATTAGGGAATGTTTTTGTAAAATTTTCAAAAAATTTTAAAATTTGCTCCCTTTCTCCTTTTTTTTTCAAAATTTTTAATTAGTTATTTTATTTACTTTAACGTTTATAATTATTGTGAATTTTTTATTTTTGTTTTTAAAATAATAATAAATATTTTTATTACTAATAATAATTATAAATTAAATAAAACTTAACATAACTTATTTTTGTTAAAATTTATTTAATATTTTATATAATATTTATTAATACATATATATAATAAATTTAATAAAATATTAAATTTATTTAATATTTTATATAGTATTTATTAATACGGTCGGAAGTCGGAACAGATATTTCTTAAATGAATACATATATAGGGTTTATATAAAATGTGTGGTTAAAATTAACTTACAGAAAATTGGAACACTATTATTTTAATTAATAATTTTAAAATCCACCTCGATCTAAAATTAATAATTAAAATTTAAGTTAATGGGGATATTTTTTTTCTTTGAAATAATAGAATGATATTATTTTTAAAATTAGAATTGAACAATATTATTTTAAAACGATCCAAACAAATTTGAATCATCTCTCAATTTAATTAAATTTATTTTTTGATAAATCAAATTTAAGTTGATATAATTTTTAAGTTGAACTTGACTCATCAAATAAGTACATAGTCATAAGTTAATAGTAGTGGAGACGAGAATACTCTGTTGAATGTGTAATCTTACTAAAAGATAAAATCAATAATATATTGGTAAGAAATAAATTAAAGGTTGTCAATATTAATGATAAATTAAGAGTAAGAAGACTTAGGTGGTTCGAACATTTTAAAATAAGACATTCTGATACTAAAATGAAAATATGTGAAAAATAATACTTAAAATAATATTGATATACATAAATAATTTTTATTACAAAATAACATATAATTAAAATTAAAAGTATATTTATTTTTATGCTATCAAATAATTTATTATAAAAAGTTCTTAAAAAACTATTTTTTAAATAACCGTCCAATAATCAATTGATCTTCTTTAAAAAAAAATTCCAAAAAAGATATAATGATAAAAGATTAAATTATAATGACGTAATACAAGGGTGCTATTAAACAAAGACTAGTGGACAGGACTTCAACTTTTGTTAGATAATGAAATGGTTTTAGAGTCGCATGTAAGTTACGGTCATCTTCTTCTCAGCCATCATTTTCTAAACCTCCTTATTATTGCTATTACTGACAAACACAACACAGCTGTGTACCAGAAGGTAATGATCCTGACATTGAAAAACACAACCCACCCTCCTAACTTCTCGCTTCAAAGTTCAAACCAAATTCACTCGATTGTTCTTCGTGGATAACAGATTTTATTAATCGGGTTTGGTCATTTAAAAAATCTGTATTTCTTATATATATATACACACATACACATATATTAGGGATCATAGTTTTTATCGGACTAATCCTAAGCTCTTAAAACCCTACCTCAAAAGTTCTAGAAGAGGTTAATCTAGAGCCTCAAAATCGCTCAGATTCTTATGTAGCCACTTTCATGTGCAAGGAGTCGTCACATACTGATTAGTCAGCTGTTGATTGATTACTAACCCTACTCAGCATCAAATTTCAAATAGCCTTAGATTGCCTATTAGCTCTAACTCCCACACTAACATTCGAAACAAGACGTTCATATTTGATCCGACCAAAGAGCTTAGCTAAAAAGTTAGAGGATCATCAATAGGGACAAGTACCCTCTCTCCTTCTTATTTTTTTGACTCGAACTCAAGACTTCCAACTAAGAAGAGCCTTAATTGAAAAGTTGAAACCAATTAGAGCACTCCTACTTATCTTAAACCTATATTTCTACCAATTAAAGATAAATTTGTATATTACTAAAAACCCTTCGAATTATATAAATTGACTGTATTTTTACTAATTAAAGATAAAGTTGCATATTACTAAAAACTCTTTGGATTATATAAATCGGCTGAATTTTTACTAAGATTGTTATTGTTGATAACATATTTTATAAGAGATTTTTTAATTTAGTATTTAAAATTTTAATTATATGATTAATTTTTATGGCTTTAATAATTTAATTTAAAATATTAGTTATGTTAATATTTTACTAATTTAATTAACAGATTTTTTATTCTATATTCTATAATATGCAGGTGTCCATTATCTTCAACCTTTCATTATTAGGGACTGAAACAGGTAGGAGCAGGGTGATCTTGACCCTCTTTATTAGGTCACTTAACACACAGTCAAGTCGTGCCAGCTACTGGACTTTTGGGACCGGCACCACCCAACTTTGTCAACTAGTGGAATTTCAACTTAGTTTTGGCACTAGTTCTTAAATACAAAACTATTCATTTATATATAATTATAATTGAAGAAAAATTTTATTTTTATTTTTATTTTCATATTTTAAAATTATTACTTATCTCTCGAATTATTTAATTATTATACAAAATTTCTTTTGATTTTTTGTTTTATTCATATGTATTAAATTTTAATAATTTCAATGATAAGTGATTTAGATAACAATAGATAAAAAAATTTTATTTAAATTTTTAATAAATATTTTAAATTTGAACCAGGCTTAGGTTGAATTTTAAATCAAGTTTGAGTTTAATTTTAAATATTTATTTAAAATTTGATTGCTCACAAAATCTTGTTCTAAAATATGATTACTGTAAAGATTAAATTAAAATAATATTGTTTTAAATTGATCCAAACTTGCTTATAGAATATTCGTGTTCGAGTTTATGATATATATATATATATATATACACACATTAAAACACAAAATTAAAAAAAAGGTTCAATTTTAATTCGAACCCGACTAACTAGAATTAGATTCTATAAAACTATAGGAAACTCTATAGTTTAAAAACTGTGCTTATGTAGAATTTTCAATCAAGTTTGTGTTTCACAAAATCTTTTTCTAAAATAATTTTATTGTAAAAATTAAATTAAAAAACATCGTTTGAACTTAATTCAAACTTACTTATAGAATCTTCGTGCTCAAGCTTATTTTATACTGGTTCAGCCTGATTCTGACTGAACGGAATGTTGCCGTCTGGATTCATGGATCGCTCGCTGTCCTCGAATGAGATACCTGCAAGATAAACAAGGCACGTCGGGGGTGATGTCCCGATTAGCCCCTCCGACGCTCAAGTTAGGTTTTTGATAGAGATCTTGCTGCTAAGCGCCGAGAGAATTAGGTTTTGAATCACGTACCGTTATCACGATGACACTATCCCTTATATATGGGATGAACGTTAGGATTAGGTTAATCCCGTACATCCCGCATATCACGTTGATCATGTTAATCTCCACGATCTCCACTTCTGCATGGGACGTTGCCTACTGGTGCTTACGGACCGCTTACGCTGGCGGGCTATGGAGAGCGTGGACCGGGCTGGAACCCGTCATACTTACTGGGCTTAGGGCCTGCTGTATAGAGGATGGACCAATCGGCCAGTGGGTTGTCTTGGATGAGTCCGGGCCTTGCACGGTCGGCCCGACCATAAATAATTTTTATTATAAAATAAAATATAGTTAAAATTAAAATTAAATTTTTTTATTGTCAACTGTATGAAGTTCCTTCCAAAAAAATTCTTTTTAAAAATAATAGCCACACAGTTAACTAACCTTTTTAAAAAATTAGTTTTAGCTTCTTAAAAAGTATCTACAGAGAAAAAAAAATCCTCCTACCGCGCTAAATATATTTATCCATTTTTCTCTACGCAGATACAGGCATGCCTGTTTGCAAGGCAATTTGCTCCTTCGATTTTATCTTGGAATCGCAACTCCTATACATCGAAGCTTCATTTTCGCCCAACAGTTTCATTATACTACTAACTTATCTATTGCTTTTTATTTATGTTGTATTAACTTTTTTATCTTTTTCCTGTTAGTTTGTTTTCCATTAATTAAAAATTAGAAGTAATGATAGTCATTTTATACACCATTACTCATTACTCAAAGTTAAAATTAGTGCATTAAAATAAAAAAAAATAGCTATAAACTAAATCAATTTATATTCTTTAAACTATTTTAATTTAAATTCATTTTATCGATTTAAAATTTGAAAATATAACAAATAAATAACAATTCTTCGTAATGATTTATCTTTAAAATGATATAAAATTTAAATTATTCTAAGAAAGGTTAAATATATTTTTTGGAAGAGTATAACTATTATTTTATATTAAAATTTTAAATTCATATCATTTAAACATCATCATGATTCATGACTTACAACTACAAATCTTCCTCTTTTCAAATATGCATAATTCAAAACTTTAGCATTGATTACTGTTAAAACAATGCCACCATTACACCTTATATTTGAAAACATAGGTCTTCATCATAAGTGTAGTTGGTAGCAGAACTATGGGCAAGTTTTTCAACAAATATTGCACCAGTGCAGTGCCACTCCAAAATGTGCGTAGTTCAATATTCTTGACGTAAAACACCCAAACATTTGGCAACCAGCGTCAGGGTAGTCCATCCAAAACGATCCTCCACCCCCGCCATGCAGATGCAGCCTCAGTAAGAAGTCCCTCATGATAGACTTTTAAATGATCATCTATTATAAAATGTTATACAAGTGCTAAACTTTTCGTAAAGATACCCATTCCTGTTCAAATTACATATTTGGTGCAAGAGTATAAATTTTTAAGAAAACTAATAATTTATTTAGGCTAGCTCTAATGCTATAATTGAGTTTTTCATGTTAGTCTCTATCTAGAAGGAAGATGAATGTTTCAAGTACTGTAAGATTTATACCTTAGCTCAAACTTTCAGATCTTGAAGTATGCATTACCTCATGTACATATATTATTTTTAAAATTAACGAAGAAATTTGATCACTTAATCTTTTCCTCGTGTCTAAAATTAAATAAATAATATAATTATATTAAATTTTATGTTGTATTGAAATTTTTATAAATTTAATATCTAAAAAATTATATTTTCACCTAAAAATTTAAAATATTGAATTATAAATTAATTCTTGTATATAAAACATTGTTAAATATAAGTTTTGTCTTCGACATAAAAGTTATACACTTATAAAGTATGTATTGCTAACGATCAATTTAAATTATATAGGCCTGTTTGGTAATAACTACTAGCTAATTTTATTTGCGACAACAAATTAATATAGTTGATTTAACCCGTAAATAATATCAATTGTTTATTTAAAAACATTTGGTAAAATTAAATAACAATTTTGTATTATATAGTGTTGTAATTTGGGCATTTAAATTTGTACATGCAATTTAACTAAAAATGAAAAGTAAAATAGAAGACCTACTGGGCTTTTAAATAAAATTTATTTTTTAATTACAATCCATGACAATGTACATAGCACTTGTTGGATACATCCTAATAAGGAAAAAAGAGCCATTCCACATAAAAGAAAATAAAAGTTTGCTAACGGTCAACTCTTAATGGTCAATTAAGTCACAGATATAAGAACCAACCCATCCCGGAGAATATTAGAAGGATATGCTTTTGCAAATATACATCCCAACCCCCACCCTAAGGAAAATTAAAATAAAGTTAAGAAGGCGTAAAAGAAAGAGAAGAAACCAGAAGACGTAAGGCTGGCTGGAGTTGGAACCCGCAGTTACGACCATTTTGATTACTCCAGCTGGCGTCAATGGGACCACCGAGCCAACCAGTGTGGGGACCACCAATAAAAGCCGTCTTTGCAAACCATGTAATGTTATCCCCCACATTCACTCTTCTTGCATGGTCCACCTTTTGTTAATGGTCCCCACCATTTTCTTCACGGACCCACTTCACACGTGCACATCTTCAGAACCCCCTTCACGTGCGCACGTGCTCCTCCTCCTCCTCCTCTCCATTTTCCGAGGTAACCTTTCTTTTTTTTTTCTTCAAGCAAACCCGTTCATGGCGGACGCTAACTAGCTTCAACCGTCAAGAACTGCAGAAGCTTTCTTTCTTTTATCATTGCTTTGAAGGCCGAGTCACGAACTGTACCTCCTGCTTGTTGTAAATCTCCAAAGAAAAATCTCTAAGTACTTGAGTGGTCCCTGTATTTGTGGTCGTAGTGCATGCGGTATTCGAACTTGGAGTCGTGAACGAGCTAGTTTTATCAGGTTTTGATCCAGGAACGGTCGAGCTTGAAACAGCACCTTGTTGCATGGATGCCACAAACGATGATATGGGCCTCGCAGCTATATTAATCAATGGTGTTGCAGTAGCTGGAAAAGCGAATATCTGAGGCTGGTTCGATGGTGTTGCGACGGACCCTGTTAATGGTGGCACCATTAAGAAGGCCCCTGGAACGACAGCGTTTGATGGTATTGCCCACATCGGAACTAAGCCCTGAGGGACTGCTAGTGGTGGCGGTTGGGTTGTTATTGGAGCTAACGGTGCGGATACGGTCACGGCTTCACTCATGTCTATGTACTCACTGTTCGCCGCACGTTTACGCTTCTTTTTTATGGGAAGCTGGTCCACGTTTTGTTCGGTGGTGGCGGCGTCGGTGGTGGTGGGAATTTTAAGAGTTCCATTTACAGACATGGCAATCGCGGGCACAGTTCCGGTGCCGGTGGCGGCGATGATGGCTGGCTCGGCGTGTTCGAGCAACCACCTAATGGTTTCTCCGTCGGACTTGTGGCCAAGTTCTCGGGTCAGCTGAAAAATCCTGGCGGCACACGTGGCGGGTATTCGGATCCTCCTGCCCCGACCCTCCACCTTGGTGTGACGATCTTTGGTGGAGGTTCTTTTTGGTGGAGCAGCCACGGTGAGCGGCGGCGGCACAGGAATGCCTGAAGGCACCTGAACAGTGAATGGCAATCCTCCTAAAGACTGCCCATCAACTGACTTTTCTCTTTCTGAGTCGTCAGGCTCCTTCTTGGGTTCAACGGCTGTGACCGGAGGTGATGGTGGGGTGGCGTGGTCAACGATCCTCGTACTTTGATCTTCAGTAACTTGTTTATCATTAGTAGCCATATTGAAGCTGAAACTATAAGTTGAGACAAAAATGGAAAGGGAAGTAGTCTAACTAAGGCACTGCTCCAACAGTTACAGGGAGAGAGTTGAAGCACAAACGAAACAATAGGCGTTGGGTTGGGACTTGGGATCTTTTCTTTCTTTCTTCTTATTAGGAGGGATCTTTTTCTGCACAAGTAAAACACGTCGAAATGGGCCGGTAAGACTTAATTATATGTAGGGAGAAATCATACCTAAGGTCCCTACCACATACATGGTCTAGTGTTTATGCACCAATTACAACGATAACTGGGTCTGGGTCTGGGACACACAAGATGACACGTGATGATGGGTCCCTCTCTGCAGGATCATGGAGTCATCTCTTTGGTGGAGATCAAATAAGATAAAAAGAATCAAACCAAGTCTTTTTATATACTCTGATCTGAAAATTCATATACATTTTTAAAATTTTAAAAACTTTAATTAAATTTATAGGTGAAAGTTCCACACTAATTTTGCAAACTTCATCTCACTTAATTCACAAATTTTATTACTGATAATTATTTTTCTTTTCATAATAGTATAAATGGGAATAATTTATTTAATTGCATTTAAAAGCATTCTCTAAAACATTCTATTATAAATAAACAAAGAAATTGAAAAGGACAGGAAGAAGAAAAAGGGAAAATGTCCATTAAAGAAGAAATGAAATAAAATAATAAGAAAATAGAACAAATCCTGAAACAACACGTAAAATATGATTTAACAAAAACAAAAGTAAGAAAATTATATCAAAATATTAAGAAAAAGGACTATTTTAGAAGGTTTTCACTTCTATTCCATTATATTATCTAATCTTAGAGTTGTTTTTTTTAATAGATATTTTTTACTTTTCTAAAGCTAATTAGTAAATACATTATTAATTCATTACTATTCTTTGTGCCAATGCTAATGGTGGTTTCCTCTCTAACCCATGGTCCCCATATATTCTGTACATGCGTTTATGTGGAAGCCCGTTGGCCCACTAAGAAAAGTCAAATTTGAATTCACCGTAAACGACGACGCGTGAGGATGCCATGAGCGGGTAAGACTTCGCACTAACCAAACATAGGGGCAAAGCATGTGGTGGGGGTGGGGCTCGCCCACCACAAAAGAAGAGAAACACGTGGGGTCCACTCAAACGGGGTCCCACTCCCCTCAGGAAACAAAAAGCGGGCACCACTTTTGTCCAGGTTGATAGGCCCCGGAAGGTCCATAAAGACCGTTCATACTCGTGGGCCCCATGTTCAAGGGTGGATACGGTGGGATCTATCTACCACAACGCCCCACTATCACGGTATGGCGGTCTCGGCCTCACTATTATATATCGAATCCTATCCTTTCCTAGAGATATCAGATCACCGTACGTGGGGCCCACCCGAAGAATAGGATGAACGGTGGAGCCCGCTCGGTGACGGTCCGGCTTTCGGGGCCCTTCAGATGCCGAACATTACAGCTTGCTTGCTAAGACCTTTAATGAACAACAGTTAAGCAAACTAGGCAGGAGCTCTAATATACTTCTATTTTTTTGAATAATTTGATCTGGAAACTTTTTTAAGAATGAAATAGGATTCGCAAAATAATTTTGATGATGTGTTGACTGGGTAAACGTTCAAAAGAAGTACTTTTTTATTTTTAATTTATATTTTGTCAATCAATAAAAATGACGAGATATTAAAAATATTTTCAATTTTTATTACATAAATCACTTTATACTTTTAAAAAAAATATATGTTTTTGTTACCATTTTAATTGCTATAAATATTAAAACGAGTTAATTAAATTATTAAATATTGGACTTGTTAATAAAAATGTGAGTACTTTTTAAATTTTTATTTATATATTTTTAAACAATAATTAATGTATATATATAGTGAGGGATTTTATTTATTCAATATATCGAAAGAGATAAAACGCTTAAGTTATATTTCACATCCAAAGAGATAAAATGCTTAAGTTATATTTTACATACTAAGGTAGAAAGTAAATATAACTATAATATGAGATTTTAATACGACATTGACATATGTGGAACGTGGATCATATTTTTCTAGATGTCTGTTTATATCTTCTTCATGGTCGACTATAGAACACAGAAATACGTAGAGAAAATCAGAACAAATAACTATCGGGTATAGATCTTTAGTTAAAAATATTTCTATCATATTTTATTAAATCTTATCAACGCATTTACGTAAATTTTACATAAATATATAAATAAAATTTAATAGAATATAATTGAAACATAAAATTTGATAATTAAAATAGAATAATTGAAACAGAAAATTTAATATGCACGGGATGAACTCAAACATCAACCTAATATATTAAGGTGGCTTTTCTAGTTTGCTTACAAATGATATAATATAAAAACTAATTAAAATATTTCATGATGTTTAAATATTTAAACAAATAAATGTAAGACAATTTGGTATTAACAAGGGATTTGTAATTATTATATTTAAGATTCCATTCAATAAATTTTTTAAGATAATGTTTAAATTATTTAAGGAGTCCTTGCGGAGATTTAAATCGAATATTTCTAACAGGAAGAAGGTAGTTAAGAAATTATCATGAATCACTTGGACCCCCTCCTAGAAGACGGACATTAATGAGAAAACATTTTCTACTTAATTTAGTCAACTCACCTAAACTATTTTGGCTGTATTATGACACGTGGTTTGTTCCCTCTCCACGAGATTATAGTAGACCCACTGGTGGTGAACTGGTGATGGCCAACCCCACAACATTCTCGTGGAGCGGACTTTTATTTTCCCTTTTCTTAATTTTCTTACTTAAAATAAGCGATCCTCTCTGAATTTTGACTTTTAAATTATCTATTTTTTTATAATATTGTAATACTATATTGTTTTAACGTGTTCTTCTACTTGTAATAATTTTATTTATAAATCATAAAAAGTTTAAAATCAAATTGAAAATATAAGCAACATTTATTTAAACTAAATTATAAATAATTTCGTGTAACAATATATAAAACAATCTTTTATTAATGAAAATTTCCATCCAACCCAATGCACTTATGTTTATTTTGCTTAAAAAATAAAAATGTAATTATCATAAATAAACTAATCTTATTTTAGCTTTTCTGTAGAAGTCTTTCAATAAATAATGAATTATTTTTATTAATATAGTACAATTTGAAGATGATGCGTAAATTGTATTCGGAAGCGGTCAATTTTAGATGCATCTTTATTGTCCTAACTATAATTAATAAAATAAACTAATGAAAATGTAAATTAAATAAGGGTTATGTTAAAAATCATAAATTGCATATCCTTTATGAAAACGTTCATTATAACTTAAAATTAGTAAAACGAAACAGAAAATGATTTTTTTTATCGTAGCATTTATAGTTTGTACACTGTCTAGTTTAACACTGGCATGAACCTTGAATTTAAAAATTCTATAAACTACCTACTTAATTGTCTTGTTAGCAGAGTGATGATATCAAATTTTTAAATATGGAGAGAGCATAAAATTTATTATTAAGAATTGAGCTTGGGTTAATTATTATCTAAATAATTAGAACTTGTTGTTTGGATAGTTGAACCTTACTATTTACAAACCCTTTAACATTTTTATATTTAATCAATATAAGATACTCTAACACTCCCCTTCAATTATATCTGAGATTGAACATCGAAATGTTACTTGAAATATACGCAGTAGTAACTAGACTGGACCGCTGGGACTGGACATCTAAATAGACAATTGAGAAGTTAATAATTCGGACCAAACCTACCTTGATATCATATTGAATTTTTAAATATGGGCAAAGTGTAGAATTTATTATCAAGAATTAGGCTTGGGTCAATTATTGTTTAAATAACTAGAACTAATTATTTGGATAATTGACCCTTATCACTTATAAACTCTTTAATATTTTCATGTTTAGTCAATATAAGATACTCTAAGAGATGATAAGAGACAATTGAAGAGGAGAGAGTGTTTTCGTGGCTAACAATAACATGCAATATATATATACACACACGGAGCAATTGTATAAGTGGAAGACTAATATTGAAGATACAGCTTGTCTTATGTCCCAAAGTAGCACACAAAAATCTAATTTAGTTGATCATAAATACCATATGATGAGATAAAGCCAACGGTTGTAGAATTTTGTACCAAATAAAGTCTAGCACTAATACAATTATTTTATCTCTTCCTTAAATTAAAAGGGGACAACAAAAAGGAGATGAAAATCGTAACCAAAAATGGAGGACTGATATAGACAGAGTATATAAGTAGAGTACTGACTAATTTATCTTCCAATGTAAAAGAAAATGCTCGGCCAGTTCCCTATTCTTAGTGATAATAGAGGATCGCATTTGTCTCTCGTACCAACTACCAAGTGGCCTTTGGCCCACAAGAAATGTCAAAGTCTATCCACTATAAACCATGATGGGTGGAAATGTCATTTGCTGAGGGTTGTTGGTCTATAGTAAAAAGTGTCAAATAAATATTTAGAATTTAATTATTTCATGGTTGAATTAAACTTTTATCATTACCTTACTCACAATTGCGCTTCTAAATTTATCTGAATTATGTAATATTTTCTTATATGACAGATAAACCAATTGCATCATAAATAAAAAATTGAAATTCAATTCTTATAAAATTTAAATAAAACATTAACACTAAAATGACACGGGATCTTGAGATAAAAAGGTTGTGGGGTCCATTTACCACAAAAGGAGCAAGTGGGGTCCGTGAGAGAAGAGGTCCCCCTCTGGAATTGTAAAAGGACCACTCGAGGGGAAAGAGGGCAAGAGACCAGGCCTGAGGTGATGGGTCCCGGTAACACCATGGGAAGAAGAGGCCAATCAGGACCGTCGATCATTGAGGACCCCAGATGACTCTTGTGTTTAAATGGTAGGGTCCACCACAACGCCCCACTTGGTCCATTACCGTGTTGTGGTAGACTAGGGCCCACTTTAAAGAATTGCAATCCGTACTTCACGTAAAGGGGTCATTGATTCATTGTGTGTTTCGGGGTCCACTGGAAGAGCTAATGGACGGTGGAACCTTTTTTCTTTTTGGGCCATTCTTATAATGGAAACGTTTTATTCACATGTGAATAACATTTTCTGATAAAACTTAAGAGGAAACTATACAGTAAAATATAGTATTTTGAGAAGCTTGTTTTTTCTTACAAAGCATTATGTGTTTTTTTGGAAATATATATCTTGAGGATTTTACTTGGAACACCAAACATTTTGGTAAATGTTTAATAAGAGTCAAAGATGAGGCTGGACGCACTAATGCTTTCAACTGGTAGACCGTAGAAGAAAGACCCATTTGTGTACTTGGCATTAATTTAATATAAGCTTTGGAAATGACAATAGGACAGAAATGAGCCGATGCGGTCCATTACGCACACCACTTTGTTAGGCATAAAGTAAGGTGGATGGATGGACACCAGTCGCGGAAATGAAAATTAGGGGCTAGGATAGTGGACACGTTGACGGTGTTGATTTTCCTACGTGGGCTCCTTCCAGACAGTGGGCCATGCTTTTTAATCTAGTTGCTCATAACAGGTAAGGGAAAACGTCATGGATGATGAAGCTCGTCGACAGAATCAGATGCCACTGGTGATTGTTTTGCCTTCTATTGGCTCATGTACAGTTGACTCAAAACCCATAGAAGGTTGCCCTACATGTTTCAGTTATCAGACAGGGGGATGAATGATTTTGTTTTTTGGTGTTAAATTTTCTTTGAAGACAAAAAATTGATTTGGATAGATAATCTCTTGTAAATAATAAAACTTTTCCAATAAGCTAATTGAATTCATTAAGTACGAACTCATGTGTTCATCACCTTGTTATTATAACAAATTCATAACTTAGATTTGACCCAAAATCAAGTGGATTATTAATTTTAATTATAAATATACGGAATATTTTATTATACAAAAGTCTCATCAATTTTAGAATACAATCGAATAATATAAAATATATACAATTTAGTAAATGTTCAATTTAACTTGATATATCCCTAATGATTTATTCTGCACGTCACTTCTTTGAACCTATGGATTAAAGGTTGATGTAAGAGGTAAAATTATTTTAAAAGAGCAGGTTTAATTAAAACAATATTCACCAATATAAAGAATAATGTCCTAATCAACTATCAAATCAACTTTTTAGGATAAGTTGGATCTAAATTTTATTAATTATATAGAGTTCAACAACAACAACAATAATATAGTAAAAATCTTCCTGAAACACATGATTCCACGAGGTCCAATAGTACGCAGTCTTATATCTTTTAATTTTTCAATAATATCAGTCATCTTTAATTTATCTTTTAATATTACTTTCATGACCTTATCTTTTCTAATAAGGTTGTACATCCAACGGAACATCTACATCTTCATCACCATTAGCTTATGATTATGCACCTATTCGATAGGCCAACACTCCGTCCTATAAAGCATGGTTGACCTGATTACTTAATGATATAATTTACTTTTAAAATTAAATGATATCTTTTTATCACATAAATCTCTTGATGTAATTCTCCATTTAAAGCAAATTTGATTTGAGCTGATGAGCTATGTCATCATTAATCTCTTAATTACTCTTAACAATATATTTTAGATATTTAAAACACTTCTTTTATGGTATAACTTCTATAATATTCCATTAATTTTTTAAGTAGATGTAAAACTTCTATCATAGACCTTCGTGACATAGAGCCAAACTGATTTTTAAGATAGAAGTATCCTTTCTCATTTTCTTCTCAATCTTCATGTCCTATAACTTCATAGTGTGACTAAGTAATTTGATGCCTCTATAGTTGTTACAACTTTAGACGTCTCCTTTATTCTTGTATAAAGGAATTAACATATTAAATCTCCACTTATCTGACAATTTGACAGACTTTAGGATCACATTAAAAAGCTTAGTTAGCCAAGTAATATTTTCTTCTCCTAGGCTCTTCCTGTAACACCCCACTCCCGTGTGACCCGAACCGGACATCGATGGTGATATCCGAGTCCGTGCCCCACGAGGGTGGCATGCTACATAACTCAGACGAAACTCAGTATCAATAATTTTTTTAAAACATTTATCCGCGCATAAAACAGTAGACAATTTGAGTCCACGTTAAAAGGAAGCATTTGCAGTTATTACAAACAGTCAACAATAATTTACAATAGCCATTTAATGTACAAAAAGACATAACCAAAATTGGGCCCACTATAAATACAGAGCATTCTTTTACAGAAAATTTGAAAAATAATTTTTCTTTTACAGAACACTAATGCAGATACAAACTGATCCCGACCTCTATCTTTCACTTGCCTACAGTAGGCATACTCCCGTGTCTAGCGGGGTACTCTTCAAGGCCTGAAAAAACATATGGAAATTTTGGGTGAGTTTTGCGAACTCAGTGAGGAACCATCATCGATGGTTCGCCCAATTCATGCATTACACAAGCAAATCACAGTAATAGCACAGTCAGAAATACCATATCAATATATAGAAGCAGATCACAATTTTATAAGGC
>JANZLX010000213.1:40775171-40797196 GCA_025531955.1 Erythroxylum orinocense
GCGTAAAGTACGATTTTCATCCATGTTTCTTTCCCTTTGTCTTTCCTCTCTCAGTACTTGTCGTCTTTCTTTTGTCTACTTTCTTAATGCCTTTGCTGTCTTCTCAATTTCAGGATTGTATTGTAAACTCTCAGATTGATTCGAGCGCGTAATGTACATAAAGTGTCAAAAAGTCCCCCGGCAACGGCGCCAAAATTTGCTTCCTCTTGCGTTGAAACACTGGCTTGATTTAGTCCATTTAATTGTTGTACATAGCATCTCCGTTGCTGAATTTCACAATTAAAATTACTCCTCAATTTGTTGCCGACAGCTGTTCTCCTATCTGCCTTTAATCTCATTGCTTCTCCACATGTCGTCACTGCTTCTCCACATGTCGTCACTGCTTCTTCATGCGTTAATCCTTGAATTTTTGTCACTGTCCATTTAACTTGCTCTTCCATTTTCGTTTAATGCGTGACCCACTTCTGATTTTTGCGTCAATTCTTCTGTTTATTTGCTCTACGTTGCTTCTCCTATTAGTTCTATTGATTTTAATTGTTGTCGTATGGTCCCTCTTAGCTGCCTTTGGTCACGCCTATGTCCTTTAAAACTTCAGCTGCTTTCTCTGGACGCTACCGCTTTGATTTTATGCTCTCCTCTTCATTGCTGATTTTAATTGCTCCATCACTATTTAATTTCAAGCTGCCCTTTAGAGTGTCCACGTTTCACGCTCTCAAGTCTTATAATTGTCGCAGTTCTTTTTAGTTGGTTCCAAAATATACCTTGACATAAAACAAAATTAATTCCCATTAAATATATTTTCAAACCTTAAGATTAAAGAAAATTAACACACACAAAGATGGAAAATAACAACACTAACACTTAGCAACCCTCCTCTTCCTCTGCATCTTCAGATTGCCAAAACCCCAAGGTTTTGACCTGCCCTGACTTGGCCAATTCCCACGACTCACAACCGCCCCCAGATATTACTACCAACACTCCTCCCGTTGCCACGACTCCTAGATCTGGTTATTACTCCCAAAACTCCTCCTGCTCACGATCTCAAGCCTCTGGTCATGCTCGTTAGACCTCTGATCCGACCCGTACCCATCTTTCATATTTAGTAACAGGAGACACGATTGACGGAGCGAGACGTAAGGATCGTTAAGCGAGAAGTTTCAAGAATTTATAGAAGGAAGCGAATAATTCTGTAATCTAGGAAAATGTTTGGTCGTCAGTCTACGGACAATATTATCATCGCACAGGAAGTTCTTCACACGATGCGCAAAAAGCGGGGCAAGGTCGCTCTGATGGCCATCAAGGTAGATCTAGAGAAAGCGTATGACCGGCTTCGCTGGGATTTTCTCTAGGATACGTTAAAGGACATCGGCTGCCCTCCTAGTCTTATCTCGCTCATCATGACCTGGGTGACAATGGTTACCTTCCAAGTTGCGTGGCAAGGCACCTCGACGGACCCATTTCGCCCCTATCAAGGGCTCCGCCAGGGTGACCCTCTCTCTCCCTACCTTTTTGTCCTTTGCATGAAGCGTCTCGGCCAACTTATCTTGCATCACGTTGCCCTAGGCTATTGGCGTCTGATTAAAGTTAGTTCGACCAGTCCCCCGTTATCTCATCTTTTTTTTGCGGATGACCTTGTCCTCTTCGCTGAAGGCACGGTCTCGCAAGCTCGACTCATTGCTCGAATGTTGGATGAATTTTGTCAAGCTTCGGGAGAGAAAGTGAATATAGAGAAAACTCGGGTTTATTTTTCTAAGAATGTATCCCCTGCTCTCACTCGGCAGATCAGTAAGGACCTACATATTTCCCAAATGCAAAATTTTGGGAAATATTTGGGCGTCCCTTTACTCTATGAGCGCTCTTCACGGCACACGTATCGGCATATACTCGATACTGCTCATTAGAAGCTTGTTGGCTGGAGGGCACGAGTTTTGTCTCTCGCTGACAGAGTGACCCTCACTTAGTCTGTGCTTATAGCCCTTCCCACTTATACTGTGCAAACTGTCCGTCTCCCTCGGCAGCTATGTGATGATTTAGAACGGCTCATGCACGACTTCATCTGGGGCTCCACGGGGAGACCCTTAAAGTTCACCTTACAAGCTGGGATACTGTTTGCAAGCCCAAACAAGCAAGAGGCTTAGGCATTAAGCACATTCGATCCTTTAACAATGCCCTTCTAGCCAAATTGGGCTGGGCTCTACTCACCTATCCTCACGCTCTTTGGGTCCAGGTTTTGCGGGCTAAGTATAGAGTCGACATGCATCATCTCCCTCCTACCCTTGCACGGGTAGGGGCTTCGAGCCTGTGGCATGACTTGTCCGCGACCTGACACATTGTTCGTCAAGGCCTACACTGGAAGCTAGGCAATGGCCGACGAATCTTATTCTGGACGGACAATTGGGTTCAGGCTTGGGTACCCCTGCTCTCTCTTGCGACTTCCCCAGTCCCTGACAGTGACCTCTCTGCCACTCTTGATACTTTCTATAACCATGATGGCACGTGAAAGTGGCACCTCTTCCAGTAGTAATTTCATTCGACCGTCTACTTGGCCATTGCTGTGCTTTCCCCCCTGCCGATTGCCTTGAGGACGATACTCCTCTTTGGAGCCCTACCGCCATTGGGCGGTTCACTGTTGCATTGGCCTATGGCCTCCTTGAAGGGAGCCCCTTTGATGATCATAACCACCTCTGGGCCTACATATGAAAATGGGCCAGACCCCAGCGGATTCGAGCCTTTCTCTGGTTGATGGCCAAAGGCAAACTGCTCACCAACCAGCAACGCCTGCATCGACACCTTACCATGGATGGTGGATGCCCCCATTGTGGCCATAAAGAGTCTATGTTACATGCCATACGGGACTATCCGCGTGCCCGTGAAGTCTGGACGCGCTTTCCCCAGGCTCTATAGGACCTGATGTTTTTTCTTCAGGACGACACCGCCTGGCTATCTTCCAACCTTACAACACAGCATCTGGTTTGTTCCTTCTCCTGTTCGTCCATCTTTGGTGTCACCTGTTGGTTTCTTTGGTATTGGCGGAACCAGAGTATCTTCGAATTGGATTCTGTTTGGCCGACGGCGGGCGATCGGATCATTATCGATTACCTAAGGTGGATGGAACGGGCAAGAGTAGCGAAAAACCGCGTGTTCCCCATTCCAGGCTTACCTTTAGGAAGCCTCGTTGGGTGGAGCAAGCCGCTTGTGGGTTGGGTTAAATTGAATACTGATGGGCCGTGAAATAGGGCGGCAGCCTCAATACTGCTGGCGGACTCCTCCGTGATTGTAATGGTCAGTGGTGTGGTGGCTTTACCCAACAACTCCCACTAGGGCCACCACTCTCTTCTGAACTTTGGGGTGTCCACTCGGGCCTTTCCCTTGCCTAGAACCTGGGCTACAGAAATGTCATTCTAAAAGTGGACTCCCTTGAAGTTCTCCACTTACTTTCCCCTGCGGATATTGTGTTGACTCCTGATTCTTTTTTGGTGACAGGTATTCGACGCCTCCTCCATCGTGCCTGGGAGATTCAAGTCCAGCATATTCCTCGAGAAGGGAATCAATGCGCTGATCACCTCGCCTCGCTTGCACTCCTCACCGGACCCGGTTTGCACATATTCCAGGAGCCCCCGCTGAATCTTTTGGACTGTCTTCTTCAAGACATGCACGACTTATTACACCGTCGATCTATGCACTAGCTAGTTTTATCTGTATACTTTCTTGTAATTAAAAAAAGCACATCTTGTAGAAATAAATAGAATAAATTCGAGAAAAAACTGCTTTTTTTAGCGTTGAAATTGGCTTCTTAGCTGGAACTGGTAGGAAATGTCTGTTCGGGAAGTGGTCAACCTTGGTTTTGATGGCTTGCTCATTATTCTTAGTTAGAATGCAACCTTTTGTATTCCTCTGGTTTATGGTGCCGTGTATTATTCTTTATTCAAAATTTTATTTCGTTTTTTTGGTTAGCAATCGTTCAAAGACAAAACTTGATCAGAGGCATCTAATGTTTACAAGGAAAGCAACCATAATGACACAACTTGGCAATCTCATTATGTGGACTATTGTTACTCAGGCGTGTCGGTTTAGAGATGGACGTGCTACGGAGTCGTCTGCTAAACAAGCACTTTGATTCTTGAAGACGTAAACTAGAGTCTGAACTAACTCCTTTATACACGCAATATATCAAATCAAAATACAAGGTCAAAGAAAGAACCTAGGATGGCACGCTCTGCTTTTTGCTGAACTTTGGGGAGTCTTCACAGGCCTCTCACTCGCCCGGCGGCTAGGCTTCCGCTGTATCGAGCTGGAAGTTGATTCACTAGCGGTGCACACCCTCCTCTCCTCTTTGGCGAATTGTATACAGGTGCTCAACCCTATCGTGGCGAGCATTCACGAGTTATTTTCCTAAAACTGGTTTGTTGTTCATCGACATGTCTACCGAGAGGGCAACAGGTGCGCGGACTGGCTTGCCTTTCAGGCTGTCCATTCTGCTGTTGGGGTTACTTATTTTGATATTGCACCTACAGGGTGCCAACATTTCCTCTATGAGGATATGTCTGGGTTCTGTATCCCCAGACTTGTTTTGTAAGTTTGCTTAGGCTTTTCCCTTTAATAAAAAAAAGAAATTTAAAATACGAAACATATCTAACGGGAGACTAATGGAATGGAATCGGTCTTGTGGTGGAATTCTTCTGTTAGACCCCCTTAAAATGGATCTCAACAAGCGAGTCCAATCATGTTATGAAGAAAGAGAAAGCGAGTCCTAGGTAGTGACTTTGTTAAAATCAATGTTGAGAAAATCGGACCGGACCGGACGGTCCGACCGAAAAGAGTCTGAACCTGCGATGTGCTCGGTTCGGTTTAGGGTAATAACCCTTGAGTATAAAAACCAACCAGTTTATCAAAGAACCGGCCGATTTTCTAACGAACCAGTTATTTGATAACCGGATTAAAACCATCCTCTCCTCTCTTCTCTCTTCTCACAGTTCTCTTCTCTCCATCGCACCGCTTCTCATTTTTTTGGGTAAAACACCGCTTATCATTTCTCTCTTCTCTCTTCTCAGATGCCTCCATCTCACAAGATCTCTAGTTGCTTTCAGATCTGGCCATCATCGACCTCAACCATGGTGATAGTGCCGGGTACTAGCCGGAGGAGCTCGGGTTACTTTCAGATCTGGCCGGCATCAACCTCAACCACGGTGATATTGTCAGGTACCTGCCGGAGGAGCTCGGGTTGCTTTCAGATCTGGCCGGCATCGACCTCAACCACGGTGATATTGTCGGGTACTTGCCGGAGGAGCTCGGGTTGCTTTCAGATCTGGAGTTGTGGAGCTCTCTGTTATGAGATAAGGATAAGAATATGATCTGGGGGTGGTGAATCTCACAAGGATGCAGCTAGGGAACTTTTTGAGAGTTTGGAACTACTTTTATATAAAAACCTGTCATCTAGGCATGCTGCTCAACTATCTTTTTTCCGTTCATCTTAACATGCCTGCTTTTCCGTAATGAATTTGTTTACTTTTGTTTCCTTCGGAAGTCGGCTTGGCTTAAGGGAGTCATCATTGAGCTCTGATAGTGAAAACATCCGAAGGTCATCACAATCAAGGCTTCTCTGCTTTGTGGTTACTGCCACAACAGTAGGAGCACCTTTTTGTTTGATAACTTCTTGCAAAAAAATTATACTTATTATGTGATTACATGGGATTCTGTATTTTCTTTGAAACTGTTACTCTGAGTTGAAAAACCACAATCAATTTGTTAGCAAATTCATTGCAGGGGCTATAACATCGGAATAAGATTGGTTGATGAGTTTTTAGCAAAATCTAATGTCTCAAGATGTGTGGACTTCAAGGAAACAGCTGAAGTAATTGCAAAGGTCTGCTTATGTTATTCGATTCAGCACTCTTGATTTTAATTTTTTATCTCATATATTTTGGCGTCTCTTATCATATTTTGCATTTTCGCTTTTGCAATTACTGTTGTGTTTATTTTCTTGTCTGAACAATTTGTTAATGTAAAGTTGGGAAAAGTTTGGCTTGGTGCATGAGAATGGTTAGTCTTGAACACAGTTTCTAGTTTTCCTATGACCAGCAGATGTATCAGCCTAAATAAGCTGTTTTATTTTGAGACTGTCTTGCAAAACTAATTTTGCTGGATGTCCTGCGTCTCAGGATAAATTGGCACTGTTGTTCTGCTGCTATTTAGGTTTTATATAGCAAGACATGGAGATTATTTTCTGTTTGTGTGTAAACTAGTTTGAAACAAGTATTATATGTATGTTAATAAAGCTTTGATACAGGTAGGATTCAAAATGTTTCTAGGAGTGAGTGCATCTGTTATGAATTGGGATGCCGATGGGACTTGTTGCAGTATAATTCTGGAGGACAATCCCCTTGTGGACTTTGTGGAACTTCCTGATACATGTCAAGGTCTATACTACTGTAACATCTTAAGTGGAGTTATTAGAGGAGCACTGGAGATGGTAAATGTTAACCTTTTCTATCCATTTGATCTCATTATTCGATTTGTCAAATAGGACCAGTTTCCTTTCTTGTTGCAGTTGATAACTTTGATGGGGAACTTGATTTTTGTTATTGTGTGCTCTCAATCGCTCAATATCCTATCTCTCTTAAACCTTGAGCCTTGAAGTTTCAAAATGCAAGAATTTGCATACTTCAGCTCCAACCTTTTTGCCATGCATTGATTTATTCCATCTTCCGATATTTAGGTGTCAATGAAAACTGAGGTCACATGGGTTCGTGACATGCTTCGGGGTGACGATGCGTTTGAGTTGCAGGTGAAACTTCTAAAGCAAGTTCTTGAAGAGTACCCGTACAAGGATGATGAATAATATCTTGTGATCCTTTGAGCTTCCTCTGTAACAATTTCATTTCTTGTCTGAAAGGATGACTATTTTGACATATTTCTTCTCCAACATCTTATCAAGAACAGAACGTATAGTTGATGATCTTATGCTTTGTTGATTTTTGTTGTATTATGGATCAAGCATGATAGGTCAGATTCAAGAGTCCTATTAATTTTAATCTGTTAAAAAACAAATCTTAATTACAATGTAATTGATAGATGTTGAGGCTAAGTTTAAAGGTTAAGATGCTATAGCAATGTGACCTATATTTTAAGTAATCCGACTAAATAATTTTAATTTATTGAAACACTGAAGAACTTCTGGAACAAGAATTGTAATTACGTACCAAATTATTTTAATTTGGAACAATCATGTTTAGACCGGTTATTTAACAGAAAACTTCCTCGCACAACTGAAGAAGCTGCCACCAAACTTCCAACCCGATTCGTCTATTCTCACCCGCCGAGTACCTAATCATCACAACTGTACATGTCAATTACGACAAACAATTGAATCCAAAACCCCATTGGCCCAAATCGTAAACCGGGATTAACTATGAAAACACTTGGACCGACGACTCCTATCTCCAAGTCTTGCTTATAAAAAGGGCAAAAAAGATACCGGCAACTTTCACAAGTTTCTTGATCTGAAATCTGAAGTACAATTTTCGGAGTTTGGTTTGAAAGAAGAATCAATTATGGAGCGTGGTGGTTGTGGGAGGTGCTGTTTTAGCTTCATTTTCACTTCAGGCTTAACAGCTCTCTTTATGTGGCTGAGTCTCCGAACCTCAAGTCCTAAATGTTTACTTCAAGACTTCTACATCCCTGCTCTTAACAAAACCTTAAACACTACGGGCAACACAACCCTTATCTTTCATCTCAGACTAGAGAATACCAACAAAGACAAGCGTGTTTACTATGACCCTGTCAATGTAACCTTTTATGACAGTCCTAACAAGAGTCACTCCATAGCAAACTACACTATTTCAGCCTTTCGACAGGGTCACAAAAAGAAGGCTACTAAGGGTGATCCGGTTAATATTAATACAACGGGACTTGATGGGTCGGAGGTTTACCGGGTGGATATGGCTACTTCGGTGAGGTACAAGATTATGTTTTGGAAAACGAAGAGGGAGAAGATTATCGTTGGTGCGGATGTGCGTGTCAACAACCAAGGTACGTTAGTCAACGACCAAGGTGAGTTAGTCAATCCCAAAAAAGGTGTTAAGCTCAAGTCTGATGCAGCGAAGACTAGCGGCTGCTTTGGGAAGATAGGAGTTTCAGTGATTAGTTTCTTGATTTTTGCTTTTTGATTAGTTTATTCTGACATGAGATTGATTTCTTTTGCAATTTTTAGTAATCTTTTTCATATTTAGCAAGTTTTTGCTTCTGAAAATTGTTAGTTTCAATCATGCAATCGCTTATATTCGGTTTCTTTGTAGATTAGATTGGCCAAGTTTTCAGGTTCGAATGTCATATTATTCTATTGTTTAACAGGAGCTATTATATAGAATGAAATGAAATAAGATTACACCTCATTCTTAAAAATGAGAAACTTCAGGAGCTTTAAAATAGAATATAAAATAATAAATAATTTTTTACTTTATTATATTATAAACTTTTTTTCAAATAATATTTTACATCCTAAACTCTTCTATCCTTTTCGAATAATAATTTTCTAATATCATATTTATTTATATTTCATTCTATTATAAACTATTCTATTTATTTTATTTTATTAAAAACTTTACTTTCAACCAAACATATTCTTAAATTTTTCCACTGTTACAATAGCCTCTTGCCGGGAGACTTGTTAGCTAATAAGTAGGCACTTTGGTATCTGTTGCTGCAAAATTGTGCTCCTATGAATGCTCAGTGAGATAAGGACTTGAAAACACTAAGCAACTAGATGGTGTAATGAACTGAGGACTTTTGAGTCTACACTGAAGTAAAGGGGAATCGTTTGTATTGATTATTCAACAGAGCAGGGTCTAAAGTAATTCATTTTCTTCAGGTACTTTCTGCCCCTTTCAGTTCTCACTTGGTGAGTTGGTGTTTCATGTTTTTCATTCCTGTCCAAAGAGTTTAACACTCAGTTTTATAAGTTATTGTAATTCAAGTTGCTTAGACAATGCAACTTGGACTCCATTTGTTAGGCTAAGAAAGCTCAGATTCATCAAAATCAACAGCTAAATTTGGTTCCCTTTTTGATTAATAGAGCACGCCACTTGATTTACCAAAAAAATGATACATGGTAAAAGACTAGTGATTCTGGGTGATCTTCCCATGAAAAGAAAAACAGGACGTTTCCATAATAAATCATTATGGAGTAAAACCCATTCCTCCTTATGCTAAATACAAAATCATTTATGTTCACAAAAATCAGCTTCAATTCTCTGGGAAGGTGCCATTTTGTAGTTTTACAAGAGAGTGATATGCTCCTCGACGACCCAATGACATAAGTTCGCTATGAGTTCCATGTTCGGTAACTTTTCCATTCTTGATAACTGCAATGCAGTCAGATTTTTGTACTGTGGATAACCTGTGCGCAATAACTATAGAAGTTCTACCAGCCATCATCTTCTCAAGTGCCTCTTGAACTAAGCTCTCTGAGACACTGTCAAGTGCACTAGTAGCTTCATCCAACAGGAGGATGGCAGGATTCTTTAATATTGCACGAGCCAGAGCTATCCTTTGTTTTTGGCCTCCAGATAGCTGAACTCCTCTTTCCCCGCAATAAGTAGCATACCCATCTTTCATTCCACTGCCAGAAAGTAAAGGAAAATGATCAATTAGGAGCTTAATTTGCTTTCATGGAAATTATTATGCAAAAGTTATCTTTTTTTTATTACATTTATCAAGCAAGCTAATATTTGCGCTACTACCTTGAGAGATCTTGGTATTGGTTTCTGATAGATTGTGATGGCCACCTTCTTAAAATTCATCACTTAAATTCTTAAAATAGAAAGTTTGAACATGCATGCATAAAACTGAGAAAGTATCTAAGGTACTGTCACTTCATACCTGATAAATTCATGTGCATTGGCAAGAGTTGCAGCCTTCTTTATCTCGGATTCTCGCATATTCTCTTTACCATAGACAATGTTTTCGCGTATAGTTCCAGCAAAGAGGGTAGGCTCTTGGCTGACTAAGGCAATATAGGATCTGAGAACCCTCAAATTGTAGTTCTTAATATCCTGTCCATCAATAAGAACTGTTCCCTTTGAGGGATCATAAAACCTCTCAATAAGACCAATAATAGTAGATTTGCCAGAACCACTTGGCCCTACTAATGCTACTGTCCTTCCTGCATCAATTCGAAGGTTCAGGCCATTTAAGATCATCTGATCTGGTCTTGTTGGATATGCAAATAACACATTTTGGAAGTCCACACGCCCTTTTATCTCTTTTTTAATGTCCAAACCCCAAGACTTCTCCGGATCAATCTCACTTTTCCTGTTAAGGATTGAAAATACTGATCTAACAGCATTGCTTCCTTTAGATAAATCATTAGTCATACTTCCTGCTTCTGCAATAACATAAGCAGTGAAAACAAGTATCAAAAAAGCTTGGAAAAGGTGCTCTGGAGTAATTAACCCCTGTGTCAAGAGCTTCCCACCATACCAGTAGGCTAATGTCGTAGAAGCTGTGTTAAAAAACTGAGAGCTGAATAAGCCAATGCCAGAAAGCCAGGAATGTTTAACACTCTCCTCTTTAGGGCCTCTCAAAGTGGCCTTGAAAAGTAGCAAGATTTTTTTCTGAGAAGAGAAGGCAGTTATAGTTCTGTGGTTGATAACTGCTTCACTTGCTAGTTGGCTTCCCTCTTTCTGGGCCTTCTGTGCTTTTCCTGCCATACTTTTCATTATGACAGTCCTCAGATAGAAGCTTCCAACAACCAATGGCTGCACAGCTATCATGATAAGAGCTAGCCTCCAAGAGAGTATGATTGCCAATATATAGGCAAAGAGAGAGCCGAAGAATGCCTGAATCAGTAATGACATCCGGTCTCCCACAAGAGACCGAACAGTGCTGGCTTCAGTGGCCAACTTAGCGCAAATTGATGCACTTGTGTTGTCTTCATCATCAAACCACCCTATCTCGAAAGTCATCAGCTTTGCAAGCAGTTTCTCCCGCACTCTCTTTGTCAACTTTTCACCCATAATTGCAAAATTGTAGTGTTGGAGAAGACCTGTGGTGAAGTTGAGGGCACCAATACCTAAGAAAACAAGGGACAAGATTCTGGATTTATGCTTGATAGCAGAATCATTTGTGCCAAAGTAGTTCCATATGAGCAATCCCACACAGTAAGCATTTATGGGTTGAACTGCCCCAGAACCTATTGCAGCCAATGATCCAATTAAGGCTGTCACCCATTCAGGTGCATTCATTTTCAGCAGAAGCCACTGAGAAGGAGCAGGTTGAGACAGTTGATTTAGGTCATCTTCATAGCTTTCATTATCAGAATTATAGTGGACACTGAAGGAATATGGTGTGCCTAAGGAGAATCCGGGGCTGAAGGGGTTGATGCCAGGAGTGCTTGGTGCACTTGGCCACGCACTTTGGGAGCTTTGACCATTGTTCTTCATATGGTGGATCTTCCCATCATTGTTATTGTAGTCATCAGGTACATTTTTATTGCAGTCATCAGGTACTACGTTATGAGTTGCTCCCTCTTGTAATTGCACCATTTTGAAGTAGTCCCCATTTCTTTTTACCAGCTCTTCATGTGAACCTGATTCAACCACTCGCCCTGCTTGAAGAACTACAATCAAGTTCGCTGCTCTGATCGTCGAAAGTCGATGAGCAATGGTGATTGTTGTCCTTCCTTTTGATACATTGTCAATTGCCTCTTGCACTATTTTTTCAGAGTGTGAATCCAGTGCACTGGTTGCTTCATCTAACAACAGAATTCTGGGGTCCCTGATCAGAGCCCTCGCAATGGCAATTCGCTGCTTTTGTCCACCAGACAATTGGAATCCAAATTGGCCAACCTATTAAATCCCCAAAATACGTTTTATCATTTACAAGTACTGTACTTACATTAATATTTTACCACTCAAAATCCTCTTTATATGCAAAATACCAAAATCGTCAAGACCTTGATAATTTCTTGGAAAGCAGGTACCACATTTCATAGTTCCGGGGTTTAACATGCTTGCATTCTACGAAACTATAGCCTACAAACATGACATTCTGAAAGTACAAGAAACATTTTATACTTAAGAAGAAGGTATCTGAAAATGTTTGCAGAAGTTTTCAAGTGTTTTTACACCAACACTATCTTGAGCTGATGAGTAAAAGTTGAGAGAGACAGCCTGATAAAAAGTAAGAAACTAATGGAAAGATTAGCTTAGCTTACTTGAGTTTCATATCCATCTGGTAACTTAACGATGAAATCATGAGCATTTGCAGCCTTGGCAGCATTTATCACATCCTCAGTTGTGGCTCCTTCCTTACCAAACAATATGTTCTCTTTAATAGAAGTTGCGAAGAGGATTGGCTCCTGATTAACCATACCCATCTGTATTCGCAGCCATTTGAGCTGAAGTCTTCGTATTTTGTGACCATCCAAGAGAATATCTCCTTCAGTGGGATCATAAAATCTTTGGAGCAATGCAACAAGTGTGGACTTTCCAGAGCCACTGCCACCAACAATACCGACAGTTTTACCAGCTGGAATTCTCAGATTCAATCCTTGCAAAATTATGGTTTCTGGTCTTGAAGGGTAACTGAAATAGATATCCCTGAATTCAATCTCTCCTCTAACATAGGACAAAGCCTTCCCTTTTTTGTCTTCTGAATCTATAGCAGGCGTTCGGTTAATCATCTCGAAGATGCGTGTAGCTGCGGCTTTAGCCTCTGTAATGGAAGTTAGATTGGGGAGTGCACCCAGAACACTCCTGCAAATAACAAAACAGGAAACATAAAAAGAAGGGTTCTTGGAATAAAAATCGGATTACTGAAGACTAATTGAAGAACATTTGCATAAAGAAGTGACTCACAGCCCTCCCATGATGATATTGATTCCAGCTACAAAGACAGAGCCACCTTTCTCTCCTTTCTCAGTCACCAATATTGTGCCAACCCAAGCCTGAAAAGCCCAACTTACATAAATCATTCCCATGCTCCCCATCAATAAGCCCTTGGCAAAACCTTGCTTTATTCCTAATTCCAATGTCGTTTCAAGTGCAGTACTGAACCTGTTCAGTGTTTGACTCTCTGCAACATATGAATATACGGTTCTTATAGAAGAAATCGCCTGTTCTGCGATCCCACCAGCGATGCCATATGCTTCCATGGTCTTCATTATGACATCCATCATTAACTTCCCGAATACGAGTCCCGGAACGATGAACAGCAATGTCAAAGGAAGAGCAGCGAGTGCCAGCTTCCATGACAAAACAAAAGAAGATAAAAGGCAGAAGAAGAAGGTTGACATGTATGTGAGGCAGTCTGGTATCTGCATCCAGACAAAGAAAATATTTCATTTTCGAACAGCATGGCCAAGAGTTTTAGATCACTTCCATTTCATGGCAACTCAACCAAAAACTATTCTGCATCCATGTCTCAATTCCCTATGCTCATGAGGAATATCATGTCTTATTTCCCTTCGATCTGAAGCATAATATGCTGACAAATTGACAGTGGATATGCATGGTTTGTATTACCAAATTCTTCTTGTTGAATTTTCTCCCAGCAATAGATGATTGGGAGTTGGAGGTCACAAGTTCAAAGCTTGATAAGATGAAGATAATTAAGGAGATTAAGGGCTTCAAAAACATTTGATTTTTCCTATTGGATATTAGTCTTATCATATTTTCTAGTCAATCTTTTTGTACACTTTTATGTTTTTGGCAATGGAATTTCTCTCTCTCTGTGGAAGAATGCTTCTTTTCACAAACACCGTGTAAAGAAAGCAGCAATCCTCGTTTACTAGGTATCTTTACTCCATTTATACACTTTCTTCAATTGTTTCCATTTTGTCTACTTGTTTTCTTCTGTTGAATATGATAATAGCACTCCAGAGACAGATGCCTCTTTTACCATCTAAATTATTTCTCTGCTTCCAGGATACTCAATGCAACATGCATCCTTATAGAAATCTTTCCTTGTGGAGTTTTGAGTCCTCAATTCTTGGATTTTAAGTGCAACTTTATGGGAGCAAGAAATACACAGAAACTCTTACCTTCTCACATATTGCAACTTGGATTGAGTTGGCATCACTTGAGACGGTAGACACAACTTGAAAAGTTGTAGAAGAACCAGCTTCCTGGGTGTCAAAGAAACCAACTTCTTGTCTAAGAACTGATTTCAGATATTTCATTCTCATCCTTGAAGTCTGCCGTTCAGCAGTCCTTGTCCAACATACGCCTTCTGTAATAATGGAAGTGAACAGAATAGATTCTCACGAGTTCCTCTAAGTACGAGTAACGCCACAATTATATAGTTCTGTTTACTAATCCGTATCCAGTACTTCATGTTTTTAGAACATTTTTCAATAACTAGATCAGAGCTATCAGGACCAAACTTACCGACAAAAGCAGAAAATCCAACAGCAAGAGCAACATACAGCAGCTTGAGTGAATACTGGCAAAATTGGAATCAACAGAATGACCATCAGAACATGAAAATACATAATATCATCGTAGATAAGAAATTGTTTTGGACGAAAGGAACATGGAATTTGAAAGTTTGGGTCCAAGTTTTAGCCTGAATAGATACCATTTCCGGTCCAAATTAGAGGAAACAAAATACAAGATTGAAAGAAACGAAAATTCAGATCACTTCTAATCTCTTATCTCTCTAAATGCCTTCTTAACAATATGGAAAAACATGCATAGACTTATCATAACTGTGGCATACGACAGTTTTCGGGAATGAAAATAAAAGTTTCAATTATATTTCTCCCTAACATTTCATACTGCTCGGGCAACAGATTCCATAGCCTATATGTGTAGCAAGCAGAAAGGGATATATGCACGTACTAATCAGTAAAAGAAGTACTCAAAGATATGATACGTTTGCTCAACTGTTACAGTATGAACTATGAAGTCAGCTAATGCTTTAAATTCCTTACGAAATCCTTAATTTAACAGTGATTTAACTGACTCTACTCTTTCTCCATAGCATATATGAAGCCAACAGCCAAATTATTATATCCCTTCAACATAACAGAACTATGACAGGCTTCTGAAAAGGGATGTTGCACTTCTTCGTCATCATGATTTTCTGTAAATTGCTTAGTTCAACTCGTGTCATTAACATATTCCAAAATGGTTCTTCTACAAGAGGACTAAGAGAAGGCCTACACTGCTTACCTCATTTACAGTGTGTATAGACAAAGAACTACCAGTGCTTCCATATTCATTAATTACAAAGCTAAGAACAAACATCACAAGAGGGTATTGCATCCCATCTCCAATGCTGCCCAAAGTCCCAAAGAACATCAACAATTTGTCTGTGCCATCTGCATATCTAAACATGCTATCTTCACCCCCCATTGCGCTTATGCTCCTTCCGTTTGAGCTATGTGTGAAGTTCCAAGGATTTTTTGGTTCATTAATTCTTCTATGAAACTTATCGACAGATTGCTTTTATATACACGTTATTAGAAAGAAACAGCAGCTTAATCATGCAGGCCTCTGTCTCTTTCGTTGTTCCTATCAATGGTTTTGCCAATTCCGAATACATTAAAAACTGATAGTAATTTAAACTAGCCGGCTCCAATTTGATGATACGTTCCATTGCCAGCTCTGTTGACGGTATTTTATTTATCCTTTGACACGGCTCCAAGTGCTTTTAAATTCTTTCTTAGCATTTTTGTACGTTCCAAAGGCTAAAGATAATTGAGATACACAAAACCAATCTAATAAGACTTTGGTTTAGAAATTCTATGCTATGATTAATCAATCATGTTTATGCATTGTTATGCACGGAAAATATAGAACCAACTCTACACATACAAAGTCAATATTTAACTCATTCATGCTTAACATGTCATTGGTCTCACACTCTGCCTTCTGCTGGAGCTCCTGCCAAAGGTATAACAACAAGATGCATATTATTATAGAAATCCAATATTGTTAAAGCTTTATAGTGTCCTCTATCGGGCAGCGAAACACCTACTTCGTTCTTTCCGCTAATTGTTCTTTCTTTTATAGACGGGATGTTACAGTCGAAATCCTCATAGGTAGGACCATCCATCATGTATCAACTGACTAGTAGGCTTAGGACGTGTGTCTGTAGGAAGTTTTTTACTATTTTCCAAATAAAGATACTGAATGAGTCAATTTAAGTTTGTGATTGCAAATTTGAAAGTGACCTTTGACTTTTTGCAGCAGAAAGCCTCGCATATGGACATCTCAGATGCAATGTCTGTATAGCTACGAATCCGAAAGGTAGCTTGGAATTTTCTCCATGAATCATCTTCCTAGAGTATCAAATCAACTTCCATTATACTTTCATTTGGCATTGTTCCTTCTAATTATGATTCCACTTTTTTTTTTCTTGGGGTTTTCTCTTATGCAGCTGAGCTGTATCATGGGTTGCAGCTTGCAGGTAATGTCTCATTTGAAGATGGGGTTCTTAACAGTTTCAGGTTATGGAAGATGGGGATCATAACGCCCGTCTAGTAATGGCAAAGGCACACGCAAAGCCTTTTTAAGTCCAAGAAAACAAAGAATAAGTTGAGTTTTGTGAATCTCATAAATTAATCTAAAGCTGAAAGGGATAGGAATGCATGTAATGTAGTGCATTGCTACCTTGTAGGAATACTTCTTGTGTCGAGGTTACTGAGAACTAAGCTGTCACCCATTTATCATATTGTTTGTAGGAATCTAAACACTTCTCTGGAGCTTGCAACCTCAGAATAATCGCATCACCTATTATATATTTGATATCTTCCAAGTAAGCAACTATCAGAGTGATAGCTAGTCATTCTCACCTGTTCCTTTTTATATAGGCGAATTGTCATGATTAACTTTCAGAGTGACAGCTACTAGCCATCCTCAAAACTACTAACTTTTGTGATTATTATCTGGAGAATTCACTTGTATTGAGAAGGAAGGAATCTATACGTTGAAGAGGTTTGGTATACACTCAAAGTACACAATTGGTTATTTACATGAAAGGATATTCCAAGTTGAGGAACAAAATCCACTCAGAATGTTGGTAAAATTTTACAAGGGAATGATGATTGACCATTTGGATCCCAGAAAGTTTTTGGAAGACGTGTATAAACTTTCCACTCTTATTTGTCAAATGAGTCTCCACATACTATCATTCCTAATGACTGAATCAGCAAAATTCTAACTACTGATAAAGAATTAGAAAAGGTTTTAATTCCATGATCCTTCTCATGTAATTAATATCCTAGATTTGAGGCTCTCTCAACAGAAGGAAATCAATCTTTATCAAGTTTAATAGTGGTATAAGCATAGATTGCACATTCTCATAAGCAAGTCATTGTCGCTTAAAGAAAAGATTGAAAATTTTGGTTTAACTGTTGCAAGCAGTGGTCAAACTTAGAAACCATCGAAAATTTTGGTTACCCGTTACAAGCAGTATTCAAACTTGCTCAACTCAAATTTCAACATCTGCATTATTTGAATGCATTGATTACTAATACAGCTCTGTGTTGAATATCTGAATCAACTAGCTTCATTGTTGCAAGTGGCAAGTGGCAAGTTATTTCCAAAACGTGAATTTAGAGGTTTTAGGTACCCATCCAACAGATGGTCAACTAGAGATTAGTAACTAATAAGTAGTAACCTTAGCAATTAGGGATGACACCTGACCCGAGTTGTTGGAGCCCGGGCCTACTAAGGACATCGTTTTCAACAAAACGATGTCGTTTTGTTTATAAAAGTTAGGCCTGGGTAGCTCAAGCCCTACCTAAAGCCTAATTTTTTTAAAAATTTTGAGCATGAGATTCGACGATGCCGACTGCAAGATTAGTTAATAAAAATAATTTAATTCATCAATGTTGAAAACTTGAACAAATTGTCCTTTCCTTACCTTTGAAGGTTGAAACAGTTTAACAGGTTCAAAACCAATAATTACCATGTGGATGTAAGATTTGCTACATAAAGTAGATTATGGGGTTAGTTTATTGCTCTTTGTCATTGTGGAAACGGTATAATATCAAGACCTCAATGGACCGTTGGTGTGATAAGACCAGATTATTTGTTCTTAATCTGTAAAGCTGCCACCTACTCCTAGACCTAGTCCTCCTAGAGGGCGTGTAGCATCAACTTTTGGTCTGACGACTTCTCATTTGGTAACCATTTTCTCCGCCCAATCACTCTATGATGATGATGATATTTTAGTCATCATCCTTATGTCGTCTTCGTACGAGCACTGCTCCTTGGAAAATCAATCTTCATTTACTTTGACATTACTTCACTCCCATTCAATGCTGGTCAATATCAATAATCAGACATGTTGCGGTCCCTAATTGCATGTACCATATGAAAACTTCCTGTTAATTGCTGGTTCCAGTTTCCAGGTTCTTATGGATGCGAGACTGTACAAAGTTGCCAAATCTGGGAACGTACGTTTTCTCAGACAACTTCTGAATGAAAACCAAAGCTTACTTGCCAAACTAACTCCTAATGAGAACACAGCTCTTCATATTGCAGTGATGTATGGACACCAAGATGTTGCTGCTGAAATCTACTGCATGAGCAGATCCCTGCTCATTAGGCCAAACATACACGGAGACACCCCTCTTCATGTGGCTGGAAGGTGTGGTCACCTCTCGATTGTCAAGTTTCTTGTGAAAGAAATTTTATGCAAGTCCTGGCAAAATATTGAGAATGGGATAGTTTTCAATTTTGAGCTTCTAAGGCAGGGCAATGAAGAGAAAAACACAGTCTTGCATGAGGCTGTCAGGAATGGTCATCTTGATGTCACCAAGTTCTTGCTAGAGGTTGACCCCATGTTAGCTTGTTACCATAATCATGGCGGCGAGTCTCCATTGTTTGTTGCAGCTAGAGATGGGTTGAGAGATATTGCGAATCAAATTTTGATTGCAACTCCATCTTCAGCTCATGGAGGATCTGATGGTCAAACAGCTCTGCATGCTGCTATTATGTGGAAACATTCTGGTATGCTTCCTGTCATTGCAGAATATACGGTTGGTTACTTACTAATAAATTACAAAACGTAATTATTCTCATGATTATTGTTATTCCACTTTGATACACAATTATAAGTACTTGTATAATCAGAGTTGTGATTTCATGAACATCAGTCCTAAAATTAAGCACAAGATATCAGCATTCTATTTAAACAGTATATTGTTTTCTGTAACTTCGTTCTTTCATTAATTGAAGGCATCGTGGAAGACCTTCTGAAAGCCAAACCGGAGCTCGTCACAGAATCTGATCATGAAGGAAGAACCCCACTTCACCATGCAGCAGAATTGGGAGATCTTGAAACAGTTCAAAGATTGCTGGAACTCGACATTTCTGCTGTATATATGTTGGACAAAAAGGGGTATGCGCCACTTCATATTGCATCCAGGAAAGGTCATATCAACATATTGAAGCAATTTATTCGGTGTTGCCCGGATTCTGGAGAACTGCTCGACCTCAGTAGCAGGAATGCTCTTCATTTTGCTGTTCTTAGTGGGAGACCAAATGTAGTCAGGTATATGGTAGAAGCAAAAGAACTAGAAGGGCTCATAAATCAAGCAGATACTGAAGGGAACACACCTTTGCATTTGGCCGCAATTGAAAGGAAAACATGGATTGTTTGGTACCTCATTAGGAATGATAGGGTTGATAGAACAGCAAAGAACAAAAGTGGCAATACAGCTATGGAAATAGATGAGTCGATTGAAGAATATTGTCGCACATTGCCCAGGGTAAGTGCAATCTCTAACTGCTTGAATAATTCCATAAATGCCATCACAAGCGTTTCAACAAATTTCGTACATCTATTGGGCAGAACACGGTTACAAGCTTCTTGAGAGCACTTATCTCGCCACCATCTTGGAAAATCAATGATAAGAATACTACTCTTCCAGATCAGCACAACGCTTGGCTGCAAAATTGCAGGCAAATGGGACAGTCTCTTTTAATGGTTTCAACTTTAATCACATCACTAACATTTGTTGCCGCTTTTACGTTGCCTGGTGGGTTTAACAATGACATCGGTCCAAGACAAGGCCTGGCACTTCTGCAATATACGAAAAGCATGAAATGGTTCGTTGTTACAGACACCGTTGCCATGATCAGCTCACTAACTGCGGCATGTCTTATATCTTGGGGAGCTATGAGCAGTGATGCATATTATATTTACTACTTTGCTACTGCTAATCTGCTAACGTTTATTGCCCTTCAATTTACATGGATTGCCTTCATGACGGGAATATTAGCTGTTATGCCTGCACAGCATTACGTTCATGTCATCGCCGGTATTTTGGGGCTTGTCTTTCATTTTAGCAGTTCCTTGTTCCTTATAAAACTGCTGCAAATTTTACCAATATCTGAGGCCTTGCATTTAGTCACTTTTGATTTGGCAAAGATGAAGCCTAAATTTAGTAAATAATTCACTATCCCTTGTATCAATATTCAACTATTCTTTTTTTTTTTTTCCTTCCATACCAATACAACATTCAATGATGCAAACCAAGTACATCTTTGCTTCCTCGCTCCAAGTTTCGTTGCGTATCAAAAAGTCCTAGCTTGACTTCCAATCTTGAAGTATGGACGCATGCTGGTTAGGTTAATCTCATTATTTACATAATAATTTAGAAGTGCTAAGGGCAAGAGATATAAATCTCAGTTCCAACTTCGAACTGCAGATGCATTGAAAAATTTGTAGAAGGAAAGAAAAGAGTACCGTTACTTTGTTCTCCGTGTTTATATAATTAATAAACACATCAATTAGCATCAAAACTGATAAAAGAAACATTGGAAACTTTCATCAGTGTGAACTCCATCTCCATGTCCCCTGCAACACAACCCAATAAAAAGAGAAGCCTTATGTTGACATAAGAAAGACTTTCGGCCCTTTGTATTGGAGATTGAATTGTTTTCAAAGACAACTTTCCTTACGTCATCGAAAAGCAGCATGCAAACGACTTTGGTCCACATGGATACCAGTTCCAGAGAACGTGATTAAATCTTGAAAAGTGAAATCCTGCGGTACCGAGTTATATGACTTTTCTGCTCCAACTCATAAGCATTTTGTCAATTGGTAGTCTGTTGAAAAGCTTGTGCCTTGTTCCATTATCTGTGAAAACTCATTCCAGTGAGAACTCACTGGCAACAAGTTATGCAGACCTGTTCTCTGTTTCACGTTTCGGATCCTGTTTTCTAACTTGGTCAATTAGGCATCTAATTTGTTGACTTCCATTCCTTAGATGCCCTTAAAGCAAACCAACTAAAGGCAGCTCAAGAAGTTTGAGTACTTACTTAAGAATGAAACAATCATCCAGATGAAAACTCTCACGGATTCAAGCAGTCAAAAGCTTCAAAATCAGGAAATTTTGGTTATCTTAAGCAACTTTTGAATGAAAATTAGAATTGGTTCATTCCTTTTAAGGTGATGAATTGAAGTTGTTTTGCGGTTAACAAGTTGATCATCACGATCAAGGCGTGGTTGTCCAAGAGAGACCAGAAGATTAAGATTTAAGCTGGTCAAAAGCTGAAGTAATGAAAATGCCACTTCTGGCAGTTCATGCGGTAATTCTGCAAGCTGACTTCTTCGGTCCATTTCCAACTTTTGTTAAGAAATTCTGTCATCTGTGACTTGTTCACATTTTTGTTGGGGTGGTTTAGTCAAATTACGTTATCCTTTTGATGGTGAATACGAGTTCTGACACAACCGTGTAATTTTCTCAAAGATTTAATTGTGAGACGAAGACGTATCCCATACCTTGTTCAATTTCACAAACACGGTCTCGTACATGAACCTGCCCAAATCGTGTCCAATTTCACAAAGATACGAGGACATTCACGTTCTCACGTGTGGACATGTCCAATTTCATAAAATTCTTTACCTTACGTTTGGTTACTGTCCCCTTAAGGACAGTGGACAAAGACATAAAAGTTCTGTCCGCCGTGATGTTTGCAATGTTTTAAAAATCGGACCGGACATCGAACCGGTCGAAGGAAAGGTTTAAGGTTTAGAGGTTCAACCGGTAGTGAACCGCTATCAAACCG
>JANZLX010000213.1:40802775-40816027 GCA_025531955.1 Erythroxylum orinocense
ATTTTGTAAGGTGATGTCGTGGTTTAAAAAGGATTAAGGTGATAGAGAGTCATGGAATGAAGGTGAAAATAACATGAAATGCAGGAAAAAAAGGAGGAAGTGCAGAAAACTTGAAGAACATGCGTGAATGTGTTCTGTTTTTTATAGTTCTCTTTAATCATGGATTTTGATTTCTTGTGAATGTGTTGAGCTGAAATGAGAGTCAAAATGTAGAAAAAATAAGGGTAGATATAAGCTAGAAATGTTGTTTAAGTATAAGAAAGGAAGGAGAAAAGAAAATTGTAGCTTCGGTTGTGGTTTGAAAACAAAGTTACAGTAGTGAGAGAAAGTCGTAGATGGTGAAATACGGGTAAGAGAAGTTAGAATGGGAGTGGGTATGTAGTGAAAATAAATTAGAAATGGTGAGAAAATCTGGAAAAAAAATGAATGAAAGAAGGAAAGAAGAAGAGCCGCAACTCGGTGAAGAAGAGAGAAGAAGCTTGGGAGGAAGGTCCGAAGCGGAAGACGTCGAAAAGGGAGAAGAATTTTTGGAGGGTTAACATAAAAGGCTAAAGTTGTCTTTAATTAGAATTTATATTCTTAGAATAGATAAAGATAGGCAGTAGAGATTTTTAGCTATTCCGCGAATTTAAAAAATAGGTAATCTACGTATTACATATTCTGTGTTTAATTGCAAACCAAACACAGGTTTAATATTCTGTTAGGAATAGGGAGGGAATAAAATAGCTGTTCCCTTAAACCAAACATTCCGTAAGTATTAGAAACACCAATTCTATGTATGCCCATTCCTACTCTAAAAACTTTCGCACTTCCTAAACCCAGTCCTAAAGATAAGAAAGTATAACATACTACTCCCATAGAGCATAAACCCGAACATACCAGAGGATATTCAAGAACATACTCTATGAAAATGGTACATTAGGACAATCAAACCAACTCATTAAAGGCATCAAACATATTATAAGCATTCTAAAATCTCATTTCTTCCCATTTCATTCACAAACATAAAAGTCACATGTCATTACAATTCAAAGTCCACATATACATTACATAACATTTGTTTGAGTTCAAATCTCGATATCAAAAATATAACATGAAATGGATGCTAATACAAAAGACATCTATCTTTTAAGATCCCGCATTTGTTGGAGAGGGGAACGAAGTAACCTTATAAGGGTATGGATACCTCTCCCTTACAGACGCGTTTTCCATGGCCTAATGCACCAATTCCCGTCGAAACTCTAAGGTTAAATGTGCTTGAGTGAGAGTAGTTCTAGGATGGGTGACCTCTTGGGAAGGCCTCAAGAAAATTAAAACCATGAGGGCTTGGCTGGACCAAGGTCCAAAGCAGACAATATTTGTAAGTGGGTGATTTGGGGTGTTACAATGGTGTCAGAGCCAGCATCCGAATTGTTATGCCAGCTAGGCTAGACCTCAAAAAGGGTTGGGCCCTAAGGAGGGTGGAGAGTGTGAGATCCTACATCGGTTGGAGATGGGAATGAAGTACGTCTTATAAGGACACGGATACCTATCCCCTACAGACGCGTTTTCCATGGCCTAATACACCAGATTCCATTGGAACTAACGAAGTATTCCTTATAAGGGTACGAGTACCTCTCCCTTACAGACACGTTTTTCATGGTCTAATGCACCGAACCCCATCAGAACTCCGAGGTTAAATGTGCTTGAGTGAGAGTAGTTATAGGATGGGTGACCTCCTCGGAAGGCCTCTAAAAAAGCAAAACCGTGAGGGCTTGGTTAGGCCAAGGCCTAAAACGAGCAATATCTATAAGCGAGTGATCTGGGATGTTACATATCTAGACTCCTTAGATTCAGAAAATTAGACTTTTGAGCCATTCTCGTCCCCAAAATGTAAGTACTAGACTTATAATATATAACCTCAGTGGCTAGAACTCCCATGAACCTAAAAAACAACAAGGCAATTTTGATGAGTTTGTGAACTCAGTGAGTGAATCATCATCGACGCATTCACTCAAGTCAGATCACAAAAACAAGTATCTCAAAGTTTTTCATACTTCTATAAGCATATCATGTAAGCTAGCATTGCATATCACAACACATCCACCATTAACTTCAACTCTAATTCACTATTTCAAAGCAATTCAATAATTTATTTCAATTCAATCATTTGATACATGTAGGGATGTATATGCAAATGTTTATGTGTTTTCATTCTCATTTTTGTTTTATTGTGACCAAGTGCCTATCATCCCAATTTACCGTGCCATATCTATTGTGGATACCGAGATCATTTATGTCTCGTATCCATTGTGGATACTGAGTCCATGTTATCTAAGCCTAAGGCTCTTTTTCATAGCTCAAAGCTTAAAGCTCTTTTTTACACATCGGTCACTCTAGTCATAACTCCTTTATTTGATCATGCATTTCAATGTAATGAGATGCATCATTTCATATTCCATGCTTTCATTTCAGTATGCTCAAGTCGTATATCAAGCTCCTCAGATCTAAGTCTGACATTTATCAATCAATTGTACACACTTTCCATATTAAGCATATAATTCATATAGAAACACATTGAAATAAGTTTATAGATGTAATTTAACTCACAGTATGCTTCAGAAAGGCTATTGCCTCAATGTTCTAGCAATGTCTAGATGTTGATGATCACCTTACACGTCTATCGTTGCATTTTTCACAAATCACTAATTTGTTTAATCATATGAATATACAATCATACATATTTATGTGTGTCATATTTCAATGTATGCTCAATTGACTTTCTGGGTATGTATTCTTATACAAATATCTCTACCATTCAAACATTATAGCTTGTATACAACTAGTTTGCAATCATGTTTATACCTTAAGTAAGCTTGATTTATTCTAACTTCATCAATCATACATCCAACAAACTTTTCTAGCAATTTATATATATTCATACAATTACCTAATTCTCATTCACAATTACCTAATGTCCTTTAATGCTCATTAATATTCATATCCTTAAGATCATGTTTGCATTCATAAGAACACCTTTATTCCCTTGACAACTCATAATGTCCAAATTTGGATACATAGATATCAAAACAATCCATTCTTCAAGTTATGACTTCAATTAAAAACCTAAACTTATCAAACTCTTAACCAATTAATCAAGAAACAATTGATAAGTGTGAATGGCATCATGTTTTAGGGTATAGTTTGATATTTGTTTATCTGTTTATTCGATTATTTAGTATGTATTTTTAGTAGAATTGTGTCAGTTTGTGAATTATTTATGTTTAAGCATTTGAGCTTAATTATTATGTCTTTGAGGTACTTTGATGTGTTTATTAGTGTTTAGGGTCAACAACGAAGAACAAAGAATTTTCAGAGAGACTGGGACCGAAACAACGACCCATAATTGTGGCCCATCTGCCATGATCGTGATAGAAGCAAGGAAGACAGCCCATGATCATGGTCAAATCGCCATAATCATGACAGAAGCATAAGACTAGGCCTATGATCTTAGCCTGCAGAAAGCATACAAGTGGCACACGATCGTGGCTTGTCTCAGGCAAAAAAATAAGTTTTGAGGGATTTTTCGAACCTTTCGACCCCAAAAAAACATTAGGGCTACCTAAAACACATTAAGTATATAAAGAATGAGACAAAAGAGAAGGGGAGCTTCTTGCATCAGCCACCATCGCAAAAACCTAGAAAGAGTTCATCGAGAGATTAAGAAAGAGATGAAGGAAGAGAGATGTGGAGAAGAAACCTATACAAAATACTTCCCGGAATACGAGATTTCCTGTCGTTGCTGCCTGCATCATCCATTTGGATATATTTTCTAGTGTATTTTGATTTTTACCTATGTATAGAATTGAAATAGTTGTTCAGATAGGATTTATGAATGTTTAGGATTGTCTAAACTCACATTCGGGTTATTTTATCTTTGATTCAATAAAAATCTAATTGTTTATATGAATTGGATTCATTTTGATTGATTTCTTCATTTCCATAAATTCGTAATAAACTGAGAGGTGAACCGATGAAAAATAATTAAATTAGGCTAACGAGAGTTAGGTAATTTAATAAGAATGAGAAATCAATCAAATCGGTGATTGTTTGATGAGAGATCTCACATAGGTTCCAGTAGTCTAGTGGAAAAGTTCATATCTAATTAGGGCTTGGATAAATTGTGAATTGAAATTTTGCAATTTTGTATAATCTAATTAGGGTTTATAATTTATGGCTTTTGTTTATAACTTGAGAGAGAGTAATCAACCTTAGGATGGTCCAGGACCAATAATCTGAAATTTCATAATTAAATAAGTTAGTGTTGAAGATAGGTAAAAATTCCCCTTTCTTTCAATTGGTAGATCCTTAGATTGATTCTTGGTGTGTACATTGTAATTTGCTGATTTGTTAATATTTCTTGGTTAATTCTTAAGTTAAATTGGTTGATTAAATTGATTGATTGAATTGTTTTATTGTTTTAGCTTAGTTATAGTTGAATTTCTGCAATTTGTTTCGGCTTTAGAGTTTAGGATTAGATTAACCCTCCTCGTGGGATCGACACCTTAGATACTATACGAATGACCCATACACGTGCAAAATATCGAGGTTAAAATATTTAAACTTATACATATCAGAAAACTATGATCAAGTTTTTTGGCACTGTTGCTTAGGAGGTGATTAGTTTAGTTCTATAGTTTAAGGTGTTTAGTGTAGTTTTTAGTTTTTATTTTCGTTCTTTCTTTTCTATTTTTGAAATTGTGCTCTTACATGAACACAAGATTCACAAGAAGTTCGAGTCACGTAACTGAAATATTAGATTTAGACATCACTAAACTAGAGCGAACCATTAGGAAAGCAAGGCGTAACGAAGAAGAAGAAATTGCGAAGACAACAATGGCCAAGGAAATTTAGCAGGATTTGGACTATGGAGCGAACCAAGGATGACAACAATGGACCCTTATAGACTTTATGAGACCAGGGTTAAATGTGGCTAACCAGGGAGTGGCTAGACCACATGTACAAGCTGCATCATTTGAAATTAAACCAGGTCTCTTGAATATGTTTCAAAAAAATGTGCAATTTTATGGACTATCAAACAAAGACCCCAACGTGCACATATTGAACATCTTAGAAATACGTGATACCTTTAGGTACCATCAAATGTCGGAAGATGTAGTTAGAATTAGGTTATTTCCTTTTACTCTTAGAGATAGAGCAAAGGCTTGCTATCACTTCCTTAACCCAGCCAATGTTATCACTTGGGATCGATTAGTCCGTGTCTTTTTAGATAAATATTTTCCCCTGAATAAGACCACTAAGATCATCAATAAAATCACCAATTCCAACAAGGTGATAGGGAATCGATCTACGAAGCATGGATCGATACAAAGATTTGTAACAAAAATGCCCATATCATAACTTACCCAAGGAATTTTTGTTGCAAACATTTTATAATGGAGTTACCCCACATACGAGAGGCATGATAAATGTAGCTTCAGGAGGATCATTGATGAGGAAGACAGTTGATGAAGTGGAAGAATTAATAGAGGAGATGGCGAGTACAACTGTTTATGGATGAATGAGCGGAGTAGACAAACTACTACATTCCATGAACAAAAAGGAATTGTGATTGTTGATCAAATGACGGAAATGCAAGTGAGGATTGATTGTAATATCCCATTACCCATGTTGAGGCTAGAACTATATATATATGAGAGATTATGGAGAGATTACAAAATGTGTTTCATGCTCATGCATTATATGATATGCATATACAGGTGAATATTGAATTTTTTCACATGAAAATAATTGTACATGCATTCATTGACAATTTCTGGGTATAATTGTTGATAAATGTGATTATATTGAGAATTGTGGCTTTTATGAATTGGAAATTGATTTGAAGAGTATATTTAGTGATTTAGAGTTTTTGGTGAATTTTAGGAAAATTTCTGAAAATTTAGGTAATTTTTTTGGACTAGGAAAAATGTCAAGTGGCAAGACAAAAAATAAATGGTAGTAGAATTTACTCTCCAATGGCAATGGAAATTTTGATAAATGACTTTAGGATTTATTGAAAAATGTCATTGAAAATAGAGAGACAATTGGATTTGAAGTTAGAGACAAATAGACTAGTTATTAATAAGGGTCCAAATGGGACCATAGGAAGGTGACAAGTGTCACTACCACTCACCACTCCTCTCTCTCATGTTGTTCCTCTTTGCAAGGCAATCTAATGTCTTTCATTTTACTCTTTTTTTCTCTTCTACGTGACTTTCTCAATTGTCTTTAAGCTTCTTCATCTTCTTCATTTCATTTTTGTTGACAACCTCCACCAAAACTGAACTTAGCTCCCTCATCTTTCACTTGCTACTCCCACCTTGTCACCTTCTTCATTTCTATTAAAAAAGAAAACAAACCTTCCAACCTTCAATATGATGATTGTGGGTTGTGTGTGAAGCTAGGTTTGAGTGAGATTTTGAAGATTTTTTAGCTAAATCAAGTAAGTAGCTTGTTAATCTTCATGGGTATTGTTCAATGAAACTAGAATGATGAGAAATGTAAGATTGATGACTTGATTATGTGACTTTTTATGTTTGATTATGTGACTTTTTATGTGTGTGTCCTGGATGATGAAAAGCCTATGTAAATGTCTTGTTTTTGTATATATATGATGAGTAATAATTCACATATTGTTATAGATATGTTTTAAGGTAGAATGATCATCATAAAGGGGTCACAATGAGTGTAGAAAAATCAATGATGAATGGGTAAATGTATATGCTCTGTTTTTGGTTAATGATCAAATATATATATATATATATATATATATATATATATATATATATATCATGAATTGTTTGTGAATGATATTGAGTTGAAATGGAGTTGAGAATGAAGAGGAAATGAAGTAGAAAGGGTGATTTTGGTACAAGATGTGTTAGGTGTACGATGTTAGATGTTGTAAAATCTGGAAAAATTGAAAGATGAGTCGTGTTTACTACTTTCTATGAAAGTTCGCCGTAGCCAACTTGTAGGAATTTTTTACGAGGATTTCTTCTTGGGAAAAGTTTTCCGCGGCCAACTCCTAACTTCGTCGTGGCCAACTGTCCTGCACAACTTAAACATTCTTCAATATTTTGACAATATCTTGTTCTATAGTTATCCAAATAGAATGATTCTTGATTTGGACTCAACTAGAGACATAGGGATACAAATTGTTTGAAGAAATAGAATTTTAATTCAGTCTCTAAGAATTTCATTTTCTATATAGTAAGAGTTGTGACCTGAGTAGCCATCGAAAACGAGCTTAAAGGTCCAAATGTGATTAAGAGCTAAAGGCTCACTATGTAAAATGAGCCCTATATCCCTAACGGATAAGAGACTGTATAAATGAGCCCGATATCCACAATGGATATGGGATAGTTTAGACACTCTTTCAAAATAATATAATAATTGGAAAAGAGTCACATGAGCATTCCATATACATTTTAATAAGTATGTTTGATTGTTTGAAATGAAAAATTATCTTAAGAATGTGATATGTGATAATTATGCAAAATGCAAAGATGTGAATTATATGTTATATATGTGATGTATTGCATGAATTAAGTGAACCATTGATGATGGTTACCTCATTAAGTTTGCAAAACTCACCAAAATTGGAACGTTGATTTTTTTAGGACCGAGAGACGACTTTAGCTTCTAAGAGACGCTACAAGAAGTATAATCTTAAACTTTTGGGGAAAAAGAAGAAATGGCTTAAAGGTTGTTCAGTTGAGATTGGAAGATTAGATAGACCTTTTGTGTATTTCCTCTTTCATGTAGTGTATTTTTTATTAGGATATGATGATGTTCGTATTTGGATGTTATTGAAAATTGTGACTGTAAACATTTGGTTTTATGAAATGAAAGGAGAAATTTGGGTTCTAAAATATTGTGTTTTTCATTATGATGTCTTATAAGAAAATAAAGAATGATGATGTTGTGTTAAGTGAATATTGTGATTGAACATAGTGCACCATTATCAAAGTTCATGTACTAGAATGTCCTCAAGTTGTCTCGGTTCGTACATTATGGCAATGGGGGTGCTAAATTGATAACTTGACTTGACATCACAACAACATGAAGGCTTCGTCCTCAACTCTAGTGAAGGTCGTACAACTTAAGTGTGAACTCTGTGCACAATTGGACCATGACATAGTGAATTGTTTCTTAATGAAGAAAGGTGATCCAAAGCAAGTGAATTACATAGGAGCCCAATATAAATGAGGAGGGGGAAACAACCCCTACTCTAATATTTACAACTCTGGGTGGAAGAATCACCCTAACTTCTCTTGGAAGAATAATGCTGGAGGATAGTTCAGACCCCAAGGACAATCAAGCTTCCAACAAGATAAACCAGCCTCAATGGAATCTAAGTTGGATAAGATTCTAGATAAGCTTGGTACTTTAGATGATGCACAAAAGAAGTTAGAAGGCAATTTTGAACAAGTAACAAAGAACCATGCCTCTTCAATACACAATCTAGAAATTCAAGTACACCAATTGTCAAACGTTGTCTCTACACAAAATTTGAGATGTCTTCCTAGCACTTCGGGAACAAAACCAAGGGAGCAACTAAAAGCTATTACACTTCGAAGTAGAAAAGAACTTGAACCACTCATAAGACAATAGAGTAGCCTATCCATCATGTTGAAAAAGATCAAGAAAAGCATAAAGAAGTGAATATGAGCGAATACCTTCCTTATGTTGCACCTCCACCAAATCAACCTAAAATCCATTTTTCTCAATGATTACAAAAGAAGAAGTTAGAGGCACAATTTGCAAAATTCGTTGAGAAATTAAAGACGCTATAGACAAATCTATCCTTTGTAGAGACGTTGGAACATATGCCTCAATATGTGTAATTTTTAAAGGATACATTGTCAAATAAGCGTACTTGGGAAGGTAATCAGACAATAGCTCTAACTGTCACCTAGAGTTCCATAGTCACCAGTCAGATGACATCTAAATTGAAAGATCCAGGGAGTTTCACAATACCATGTGTGGTTGGTGAGTTTGAATTTACAAAGTTTTGTGTGATTTAGGAGCAAGCATTAATCTTATGCCTTTGTCAATACTCAAGAAGTTGGGACTAGGTGAGGTCAAACTGACATCGATGTTAATTCAATTGGTTGAGCAATCCATTAAGAGACCATTTGGAATAGTGGAAGATGTTCTGATGCAAGTGGACAAGTTCATTATTCGTGTAGATTTTATGGTTTTGGATTTTGAAGAAGATAAGAATTGGTCACTAATCTTAGGTCGACCATTTATGAATACAGAGAAGGCCATAATTGACATTCATAAAGGGAAATTAACTTTTCGAATAGGTGAGGATTAGATCGAATTCAATATGATTAAGGCCTTAAAAAATCCAATAATAATCAGCCTGTGCATGAAGGTTGAATTTATGGATCAAAATGTGCAAGAAAAAGTTGAGAGTTGCACCACAGAAGTATAGTCAGTAGAAGCAGAGACAGATAATGGACATCAGAAACTTGAATCTAAAGGAGACGATGAGATGGAGGAGTCGGATGTTCAAAGGCCTCAAGATAAATTGGTTCGAACTGAAGCTCCTATACCACCATCTACAAAAAACCACCAACATTAGAGCTTAAACCTTTACCTGCACATCTCAGATAGACCTTTCTAGGTGAAGGTCAAACATTACCAATAATAATCTCTAATCAATTAAATGAGAAACAAGAAAGTAACTTGGTAGAAATTGTTAGAAGTGAAAGTCATCAGATGGCAAATTGTTGACATTCGAGGTATAAGCCCAAATGTTTGCATGCACCGAATAAACCTAGAGGAAGGATGTAGAACGGTGAGGAAGCGTCAATGGAGGTTGAATCTTAACACAAGGGAGGTAGTTAAGAAGGAGATAATTAAACTCTTAGATGTAGGAATAATTTATCCCATCTCTGATAGTGAATGGTTTAGCCCAGTACAATGTGTACCTAAGAATGGTGGAATGATGGGAATAGAAAGTGCTAGTGGAGAAGTAATTTCAACAAGAATGGTCACAGGATGGACAGTATGCATAGATTATCACAAACTCAACTCAGTGACTAAAAAAGATCATTTTCCTCTCCCGTTTATAGATAAATGATAAAAAGGGTAGCTGGACATTCATTTTATTGCTTCCTTGATGGAGGTTTAGGATATAATCAGATCTTCATTTACCCTGATGATCAAAAAAAGACCACATTCACCTACCCTTATGGTACATTCGCTTATAGAAGAATGCCTTTTGAACTGCACAACACCCCAACTACATTTCAAAGATGTATGATTTCTATCTTTACTAACATGATAGAAGGTATAATGGAGGTGTTCATGAATGATTTTTTAGTTTTTGGAGATTCTTTTGTAATGTGTTTAACTAATTTAGATAGAGTTCTTTAAAGATGTGAAGAGTCACACTTGGTACTAAATTGGGAGAAATATCATTTTATGGTGCAACAGAGAATAGTGCTAGGGCATAAAATCTCACACTAAGGATTTGAAGTCGACAGAGCAAAAAAAAAAAGTGATAGAGAAACTTCCACCACAAAGCAATGTAAAAGGTGTGTCAGGATTTTTAGGTCATGCAGGATTTTATCATCAATTTATGAAAGACTTTTTGCAAATTGCAAGACCTTTGACAAACCTTTTAGTCAAGGATGTGCCCTTCTAGTTTGATGACAAGTGTATGTTTACATTCAACACATTAAAGGAGGCATTAATATCAGCGCCAATTCTATCACCACCGGACTGGGCGCTTCTATTAAAAGTTATGTGCGATGTAAATGACCAAACCATAGTTTGTGTATTGTGCCAAAGGAAAGATAAGAGATTGCATTCAATTTATTATACCAATAAGACTCTTGTAGGACCACAGCTGAATTACCCCACTACAAAGAAGGAATTACTCGCAGTAGTGTATGCGTGTGATAAGTTTCAACAATACCTCTTAGTTTCAAAGGTAATCGTGTTCACTGATCATGTGGCATTCAAATACCTTTTCAACAAAAAAGATGCAAAACCAATGCTCATTCGATGGGTGTTACTTTTACATTAATTTTATATAAAGGTGAGAAATAAAAAGGGAGTAGAAAATGTGGTTGCAGATCATTTATCCAAACTGGAAGGAGGGGAATGCAAGCCAAGTGATGATATTAATGAAACTTTCCTTGATGAGACCTTGATGCTACCCGAGAGTTTAACTATACCATGGTTTGCCGATATCACAAATTATATTGCCAATGGTAAACTTCCATCAGATTTATCTTACCAATAAAGGAAGAAATTCTTACATGATTGTAACCGACATATATAGGATGAGGCAATTTTATATAGAGCATGGGCTGATGGGTTAATGCAATGTTGTGTTCCGGAGGAAGAAATTTTAGTCATCCCAAAGCCATGCATGCAGGTCAGATGATGGGCATTATAAAGCCAACAAAACGACAGCTTGGATACTTGAGAGTGGCTTTTATTGGCCACAGATGTTTAAGGATGCTCAAACCTTCGTAGAACAATGTGATCGATGCTAGAGAATAGGTAACATCTCCAAAAGAGATGACATGCCTTTATCCAATATTTTAAAAGTGGAAATCTTCGATGTATGGGAATAGATTTTATGGGTCTGTTCCTATCTTTAATGTGAAGTATGTACATTCCAGTAGGGGTGGATTATGATTCACGTTGGGCTGAAGCAGTAACATCTTCAATTAATGATGGGAAGGCAGTTTAAAAGTTCATTAAATGGTTATTCGACCATTTTGGAGTGCCATGTAACATCCTGCCCCCTACCTCGGGTTAGAACCCTAAAATTTGGTGAATGTGAACTATGAAGCTTGGTTTAAATGAAATTAGAGGAAATGGATATGATTATGTTACATTTGAAATGATTGGTGATAAAGGAAATGAATTTGGAAAATTGGGAGTGTGATTGTTGATTAATGAGGGTTGGAAACTTGGAAAAATCTTTGAAAAATTTTGGTTTAGCATGTGTCCGTTAAACGAACACGAAAGTCCGCTTAACGGACAGCCTCGAATGTCAGATTACCCTAAGGACAGGGTGTGTCCGCTAAACGGACACAAGAGTCCGTTTAACGGACTGGTTAGAAGGCTCAGGTCCATCAAACGGACATGCAAGTCCGTTTAACGGACCGTCTCGGGAGAAATTGGAGAATTTGATGGTTTCATGTCCGTTTAACGGACACTCTCGGGTGAGTTTGGGATTGCTTAGCCAGTCTGTGTCTGTTTAACGGACATGTATGTCCGTTTAACGGACATGCTTGGGGCCACTTTGGTAACTTGCAATTTTGATCGTTTTAAATTTGGTACATATGGCCTTAAGTGATTTTTTGATAAAAATGCATCATATTTAGATATATATTGATGAATTGGATAATTGCACACACTAAAATCATTGATCATGCACTCAATTGACATTTTCTGGGTATAATTGGTAATACATGGGATTGTCTTGAGATTTTCGAGTTGTGGTTATCGACAATTATTTTGGATAGTGAAATTAGTGATTTGACATTTTTGGAAATTTTAGGAAATTTTCCTAGAATTTTTCGGAATAAAAATGTGGACTAGGAAAAATGCCAAGTGGCAGATCAATCGGTAAATTGTAGTAGAATTCGGAGTCAGATGGCAATGGAAATTTTTATATATGACCTTAGGATTTAATGACTTAGAGTAGAAAGTGGACTAGTATTTCTTATGGACCATTTGGAACCATGTGGGAGTGACATGTGGCAAGTGACATGCCACACCACTCATGTTTTACTAAAGAAAAGACCATATTAATTGGCCTTTCATTTGCTCCATACGACAATGCTTCTCTCCTCTCCCCCTTCTTCATTTTCTTCATCTTCTCCATGGTCTTCATCATCGAAAGTTGCTCTCCCCTTCACCATGTTTGATTTTCATCCAACTCCTTCACTTGGTCCCTTCAAGATTCTTGGTCTTCTCCTTCTTCTTACTAAAAGACCCAACTCTTTTCACCTTTAAGAGATGATTTTCGTGCATGGTGTGGAAAGCTAGGGTTTCATATGGATGGAAGAAGTTTTGGGGAAAGCAAGTAAGTATCATGTTGTTCTTTATGATTTCTTGATTTTAAAGGTATATGATGATGGATTATTGATCACTACATGATGCTTTTTATATGATGGAATATGGTTAATGACATGAGCAAATAAGTGTCTTACTTGTCCATAGATGATGC
>JANZLX010000213.1:40821564-40833119 GCA_025531955.1 Erythroxylum orinocense
CATTCACAAGAGAAAAATATACATGAACCCATTAGAGAATGTTAAAGATAATAATTAAGCATTCTATCGAACACCTTCAGTGTAAAAAAATTTCTACCCTATCTAAACACAAATTAAATAAATCTTCCCATTATTGACTTGCAAAACACTAACACAACAACAATCAAACCCAAATAAACAAACAAATGCAATTAAATTAGTCCAAACAAAAATGAAAAAAGATCTTTAACCCACGACTTACCTTCAGAAGTGGCAAAGGAGATGACGACAGACAGTCAACGTCGGAGAAGATGAGCTGGAACGCCGTCCGGAGATGCAGCACGTGGTCGAAGCATAGACGGCAACAGAGGAGGAAGCCGGAGGAGAGGAGATGGTTGTCAAAGGCCGAAGGAAGGATAGGCGCGCGTGAGGAGAGGAGAGGGAAAGGACGAGCTCGGTTTTAATTTAACCAAAACAATGTCGTTTTGGTTTTGGTTAAATTAAAACCGCAACTGAACATAATTAAACGACGACGTTTTTAACAATACCGACAGAATAGTTTCGTCACCAAACATTTCTTTCTCCACGATAATTTTACCGACCGAAACTGAAATTTCGTCCCTATTTACCGACAAAAATACACGCATCAGTATAGTTTTGTCGCTAATATTTGCCGCGAATATTTCCCTCCAAATATGACAACGGAAATCTTTTCCATCGCAATATTCGTTTAAAATTGCAACGGTATAGCAATTTTTGTTGCCATTTCCATACGATTACAGTGTCATCGATAATTTTCCGTTGCTATTAGACATTTTTCTTGTAGTGTAAGGTTAATTACCAAAAAAAACCCAAACTTTCATCAAATTTTCAATTATAACCTAAACTTTAAAAAGTAATAATACAATGCCTAAGCTTTCAATTTTTTTCAATCCTAGCTCAAACTTCAAAAAGTAGCAATAAAATGCTCAAACTTTCAATTTTTTGCAATTCTAACCTGATGTTGGTGTTTTGTTAAGTTTGTTGACGTGGCTTACCACCTGTTTTAGAAATCTTAACTATTAATACATGTTAGCCAAAATTAACACAACAAATAAAGATTAATAAAATGACGTCGTTTAATCTCATAATTAAAACAAAGTCGTTATTTAAAAATGACCTAGATTAGATTACGCAACCTCGACGACTTTACGCTTTGATTTTAGTTTTTTTCCTTCGTTTTCAATTTGTTCTCTCAACGCTCTCACTTTTCAATTTTCAAATTATGTAACCCTAATGCCCTTACACTTAGGGCATCAAGTGAATGAACTAAAAATGAAGAGGTTACTGGTGCAATACACTATAATGCGAAAGTAGTTTGAAACGTCAGAAGAACAAACAAAAAAAAAAGGTTGAGGGTATCAAGAGAACAACAGATAATGTCGAGCTAAATTTGAAGAAAATTGAAAGTTTGAACATTTTATTGCCACTTTTTGAAATTTGGGTTAAAATTGAAATTTTTTGAAGGTTTGAGCATTTTATTGGTACATTTTAAAGTTTGGGCTATAATTAAAAATTGACGAAAGTTTGGGCTTTTTTTAGTAATTAACCCTATATTTTATCATATTGAAAGAATTTAGCACAAGTTAGTTATGAAAAGTTAAGTCTTTGTTTAATGAAAAACTGATGTATCGGGGAAAGAGTTAAAGAATTCAACTACTTGAAAAGAGATAGGAGGTTTAACACTGCATTCATCGTACATCTTCCCACCATCTTCTCGTGGCCCCAAATAAAAATCAACTTGAAGCTGCTAAAAGCATTTTGAGATATATAAGTTCTAGGATCAAATATATGAAATTTAAGATATATAAGTTCTAGGATCAAATATATGAAAAATGAAGGAATAATCTCGTATCTTGTTAGTTTATGTCCTACAACCAATCAATTTGGTTGTAGTTTAGTGAAAATTATTTAAAGGCATTCTTTATATTGTATATGTTTAATATATATGATAAAGTCCATGGGATAATTATACATTACAAATGAAATTATAATTATGAGATTCATATTGTATTTATTGAATTATCCCTAAATTGTTCCTATTCATTGTTCTATTAAGACTAGACATTAATAGAATGTAAATAGAATATTACACATTATGTTTTTCCTTATGAAGGAAGTAGTCAATCTCATAGACTAAAGTATGGATATATTTAAATAAACGTGTGAGTGCTTGTTAGAGAACAAGTTAACTGAACAGACCCGATATGAGAAATCAATTTGGAATATTACTTGTATGTATATGAAAATTCTCATTGTGATGATTGTATAAATGATTCTTTTATTTGAGGTGTCCAAAGTTATCTCTTAGAGGGATTGCTATGTTTGATACTACTTATTACCTATTTAATCACGGGTCATTCAGTCAATATTCATTGGATGTAACATGAATAATATAGAGCTAGTTATATGATCAAGATATGATTCATCATCCTAAAGTAATTAGAGAGTGTGTTCTATTATTCTCAATTAGTATTGATTTGAAAAAATCCTTGGTCAAGGTAGAATGATGTTTTGTAAATAGTTTACAAATATCATTAATTGAATCGATAACTAATGGTAAAGAAATAATATAATTAGACTCAAAATAAAGTAGATATTAATTTCATGCTTTATGTCTTATCGAAGTATTGTGTGATGAAAGGATTGAATTATACGTAAAAAACATGTAGGGGAAGGTTAGTCAAAACTACTTTGACATTCCTAAATATTTGGGTGGTCATGATGTGTTGCTAAACGTCAATCTTGATCTATGATTATAAATTATTTAATTGGAGAATTAAAGATAAATTAAAGGAGGATTTAATTTATCTAATTCTAATTATGAATTATAATTATAATTTATAATCATTGCCAACATATTTGTGACCCTAATGAGTCTTACATAAAAAAACAAGTTAAAGAGAGCAAAGATATTTTAACCAAGTTGGATTTGATTGTAAAGTTTGAGAAATTGTATGATTAAATATGAGATATTTAATAAATAAGGATCAATATAAGAAATTAGATCTTATTTGGACATAAATGTATCTAATAAGAATTATTCATAATTATAATTAAAGTTTAATTGAAATTAGAATTTAATTTCAATTAAATTACTAAAATGTTCAAAACATATTATAAATAGACTTAAGCTCTAACGGATCTAGCATTTCTTACTTAACCCTCTCTGTAAAAGTTACGGAGTTCTTTCAACCTATTTGTGGGTATCGTTAAAGGCTGGACACTTGTGCAACTACAGTGGTTGAGATGGATCGATTTAAAAACGATTTAAGGGATACGACAAGAAAAAAGATTAAGCTTCATAATAAGGTACGAATTAAGATTCATGTTTTATTATGATTTATGTGTTAATTATTTTATAAAATTAAATTAATCTTGTTTTAAGAAATTAAAATACAAAAAAGGATTCATAATTATTCCATTATGTTTAGGAATCAATCCTGTCCTGATTTCCTAACATATCTTTTACTAATAGTGATTAAGTTGGATGTGTCAATGACAAAAAGAGCACCACGTGTTAAATTTTTTTGGTCTCGGTGGAGGAGTTATTTTATGAGTATCAAAGAAGCAATAGGTTATTACCTTATATAGCACAAAAGCTAAATACGTAACTGTGATAACAATATCTTGTAAAGCAATTTGGTTGAGGAGAATATTACACGTTTTGAATCAACAACAACTAAAGTTAGTAAGGATTTATTATGATAATAAATCTACCATTGATATTTCTAAAAATTCAGTTCTCTAAGCTAGAACAAAATACATTGAGACTTGTTACGATTTCATTAGAAAAATATGTTTTTAAAAGAGAAATTGAGGTACGATTTCATTAGAAAAATATGTTTTTAAAAGAGAAATTGAATAGTCATTACAACACTGAAAAGCAACCAATAGATATTCTGATAACAACTTTGAGTGAGAGCAAGATCCAGAAATTTGATAACTTACCTGAGCTTTTTTAAAATGTTGACTAATTCAAGTCTATGTTACTTGTTTACATAGTTATTTACATGTTTTGATGTTCAAAATAGTTCATATTATTTAGAAATTGTAATTCTTATTTGTTAAGATTCGATGTACTTATCTTCCATTTATAAGGTTGAAAAATATTTTTATAAGAATCATATATCTTATTTATGAGCAATGCACCTCTAATAAAAGATTAAGATTGTTTGTTTTTATTTGTTAAAAGATTTTTTCATGAATGAAAGAAATTTCATTTTTATTAGAATATAAATTAAATACTAACATCTTAATATGTTTATTTTTAGCCTTAAAATTTTCAAAATATTTTAACATGAACTCTAAGTAGGCAAAAAATTAAATAAAATTAAGTTTTTTCTTCCCACAGGTATTGTATCATTATTGATGTAGCCTTTTTAAATATTTTTCAAGGTGTAATTGGTTCACTTGGGAGAATGGTAATAAGAATTATAATGAATATAATGAGGAATGAAATGAATATAGCTTCCATTTCTCCCCATATTTAAGGGTATGGAATATTGCCCCAAAAGGGGATATAAAAACATTGTTCATCCAATCATTATATATTACCAATCATCTTTTTCATTCCTTATCCATTCCTTTCTTCCCATACCAATTAACCAAGCACCCCCTTAATCAATTAGTGGGCTCTATTATCAATTATGTGCCACGTAATATAATGAGAGGAGAGGAAGGAAAGCGGAGGAAGTGACTTATTTGAAAAACTAAAAGTTATTAATATTTTTAAGGGTTAATTACAAAAGAAGCTCAAACTTTCCTCAATTTTTCTCACAACACTTTTTACAGGGTTTGTGCTAACCTTTTCAATGCATTATTGAATTATTCTTCTGTTAGTAATGATATCTATAATATAATAGTAATTCGAGTATGCTATGTAGTCTTTATATGGTCGTAGCATAGAGAGTATGAATTTTTTTTTTGTGTTGATGCACCATAAAAACTCTAATATTCATAAAAATTGCTAGAATTATATAATGGAAAGAAGAACTTGGTTACTATATTTGATGTTTAAAGATAGCTCAATAATTCTTGTTATGATTTTATATGCTTGAATTTTGCATTGTATTTTTTGCATATTATTTTTCTTCCTCTATCTCATATCACTTTTTACAGTGTTTGTGCTAACCTTTTCAGTGCATTACTGAATTGTTCTTCTACTAGTAGTGATATCTATAATATAGTAGCAATTCAAGTATGCTATGTAATTTTTATACGGTTTAAGCATAGAGAGTATAACTACTCTTTTGTTGTGTTGGTGCACCTTAGAAACTCTGATATTCACAAAAATTGTTGGAATTATATAATGGAAAGAAGAACTTGGTTACTATATATGATGTTTAATGAGATTATTAATTAAGTTTCCTTATGTTCTTTTGGATACAAACTGTGAAAAATAGTTTCCTTACAGTGGAGTGTTGGAAAGGTAGAAAAATAAATATGATGTGGGTAAGATTAAAAGAAAAAAGAATATGGGTATTGATAAACTAAGCATGCTAATTCTAAAAAGGATTTCCAAAGATAAACGACGTATAGTAATCTCTATGTTTTACAAATTTCCACGTAATTCCATTAGAATCTTGATGGAGTTAAGCTTAGAGAATGATAAGAACATGCTGGTTATGATCCAAAAAATGGAAGAATTGAATTATCATAATGTTGAAATCTGTTATGATCATGGTTATGAGAATCCTGCGACAGATGGTGAGGAGTCAAACTTTGATATTCACAATGAATTTTATGATGATGATGACAGGTTTTCCAAGTTGAATTGGAGCAAGATGAGGATTTCATTGTTATGCAGAATAGTGATTGTGGAGATGATTTAGTTGATGAGGATTTATTTGGAACTGATTATGAAGAATATGTTTTTGCTAGAACAAAGGAGAAGAGATTTAGGAAGACTTTGCAAAGTGGGTTTGAATGTGACAATGTTGTCGATTGTGTTTGTGGTAGTGGAAAGAATTTCAATGAAGTTGATGATCATTCCAAAGATACTGGAAGAGAAGAAGGAAGTTCACATTATGGAAATAATGATTATGATGATAGTGATTATGAAATTCAATCACCAGTTTCTAATGATGATAAAGCATCAATACTAAAGAAGAAATACATTAGTTTTAATCCAAGAGTTGAAATGACATATTTTAAGTTTGAAACTGGAATGAAGTTTAAGGAAGAGAGATTGTTGAGGAAAGCAATAAAAAAGAATGCAATTACAAATGGGTATAATGTTTCAATGGTAAGATCTGGTGTAAGAATGGAAGCAGTTTGTGATTTATATTGTTTTTTACGGATGTATGCTACCTGGATTAGAAATGAGAAAACATTTGTTGTGAAGAGAATAGAAAACACTCATAACTGTAGTAAAATGCAAAGGAACAAGCAAGCTAGCAGGAAATGGACTACGAATGAATTTATACAGAAGTTTAAGAGGAACCCGAATTGGCCTATTAGTGAAATGATGGATGATCTTCAATCAAAATATACACTATGGGTTAGTAAACTTCAATATTATACGGCTAATTAGGAAGCAATTACGATGCTTCGAGGATCTATGGAAGGTCATTATGTAAAGTTATGGTCTTATGGACATGAGTTAAGACGAGCTGACAAAAGATGGAACGTTTATTATTGAAACTGGTTTTGATGAACATGTCAAGAAACCAATGTTCAAAAGATTTTATTTGGGATTTAGTGCTTTGAAATATGGTTTTCTTGGTTGATGAAGGAAGATTATTGGGTTAAATGGATTTTTTGAAAATACTTACTTGGTGGTAGTGCTTTATTATCTGCAGTTAGTCGTGAAGGAAACAATTGGATGTTTTCTATATGTTGGAATGTATTTGATGGAGAAAATTACCAATCGTGGAATTGGATTTTAAGCATTCTTGCTGAAGATCTTGATGTAAGGGGAAAGTCATGGACTTTTGTAAGCAATAGGTAAAATGTAAACTTTAAATATCCATATATCTAATGTTCATTTGTTTTTGTGATCAACATTTTACTAATTTATGTTACCCTTTTTTTTACAGGGTTTAGTGGAAGCATTAAAGAATTTGTTTCCAGAAGCTGAACATAGAAAATGTTCCCGTCATGTGTATGCAAACTAGTATAGTGTTTATAAAGGCCACACATGTATCACTTTATTTTGGAAAGTGGTCAATTACATAACAGAAGTTGATTTCAATGAGGTAATGGAGGAGTTGAAGAGTTTTTCGTTGATGGCTTATGAGGATTTAAAAATTAGAAATCTAGAGACATTTGTGAAGGCCTTTGTAAGCATAAGACCGAAGTGTGAAATAGTACATAACAATATTTCAGATACGTTTAATGGTTTCATTTGTGAAGCTCGTACCAAAAGCTTGATCAATATATTAAAAGACATTCGAGTGTGTTTAATGATTCAGATACATTAAAAAAAAAGGATATGACGTTGAAATCCACTAATGATATATGTCCTAAAGTAAGGAAGAAAATAAAGATAGCAAAATGCGATACAAGATATTGTATGATTAGGACAAATGGGAATTTGAAATTTAAAGTCACTATTTTTACGGGCAAGTACATTGTTGACTTATAAGCACGAACTTGCTAATGTAGACTAGGGGATTTAATTATGATTTCATGTAAACATGTTGTGGCTTATATATCTTATCAAAGGGAGGATATCGATGCTTATGTCAATAGATGTTATAAGCATGAATCTTATTTGAAGAGTTACCAGTATGCTATGGAACCTGATAATCTTTAGCCAATATTACCTCCACTAATAAAAAAGATGTTTAGAAGATCAAAAAAGGCAAGAAAAAGGGATCACACTGAACAACCTGGAAATCCCAACAAATTGAGCAAAGTTGGAGTAGTTATGAGATGTCATCATTGTTATGAAATTGGTCACAATATAAGAGGATGAAAAAAATAAGAATCATCCTTCAAGGCAGCCTGAAATTGTTAAGGTAGTTATTTTTGTTGTATAACAAATGTATTGTTATTCATAAGAAATGATTAACTTTATGTTTATCTTCAATCTGTATAATGCAACAAAAAAGAGGAAGGCCACTAAAAACTGGAACCCTTTCATCCAATATTCGTAGCCATCCAGTACAAAGCGTAACATAATCAACATCTACAGGATCAAATACTTCATCTTATATATTAAGAAGAGAGATGACAATGGTTAGTGAATATTAAGTAGAAATTTTAAGCTTTTTTTCTAACTTATATAACATTATAATTCCTTTTGTTTTTAGGCAAGTAAAGGTTATCGAATAATATTTGGGGAAGTTACTAGGAATACCTATTTTCAGTAGTTCATTTAAATTCATATTTATACGACTTATATGTAATTACAAAGGAGATGGTAATATTTACATAATTGGTTGTTTATACTTTATAGATGGGTGGGAGTCAATGTCAAGTGTTACAACCTCCGAATATTAACACAACAACAACTTAATCATCCCAAAATGTAATTGTTAATATAACTCAACCTAGGAGGAGGATCAAACTAATGGCAAAAAGATTTACTATTAGAAAATCTTAAGTTGTACAATTGTTGTTATGTTGTACAGTTGTTATCGTTTGTAAAATTGAAAAAATATTTTTTAGTTATTATGCTGATGTTATTTAATTTCCATATGCTAACTTATGTCACCTCAATTTGTGCATCCATACTTTTGTGATTCTCATATGTGAAATGGAGATCCACTTCATGTTTACATGGATCTTGAGGCTGATAGGAAAATATTTGGTTTTGAGGATATATTCCTTAGCTATCATATTGAAGATGATGTGCAGTTCACTTCGTGTCTACATAGATCTTAAGACTAAGGTAAAAGATTTAGTTGAGAGAAGCATGAAGCCTATATAAGATGATATTTTTGTTGATGATGCATTATATGGAATAGTAGATAGGGAGGTATGAGATTAAAATGTGGAAAACATATATACAAGCCATCAAAGGATGTAGAATTCACATTATATCTTTTGACCACTAACTTGCTCATAGCCTACTAAAAAGGTACGTATTCTAGATAAGGCTATTTAGATGAGAACATTGCTCCAAACATGTTACCATTTACATGTAGAAATGTTGTAGACAACAAACTAAAACTATATGGAATGGTGTAGATGTGGTATATGGAATGGTGTAGCTGTGGCTCTTTGGTGACATTGTTTTTTAAGCAAAACTTTTAGATTGTTGAGTAGTTTGAAGCTTTATACTATGGATGGTTGTGAACTTTTCACATTTGTTAAACGAAAATCTGCTTTAATTATTATGTGGAAATGGTTCTTATTTTTTCCTTATTGTAATGACACACATCATTCATGATTTCGCACTCGTATGATACTGGATTGTTTCATTATCTTTGATGTGAGTTAGAAATTTATAGGAAAAAAATGTTACTTTTTTAATGCAATTAAAAGATCATTAACATAATTATTATTATATGAAGGGATGATGAGAAAGGCCAGTATACTACCTTCTATCCTCTAATCCTTATATGTATAAAAACTGGAGCCATCCAAAAGAGAAGTATAAGTAGCCATGGCATAATTATTTTAAATGGTGAAACTTGAGTAGAGAACCTATTTCTATAGGTTTAGAGTTCCTTGTCACTTTGTTTTACTTTTGATGTTTCTCCACCTTCCTTTATTGAATAAGTGTAGGTAACCTCAAAATACGGTTGATTCTCAAATAGCTTTTATTGACTTTCAAACTAAACTTGTACTCTTTTTTCAATTTTTTATATAGTTCGACGAATGTTAAATTAAGGGCATTTCAATATATTTTGCCTACGTCTATAAAGTACTTAAAACTACAATTGTTTGTAAAATCTTCTGTGATTGGATTATATAAAATGAGATAAGAATAAAAAACCAAATACCAAATTCCCTCATAACTGTTTATGCACTTAACTTCTCCTTCATAACTTTTCCTTAACAACATGAAAACCTTACAGCTGAATATTAAAATGGCAGGTGATTGAATAAAAGACAAAAGAGTCCCAATAAACATAACATTTACATTGACTCTTCTAACTATTACAATGATTCCATTTTTTTGTACTTACATCCGATTACCAAGCTATAAAATCGCATGGGACCTACAAAATAAAGATATAAACACAAATATTAGGACTTATGAAAAATTTGCATTATGAACATATATTTTTACATATACTTACTTCTTGCGAACAACAATACATCTTCTAAATAAGACTCTTACCCCAACACACATAACTTATTTGATATATTTTCTGATAAATACAAACTTTCTTGTCTTTCACAAATACCAAGTACCTACCAAAGACCTTTAATTTAAATGTTGATCAATATTAATTTATACGATTGGTATTGCTATAAACAATAATTGAAATACTTACTTTTGCATTGACAAATTTATAAAAATGTTAACCAGTGTTAGGCTTAGCATTTAAAATCCGTAACTTCATCTTCTCAATACAATTGGGGCAATCAATATTCAAAACCTAAATTGTATATAGAAATATCAATATTAATTATAATTGAATCCAATTAAATTATCATATATAACAAATAATATATATTACAATTATTTTATCGTTGAGCATAATGCTTTCTCTTCACAAAATTGGGAAAATATCCTTCCAACTTTTGTTGCACTATCAAAAGAACAATAAATAACACCGTTGAATCCATTAACAACACCTTCACACTCTTCCCATATCAAATATATACCAAGTGCATACCCAACGAATGCTACATATACTTTATTTCTGCTCATATTTCTTTATCTTGTTACAATATCATCATACAAATATTTAATTACTACCTTAAATGCAACACTATTGTGATTTCTTTTCATAAGTTCACTCAACAAAGAATGAAAAGTAAAAAATGATGAAGAGAGGCCACATCATTACTACACCTATAAACTATATTCAATGGGTATATGGGTACTGGCCATCTTCGATGGGCAGATGGATACTGACTATCCTCGTCACATCATCATTTCATGACACAATTATACTGAATTGTTCAAAATTCACATCACTTGTGATTGTTGACACTATTTCAAACATTAGGAACTTAATTACTAAAAGCATGAAGTATTAAAGACTTACTTGATAGTGTAGCAAGCAATGAATACAACCAATCCAATATTATGGTCTTCTTTGCAAACTAGACAAAGAATCTTAGGAAAAATAAACACTAAGAGCAACCAGTGAATCTTGCTTCAGCACATAATGTAGCTTTAGGTGGTGATTTTCATGACAAATAGCAAATTAGAACAGAACACTGATCGCGGCTCTGTCGTTCGATTAGGAATCGACATTGGAAACCGGTCAAAAATAATTAATTCCAAGATTGCAGCAAGCTGAACCTCGGGTCGTCTCTCTCGTTGGAACCGTGGGAAATTGATTTTTAAAACTAGCCTAAAGTCGAATTATGCAATAAAAGCAATTAAAAGGGGTTTTGAATGATTGATCAAAATTAAAGAAAAGTAAAGTATAAATGAATCTTTTTGGATTTTTGGGAAATTATGC
>JANZLX010000213.1:40833219-40851770 GCA_025531955.1 Erythroxylum orinocense
GGGTCTTTCGGGTTAGATCAATCTGGTGTAATTTTTGTGAACTACAGTGAAAGAATTTAATCTGGGTGAGGGCCCCGCAAACGTAGGCAAGGTGTGCCGAACTGCGTTACCAAACGTTAGTGTTTTTCATTATTTTACAGTTGTGATTTTTTATTTACTTGCGCGAAGAAAAATTTGGGGATAGTCTGCGAATTGATTAACGATTTAATTGTTTAAGTTCATACTAGCGGTAACCTCATAGAACTTCTTATTCCACAGCCTAGGTGCTTGTTTAAGTCCATCTAGGGATTTCTGTAATAGACAGACATAATCTAGCTTTTCCTTATCCTCAAATCCAACTGGTTGCTTCATATATATGGTTTCCTCCACCTTTCTATATAGGAAGGTTGTTTTGACATCCATTTGATGGATTTCCCAGTCATAGATGATAGCTAACACTAGAATGAGTCTAATGGTCTTAAACATGAACATGACTACCGATGAGAATATCTCCTTGTAGTCTACTCCCTCATTTTGTCTATATCCCTTTGCTACAAGCCTAGCCTTGTATATCTTAGGTTCTGCTTATGTTACTCCCTCTTTCAGCTTGAATAGCCGTCTGTTCTCTATTAGCTTGGATTTAGGAGGTCCAGGAACTAAAGTCCAAGTCATATTCTTCATTAAAGAAGAATACTCCTTCTTATAAGCCATCTTCCACTGTTCAACATCCTTTTTGTTTATGGCTTCTTCATAGGTTTCAAGTGCCCTATATTCTAGGGATTCGGTAACAAGATATGCAAATTTAGCTAAGTTTGAGTCTGTATATCTCCGATTAGGAATTTTCTGTCTTGGTTGTCTATCTCTAGTGAGTTGATAGTCTTGTACGGCTCCTTGAGAGTTATTAGTAGCTATGTGTGAGGCTCTCTCCTCACTTTCACATTTTATTTCTTCAATCTCTTGTTCATGATGAATAGGACCTAGCACAGGTTCCTCATCATAAGATTGTGTACTGCCTTCTCCATCTGTTTTTGATGGCACATAGAAGGGGATTGAATTACTTGGTGATCCAAGTTGCTCCTAAACTTCCTTTTATAGGTCCGATTTTGTGGAGTTCCTGCACAGCAGAGGAAAATCATTTTCCTTAAAAATTACACATATGCTAATAATGGTTTTAAAACCTCCTTGTTGAAGTAGTAAAATCTTGTAACCTTTGACTCCTTCTAGGTAACCTAGAAATACTCCCTTTACTGCTCTAGGTTCCAACTTACCTTCCTGCTGATATGCATAAGCAGTACATCTGAAGGTCCTTAGGTGACTCAAGTTAGGTTTCTTCCCATTCCATACTTCTTGTGGAGTTTTGTATTTATAAGCAGAGGTGGGTAACCTATTAACTAGTTAAGCTGTAGTCTTAATAGCTTCTCCCTATAGGGATTGTGAGCACCCTGACAATAGTAGCATACATCTAGTCTTTTCTAGGAGTGTTCTGTTGAACCTCTTAGCTACACCATTCTGTTGAGGTGTAGCTCTAACAGTCTTATGCCTCAGAATTCCTTTCTTATTGCAGTAGTCTTCAAATTCCTTACGACAGTATTCTAGTCCATTATCTATCCTTAGGCATCTCAACTTCTTTCCAGTCTGATTTTTCATAAGTGTATGCCACATGATGAAGTTTTCTAATGCTTCATCTTTCCTCTTCATAGGATAGACCCAGCATTTCCTAGACTTATCATCTATAATAGACATAAAGAATCAGTTCCCTCCAACAATAGCAGAGATCACTGTGAACATATTCCATGACCTCTTTAGCCCCCTTTTCCCCCTTTTTGAAACTGGATCTATGATGCTTTCCTAGCACACATGATTCACAGAAATCCAACTTTTTTATATCTTTTTTTAGAATCAGTCCCTGTTTTGAAAGATGGAACAGACTCCTGTTCCCTGCATGACCTAATCTTGAATGCCATTATTTAGTTGAATCAAGCTCTACATTTCCTGTATCTAGGTTCACTTCAGTAGTGCCTATAACATAGTATAGCCCATCTCTTTCAATTCCTCTTATGATAACTCTACCATCCTTTAGGATTTCTCTAAGTCCATCCTTAAGTCTAATATGAAATCCTTACTTGTCAAACATGTTTTCAGAAATGAGATTCCTCCTTACTCCATGCACAAATCTAACATTGGTTAAGGTTCTCTCCTTCTTATCAAACATGTTGATAGAGACATTCCCAATCCTTTCGATCCTTTACTGCGTCGAATCTACCATCTTTACTTTGATAGTGACTGGTTTAAATGTTGTGAACCAGTCTCTATGAGGGGTGACATGCATGGTGCATCTAGAGTCAAAGATCCACTCTCTGCTGAGATCTTCACTCTCTTCAGTGACTGCTAATATCTCATCACCACTGGAGTCTTCTGGTTTCTCCACATTCCCAGCATCTCCACTTTGTGCAGTCTTATCTCTTTTCTTCTTTCTGTAATCTCTTGCAAAATGTTCCTCCTTATCTCAGTAGAAACACTTCTTGCCTTTAACCTTTTTCTTCTTTTCTTTACCTTCTTTGGTGTGCTTATCTTTGCTATTCCCTTTCTGCCAATTTCCTTTCTTACTATTCTTTTTCTGTGACTTCTTGTCTTGATTATTTTTTATGAACAACACTTCTGCTTCCTTCTTGAATGGATTAATATCCATTATATCTTCTATTAGTGAATCCAACATCCTCTTAACTCTGAGAGATTCTCCACTAGCATGCTTGATCACCTTCTTGAAAGCATTAAATTCTGATGGTAAAGCCTTTAAAATGACTACTGTTTGATGTTTTTATGAGATTCTTTCACTTGTAGCTTCTAATCTTGCACCAACTTAAAAAAGTAATCCAGATTATCATCAAGAGAAACAATAATGTTCATTTTACAATTAGCAAGGTTATGTAAAAGTATCATCATGTTAAGCAGACATCTTTTAATGTATAATTCATCAAGTTTTAGACAAAGTTTCTGTGCAGTGTTACAGTTCTGCACTTTCCTTATCACAACCGGTGATAAGTGAAACATTAACTTGCAGTGTGCAAGTCTTTGCATCTTGAGTCTTTTCATAGGGTCAGTTTCTACATCATATTGTTCTTTGATAGCTCCATAACATTCATAAGACTCAAGTAAGGCTTTCATCTAAAGTTTCCAAATGGTAAAGTCTTCCTTGCTAGTGAAGACATCCATTTCTTTTCCTATCATTTTAAATGTAGTTTAAAGAAACAAGAGAGGAAATATTCTTACAGAAATTCTTGATGAACCTTGATGCTTTGAATAACCAAGAATTGCCCAGGAAGTTATAGATAGGCTTTGATGCCACTTATGTTAGAATATTTATATTCTACTGTTATCTTTTATCACAAAGACTGATAAAGATGTTTGATTTTGTAGAAAATAAAAGTAGCAGAAAAAGTAAAGAACACTGGATTTTACTTAGTTTGGTAGCTTAAATGCTATCTACATCCAAGAATCTCACACTTGTAGTTCTACTAATATCAAGAAAAGAGTAAGTTACAAGAGATTGAATGTTTTCTAAAACACTTGCAAGTGGTCTTTGAACTCTCTTTAGTACCCTCAAATAAGTACTTTAGCAGCTCTTAAACTTTCTCTTTATTTCTATCACTCTTAGACTATTGATTATAATAATGTGTTCAATGTATTTATTGTGTATAATTGAGGCTTGTGTCTGTCTTTTATAGAAGTTAGAAGCAGCTGCATCCAGTTATGTCTTCATAAATGAGGTAAATGTCACATGCCCCTCACGTGTTTAACTTATCCATCATACTCTGCGTTTTTGAATGTGTTAATGCGACTGCGTTTGATAGAGCTTCTGTCTTGTCCTTCTCATGTGAGTCTTACATGTTTTCACTTAGACATAGCATTATTCTTCTGTTCCTAATTTCGAGAGTCTTTCTCTCTTTCTTCTTTGATGTTTAGACATATTCTTCACACACATCTTCAAATCTTTACATTGTTGTATCTTCGTTGATGATTGATGGAGAACTGGTGTATTTCACCACAAAGACTGTTCAAGTGTTTATATTTATGTTTCGTTAGTCACATTAATAAAATATTAATAGAGATAATATCTCAAATTAAGTTATTCAATTGTTGAAAAAATTAAAAGATTAAAAACTGAATTAGAATTTTTTAAACAAGTTTTTGTACTTGTTAACTCGGAACATTAAGCCTTTGTTTGGATGGAACGAAAGCAAGAGAAAAGAAAGGAAGAGAATTGTATTTCTCTTGGTTTCCATTGTTTGGACAAAAATAAGCAAAGGGAACGTGAGAGGATGGAGAGGAATAGAAGAGAAATTTGAACCAAATATATTTCCCGCCAAATTGGTGAGAAAGGAGAAAAAATTCAAGACAAAGCAAGACAAGTTAAGTAAATTACCATTGTATCCTTATTTAACAAAAGATAAACAAGTTCTATAATTAAGGGCATAAAGGTTTATAAGTTTCAATTCTCTCCCTTGATAAATTAGGAAAACAAACAAGAGAAAGGAAATCTCGCTTCTCTTCTATTCTTTTCTCTTATTTTCCCCTCAATATTTCCTTTCTTTTGTCTTGTGCAAATAAGGATCCAAACAAAGGATAAGTTAAAAATGATAAGTTAAATTTATGACATAAAACTGGACAAGTAACCATTGGATTCCTGGCGTTCTTTGCAACTATCCACAAGACAAAGTAGGAAATCATCGTGCGGAGTTAACATAAGCAAGAAGAGAAGATGACTCGCAGGGAAGCTTTGATTGGTAGATTTAGTGATAAGGAAGTCCCATGAGAAGATGACTCGCAGGGAAGCTTTGATTGGTAAATTTAGTGATAAGGAAGTCCCGTGATTCTTCTGATTCTACTTTGCCAACTCCAGATTTCATCACTTGTGCATGTCCGCTCATTTAACATGTTTTGGATAATCATTCAACTTCAGCCTCAAATGCTAGACCTATAAATTGAATACTGTTGCTCGCTTTTTTCTTTTGCTTAGCAATATTCTAAAGGCCCATTAGAAAATATCGGGGGTTTGTTAACTTGTAACCTGAAGTTTTCCTAAATTGCAAGGAAGAAAAAGGGGAAGTCTTTCTCGTGGATGTAACTTGAAAGGCATTACAAGCTTCACCTTTCCTTCCTTCAAACACAATTGGCACTTTGCTCTTTCAGAATCATACCGACTAGCTTCCAATACCAGCTAGAGATGAAACTTTTTTTTTTTTTTAACCTGATATGGACTTGAAATTCTAACATTCGCAAGTATGATAAAATTTAGGACAAATTGTCGACTTTGTCCTCAGTAAGGATATCCTTTTGGTGGTGCATAGAAGCCTGCTCTTTCTCAAACGGATATAACAGATGACTGATTCTTTTAGCCGCCTTATTCTTACTCTTTCACTCAACTTCTCTGTAATGGCTCACTTGACGATCTTAAATATCGTAGCTGAGACTTTCCAAGTCATGCCAAAGCTTACTCATGTGAGAAACACTCGAAAGAGAGCTCAAATAATTGGATCGTTAGGCAACAAGTCAGAAGACATTCAAGAACATGCATTGCTACCTACCAGACGACTGGTATTAGGCCTCGCCTCGGTGGCACTGTTTGGAGGGTCTTTTCATGGAGTGTCTCTCGCTGAGGATAATGGCTTGTGGCTCGATTACCCTTTGCCCGTACCTTCTGTGGAAAATAGTAAGCTTTCGAATAAGCTATGGGCAGCCATTTTTTTGCTGGTATTGTGTGTTTAAGGGGGACTTGCTGTCTGTCTATTAATTGCAGAAGTGCTTGCAAATCAGACGACAGGGACTCGATCCTTCCTGAAGGTAGGACTGTTTATGCCGGACATTGGAGTCAAAGGAAGCATGTACAGGTTAAAGAAATACGCCTTTGATCTTTTGGCAATGGAAGATTTGGTAGGACCAGACACATTGAACTATGTTAGGAAGTATCTGAGACTCAAGTGCACCTGCATGTACTACGATTTTGATAAAGTTATCTCTGCAGCTTCGGTTAGTGATAAGCAGCCTCTCATTGATTTGGCTACTAGATTTTTTGACATTATTGAAAAGGTATATCCATCATTCCAAGCTATATATATAGCTGATGTTTAACTTTCTTTAAATAAGCATGGACTTAACCATGGATATCTTCTACATTACAGCTTGAAGATGCTGCAAAGAGGAAAAACTTTGCTCAGACAGAATCATACTACTCTCAGGAAACCAAGCCTCTTCTCTACGAAGTCATGGACAGATTCGTGTAAATTTGAAGAGTGTGCTTTATACATGAAGATCATTACAGCGACTAAGAAATCAATGTGCGTCCCGGTAACTCTTGTTCATTATTACCATGCAGTATGTCCGTCCTCCTCAGATAGAAAACTAAAAAAAAAAAAATCCTCAGATAGAAGACTTATTGCAGGTTATTTCAAATTAATGCATAAACTCGGGCTTCAAATTTAGGACATGGTTTTTACAGTGACAAATAAGATAAGACATCTCACTGCAATCAATTAAATGAATGAAGTAATTCTCGTCTCGATTCATTCTCATAAGATGAAGATAGTACAATGTTAACAAATATAGAAGATAGGATTCTTCTCTATACAATTTGTAATAAGCGCATGTTAGGATCACTCTTGACATTTTCAGTTTATCAACACTGTCATAGAGACACAGATAATACCTTGAAATAAGAATGCTGCGATCAATTTACTAATATCAGCCTAAACTCAAGCGAGATTCTGAAGATCGCACGTAGGTCTGACGTCGAGGAGTCCCAATCTCACAAGCGTTAACCCTGGATGCAAAACGCAGCGAGCATAGCGACTCGCCTGAAGATGAGACTTCAGGAGAGATATTTACAAACATCAGTGTCTTCGAGTCTCCTCCAAGACAAGGCTGAGCCACAATCAGTGAAATACAACATTAACATATTCAACACAATCAAAACAGGAGGAAAGAATAACAGTAGAAATGCAAAAGCGACAATTTTGTGAACCTAAACTTAGTTTGTACATGTTTATAAGGGATTACCTGAAGAAGATAAGTAAGCTTTGAATTTCTGAATGGTACATGGTCCTCCTTCTTAGCCAATGCAAAGATAACATCACTCAAAGAAGACAAACTCTTGTTGATTGCCTGAAGAAGAAATGAGAACTGAACTAAGAAAAAAGCAAATGATGCATAAGACACATCAAAAATTAATTTTTTATTGCAATATTCATAGCATACTTGTGTTTCCTTCAATCGCTCCCCAGTCGAGCCACTCTTTGAGAGACGCTCACTCCCCGCAAGATCAATAAGATTCAAGACACCTTGAAGTTGTTGATCAGTGCTCTAATGGACAGGAGAGAAACATTCAGCTTTAAGAAAAGTAGTAGCAACAATCCTGAGAAGATCATAGGAAACACAAGTAACATTACCTCATTAATACCAGATATTCTTAAGGTGAAAACAAAATGACTTCTTGACGACTGCTCATTCATCTGGGTCTTTCCCACAGACCTACAAGAAAGAAAATTGTGGATTAAAGGTCCTTCATCTTGAATTATCAAAGTTGAAGGACATTTGCAATGCAGTGTATTGTAATTCTCAAACAATTATCTGTTCTAATTTTTTGAAATGAATGTGAAAGTTCCCCATCTGTTTCCTCTCAAAAATAACACTCATCAGAAAGTGAGCTTTGTATCAGAATCAAAGAATAAGACAAGTATGGATCTAACATGCAAGCAAATTGCTCTTTTGTAGCAAGTCTAAAATGATGTTCAAGACACTTCTTCTTAAAGATGTAAAACTTACCTAGAATATGTAACTAACTCCAACGAGCTTGTAAGAATTCTACACCTAAAATATTTACCTACTGAGAGCAGCCCGATCCAGAAGATATGAAACCTCCCTAGTACTGTGAACATCCACAACAGTAAGATCAGAGACTTGTGTGTTTCCATTTGCATCATGCTTTATTGCATATTGCTTCCCGCTACTTCCATTTTCTGTTCTTATTGGATCTCGGTTTGTTGATAACAGATCTCGAATTGTCTCATTGTAAATTTCCAGCATGGAAACCTATATTGCTTGTTGAAGTAAAATGTTAAACCATGATATAAAGGACCAAGTTTCATGTATTCCAACATGCTCACCTGCATTTCATACTTCCAGCCCTGCAGTTGAAGAGACTGCCTAGTTTGAAATATTTGTTCTAATGACCGCGGTATCAACCCTTTTTCATCTTGATAACCTGGTTTGCCCATCATGGTGTAAGTTTTACCAGACCCTGTTTGTCCATAGGCAAAAATGCAAACCTGAAGGAGAAGAAGGGCATAATCATAACCTGATATTAGTAAAAAAGAATTACATAATACTTTTGAAGCCATTTCCACGTGAATTAGGTAAAGACGAAGGTACCTTTAACCACAAAAGAAAATAATTTGTCTAGGCAATCAAGTAGAAGATTGCAGCATTTGTGCAAATGCACTGGTAATGTCGCAAATACTAGACACTAACATAATCAACGTTTTCAAATTTACAAGAAAAGGAATTGGACGACCATATAAGTTACCTTGTAACCATCAAGAGCACTTTGAACAAGCTGTGAAATTTCTGTGAAAACATCCTCTTGTGATGCATCAGGGGCAAAAACTTTGTCAAAAGTGAAAGAATATTTTTGCCCTGAAGATAATATGAGCATGAGATTAGTTTATGAACAACTTCAACATCTAGCCAGAACAGGATCAATTCTAGTCCAGTTACCAACCAAAAGATTGGTACTCAATAATAAGGTTTCAGCAGGTTTACCATTTTGCATCAGGTCGATGCCTCGCCCAAGAGCTTCCGTTGTAGTAGGATAAGAGATAAATTTCGCTTCGGCTGCCGGACTATCATCAGGCAAAGAAGGCCGCACACGGCAGAACACACGAATGTTCCCTTTCAGTTCCTGTATCATAATAAAGCTCATAGCTGTTAACACCAAAGTATGTTTTTAGTATAACAAAAATGGAGCGTCAAATCCTTACCAGAATTGTATTATGCAACTTCTTCCGCAACTTCTCTCCTTCAACGAGTTTAAGTTCCGCATCTTCCAAGCGACCTTGTAAGTCACATATTAGCTTCTTTTGAGCTTCAAATTCGGTTCTTGTCTCGAATGCAGATAAATCAGATGCCTAAGATAATTTAAATATCATTCAGTGAATGGAATCAACTAGTAAAACATAGTAGCAAATAATCAACCAACTTGACGATATCAATACCCGCAACTTATTCTCTGCTGCCTCTAACTGGTCTTGCGCTGCCCTTAACTGGTTGCCTTGTGTTAAACATCTTTCCTGTGAAAGTATTCATCATCGTTAGCAAGTGTAATACTAGCCATAAGGACTGTATCATAGAACAATTTGGCGCAAAAGTAAAGATCTACCTCTAGTTCATTTGATTTTACCGCTAGATGTTCATATTTGGCTACTTCAGTTGTTAAAGCTTGCATTTTTAACTGCTGTCTATCGCGGTCATCTCTAACCTCTTGCATGTCTCTCCTTAGAGATGTAACTTCATTCAGTAGAGCCTCCTTCTGCTTCACAACATCGTCCAGAGATTCCTATGGAGTTACCAATCAATAATTTCTGACATCAGATTACGTGCAATAAATCAATGGCAAAAGCATTGGAGAGGGAAGCTTGTCCTCCTATAATATCAACTCCAGGTAAATCACTTATAACAAGGTGCATAAATTGGATTCAGACTTTCTTTGAGTCCTATTGAATAACCTAAAGTCATCATGAAGGGTCTAAAGTCCATGGTTTAGCCTTCTGTGAATCTAATTAAATGGATGTAGCAGTTCTAAGTTTAAGAGCCACAGAAGAATTCTTTCTTAGATGGATATATATAAATAAATGGATGAACAAGTCGGGGACAGTTTTAGATTTCATCATTTGACTACTATTCAGGTCTTCATCGTGGCAAAACTTTCTAAAGAACATTGAGAATTAAGAGATGGATTGTAGAGAGACCGGAAGTCTCAAAACCACTCCTTCCCTGTTCACATGCGTTGGATGATTAATACTTCCATATTGAGTTCCATTTGCTACAAACAAGATCTGATTTCCTTCTTGATTTGGTAAAAGATTTGGCATCTACACATCAGAGCAATGCAAGAAGCTTTCACATTGTGGAGTAGAGTAATGTGACAGGTACTAACACTCTTGCTCACATTTTTACCATCTTAGGTGACCAAACATATATTTTGCATAAGTGGACTTCATTCGTCCATACTCATGGATTGGATAGTATTATAATGAAAATCTGTCTCACCAGTTAGTAAAACATGTCTAGAAAAAGATTTAAGTATCCCTATTATTATTCTTTGCAATGCACTCTCCTGGATCGTATCGAAATGGAACCATTTTGCTCGACCTCATTGCTTGATACCGGCCATGGTCCTTCATAGGAAATACATGCTTAGTTTATGCTTATCATCCTTGCACGACTTCTCTCAAGGGAAGATATTTCATCCATTTCAAATTTATCCTAAACTTTTCTACTTGAGGGAACTAGACTTGAGATCCTCAGGGATTCCTTTGTCCAGTTTACTTGCAAGCAAACACTAGAATCCAAAAACAAATGGTCAATACTGCCGGCTTCTTTCTTATGAAAAACAAAACTAGGTCCAACTAGCACCAAATACAAGATGTACCTGTTGTCTAGGTGCATCAACAAACAAGTGTGAAGTCATTTAAGATCCAAAAGCAACTACAAATTATAAGCATGAAAACATTCAACAAAATATTCACTAAAAGATATTAGCAACGTCTTCCGATACAGGCATGGTATATAACTCCCATAAAGGTAATTGGTCAGAAACAAACGAAAATAGAACATTCCTATCGAAGCATAATCAATATTTAACACTCCATAGCTATTACTATGTTGCACTGAGCAAGTCGCAAACAGAAAGGATGGTCCACCCAAGAAGAAAAGGATAACTCGACAGAGAAAAATGAATTGTCACGTTGCATAAAAGAATATTGAGCAGGATAGAATAAAAGGAAACAGACTCACTTTGCATGAGGTGTATTGATCTTGCAGTGAATTGTACTGACCCATTAAGTTACTCAGATTCTCCATTATGGCTGCTTTTTCTTTCTCTCCACGTTTAACAGTCTCATGAGCTGAATCAAGATCCGTCTGAAGTTTACTGTTGTACGTCTGTAAGCTTGAATTGTACTCCTGTAACAGCTTGTACATATCATTAATTGACGTTATCTGCAGAATTTTCCCAAAATAAACAAGTTAGGTCACCACTAACAATAATGAGAATTAACGAGGAAACCGAACACATTACCCTTTGATTAGAACTTTGAAGCTCTCCTCGAACTTTTCCAAGCTCTTCTGAGAGGGAAGTTTGGGACTTCTCAATATTAACTCTGGCCTCTTTTTCTCTTGCAAGAGAGTCCATTGCCGCCTGGTTGTTAAGCATAGGAACGGATTAATTAAAAGAGAGGAAAATCTTCAGAAATGACGGTCACCAAACCAAAATACTAAAATTATAGCAATGTTCAGTTTCTCATTGTTCTCCTCTCACCAGCCTCTCTGTTTCTTCCTTTGAGAGTTTCTCCTCCAGAGAAGCAAGACTCTTTCTCAACTCCACAATAATCAAGTTCAATTCCTCCTCCTTGTTTCTCAATATCAACTCTGTAATCAAATACGGCGATTTACTTGATGACAGTATGGTTAAACCCCTGTTAAAAATGAGATCATATGATAGAATACATTCAACACATTACATACCCATTTCACCACATTTACTCTCGGTGAACTCCAGTGCATTCTGCAACTTCTCTTGCTCGAATAGGTAACTCCCTTCTAGCTCTTGAAACCATCTGATACAGAGCCTTAGCCTCTTAATGTAATCCATCATATTTTCACATCTCTCCTACAATATCCAAAACAACCGATTTCAGAGCTATTTCACTTGAATCTGTTCAGCATAGCAACCAAAAAAAAAAAAAAAAAAGGAACTTACCTTGTAATTATACTTGTTTTTGTATTTCATCCTCTCATTTAACAGCGCATAAACATCTTCTCTTGTAAACTCGATGCCACCATACTCTGATCCAGTAATGCTCGTCGGAGCACTATTTGGAGCAACTTCCTGTTCGCTATTCACAAGTGAAAACGCATGCCTGAATCTGCCATTATTTGCAGCGCCAACCATCATGGTAACTCCAAGTGTCTGGGTTTATCTACCGGCTTCTCATCACCAATATAACACTTCTATGGCAACCAAAAATATATAGGAGGGGAAAAAAAAACTCAGAGATATCTCCCACCAAGGGCTTCTCATTCAGCAACTAAATCCAAGCAACTCAGCAATAAGATCTTTGGGAACTCTATAATAACATCGGAAAAAAACAAGAAAGACAAACTTTTAGCCCACGAAAGTAAAAAACCAATAACTGCTGCTGCTCAAAGACCAACACTTTGCAATTTTGCACCCAAAACAGAAAAAATATAGATGCCCATTACAGTAATCGAAATGTACTTAGAAAATAAGTTATTGCGAGAAAAAAGAAGAAGAAAAATGTTCAATAATCTTGGGACAAAAATGGAAAACAAAAGAGACCCTTTAAAAACAAGAACATGAAGATTCAAACCCAGATTTTACATCTGGAGAAGGAGCTCACATGTGAAGGACTTGGACAAAGTGGGGATGGTGTCAAGTGGAGGCTTGTTCTGGTTGTTGAGAGAAGTTAATCTCTGAGAACATATATAAAACAGAAAAACTGTTACATCTTTTAGTTCTATTACTTATTACTTTCCCATTTTCCTTTTTTAGCTAGATATAATAAATTTGGTCCAGCATTCTGGTGGGGCAATGGATTCCATGCTAAGTTACTGATTCCAATCACAACCGTTGCTTTTACAAGCAGAAAGTTGCAGAGGCAATTGAGAGAGACAGGAAAATGGAATTGTTTAATGAAGAAAATGATTTCCTAGTAACTTTGTACTGAGAAAAAGTTATAACTTGGTACGTCTACACTTCCATCTCTCCAGTAGTCCAGTGGCTTTTGGTCCTTGTCTTGCAGATAAAACAGTTCAGTTCATTGTTTAACAAGAAATAAAAAAGGGATCTGACAGTATCTAGAGAAGAGCATTGTCAGCTGAGGAAATGCAATCACTTATTTGCCCCCCATGCTTGTTTCACACTACTGGTTTATATTCTTAGATTTCCACGCATGTTGGTATTTCATGTTGCCTCCATTCTTTGATCTTTTTACCTTTTCCTGGTTGGATAGTTCATTAATTGACATCACTTCCTTAGTTCCACTTGCCTTGTTCTCCTAGTTCCCCAAACTTGAAACACGAGGCTTTTGTGACCATCTTACTGTCTAAGAAATTGGAAGTTATTAGCTTCATGGATTCTATGCTTTAGGAAATTTTGGCTCTTGATTCCTCATTTCAAAACAAAAGAAATATAAAAATGATTTTAAGAGGGGAGGGATCTCATAAGAAAATATATATGAAAATTTGTGAGTGGCAACAGGCAAAATAGGTAGAACGGTTTGGTCATTTGTGAAGAAGATATAGTGCGAACATGTGCCTGTAGAGTAGATTATTAGAGCGTAGTGGTGCTTCTGTCTGTTATAGACTCTTAGAATTATAGACATTTGGATAGATCCCCAAGGTCTCATAGGATATAATATTCTGGATCTCCACTCTAGGACCTTGTCAATATCCACATTCTTTGGCAGCTTCAACAACTTGGACGGTGTACAATTGAGTAAATAAATTTATGGAGAAAAAGAAAATAACACCCTAAGACGTGACGGTGAATCCAGACCACACCAGTTTGACTTTATTCGTTTAACTGTTCGCCTGCTCGCATCCTTCAACAGTTTTAGGCAGTCATGTACAGAATCTGAAACTGCTATTACTAGTATTTTCTTGTTTATGTTTATAGAATTTAGAATTAATTCAAGATCTTGACAGTCAGATTACTAAGTGAGAAACCTTGCCAGTTTTAGTTTGAATATGTGGTAATACGACATTTTTGTAGTTGAAGAGACGAAATCATTCAACATTCCTGTCCCATCGAATGGATTTGCAATTTTCGTGACATGTCTCCAATGAACACTTTGAGAAATGACAATTTGACCGGGTCTAAACTTTCACAATGATATATACGTATGGGGTTAGCACGAAGAGAGTAGTCTATTGTGATATAAAAGAAAAGAACAAGACGATGAGCCTTTCAATATTAGGTTAGTTGATGACTACTTTTCATGTAACAAGACAGCAGCTATTTAATGACAAATTGCATAAGGGATTGCTGTAAAGCTTTAACAACTATAAACCACTAAGCAGTGTGATTATTTCCTTCTTGTACATAATGATTATGCTAAGGATTGAAGATTTCAATCAAGAGGCAAGCATATAATTTAAAAAACGAGTTTTTTTGGTAGACTCAAAGGCATAAAAGAAGAACAAAAGAGAACTATATGAATAAACTAGTATGGAAGAAATCCATCACCTACTATTCGTTGGAGGAGGAGTAAAATAAATAAATGTTTAGAACACGGTTACCAAACATAAGACTCCCTCGACTGCCAAACTAGAGTATGTTATAAGGAGTAAACTACTTTTGTCTAGTTATCTTTTCACTTTGCGTCAAATGGGTGTCAAGAATTTTCCTTTCAACTTTCCGAGAAAAACGTTTCCTTCACTCTTCTCTAGATTTGGTAGCAAATGTCAAAAACACAGAGAGTAAAGGGTACCCATCTCACATTGTGTAAGGAGTAGTTGATATATCCATTTGTCATTTGGTGCCCAGTTCCGCTCATTGTTGTCTTGTCTCTCTTTTTGTTTATTGCTCCTATACATAATTAATTCATATCAACGTCTCTTGCCTCTTTAACCAATAACCATGCTTATTAATCTGACTTTTCCAAAGAAATCCTCTGATTTTATATTATCCCAAGCGTGTTGGACCAACACATCTACTGCAAGTAAAGAAGGATCAGAATTGTGACTTTCCAGCTTAAATCTTCTTTACCTAATGCAAATCACTGAGGAAATTGTCTTTCACTTTTTTTATCTCTCCTTTCTGATATGTATAATAAAATAAAAATATATCAAAAATCGTGGAACTAATATATGAAACCTCATTCTAGATAATGTATGGGAATCAACAACTTTGTATATTTTGGTTAAATCTGTAAGATAAGAGATTTAAATTTGAAAAGATTCAATCGATATTAAATTATCGATTAAAGATTGAATAAAATTAAAAATTTTGAAATATTATTGACAAAGCATTGAAAAATTTAAAGTTTAGTTAAAAAAGGAAATTGTTCAATAAATAGTAACCGATTTGTTTTAGTTTATAAAAATTGATTAGCTTATAAAAGATAAACGATTAATTAATAAACTGATCAATTTTTATCAACAAAAATTATTAAAGTAAATCAAATCGAAAAGTTGAAAACCGAACTAAAAAGTTAACCGATTCAAGATTTTCATTGTTAAATCGGTTCAATTTTTAAAAAATCAGTTTTATGCCTCAAAAACTATATCCTCTAATTCTAGCTCACAATTTTGTTTATAATTAAATCTTTAATTACTTTTTCTAACTTATATCTTTTTATTTTTTTCAGTTTATTATACTCATATTTCATCCATATGCTTACTTATGCTATTTGTGTAGAGCTATTCAAGAATATTCTATCTATACTTTTTAGTTACACACTTTATATTATCGAACAAGTCGTACGCAGAGAATAATTTAGTGGCTAATTAAGTTTCATAAATCATTAACTATTGAGATGATCGTGATTATGACTGGAATCTCCATTGACAAATTAATCAAACATCACAAAATACCTTCACTAACTGTAATGAGTCACGCTAATAAGTTAGACTTGCTGCATTTGAACTGGTAGAGGGATTGAAGTTTGATGCTATATCTGTGCCCAATGATATTGCCTCATAGTCAAGCAATGGGGTGCAGATCTAGCTATACCTTGATTCAATGTAAATCTTCCACCTTCAACCAAAACATTTATTTATTTGTATGTTGAGTTTTGGAAGCGTAATGAAATGGCCAAGGAGCACTAATTGGGTGTTGTAGAAGCATAATATGTACATGTAAATAAAAATGGACTGCGGAGAGTCACACTCACCCACTCGCTCGCCAGACAAACTTTGCTTCTAATAAAATCTTCATGTGAAATAGCATTTTCTACAAAATGCAAAAGCTGAACACTTGAAGGAACTCTAATGGGACATCATCAAGTTTTCTCCTTCTTGCTCTGTTTAGTTGTCTTACTCCAAAACTTTTGGAGCATGTAATTAAGAGTTGGGTAGAGTAGTCTTAAAGTGCATTATAATGACATTTGATTGGATTATAATGCAAGTAGAAGTGGATCACAGGATCTGAAGCTTATAATTGTTTGAAAATTGCAGAAGTGGCTCCTTTGCTCCATTGTAAAGCCGTGTGGCATTGTTGGAGAGCTTGTTTACCTCACGAGATGCACTCTTCTACATTTTACCTCTTATAGAAGTTAAAATCTTAATAGAATCTTAAATTATACAGTGGGGATGGGGGCTTGTTTTGCTATTTGAGAATGTGAGGGAAGAAAATCTCTGCAACAGAACAGTCCCTGCCTTTTCCTCCCAACAACCCATTAGCCCATTTAACCAATTTCATATGGACCTAATCTACAACGTTTTTGAAATGGAAAATTCACTCTCTGGTAAAAGGAAATCTGACTTGGGCACTCTTGCATTTGAGAAGACTACGAGTCCTAATGTCCTGGATATATACTTTAATACAGCCCCTAAAATACTGTGTAATTAGGATAATATCACTCCCCTGATGGGGAGTTTCAGTATCAGAAATGTTCTTGCCAATTTCTGACCATGCTCCCACCTATGCCACTTCTCTAGTCTTTTGCTTGTTTTCATAGTCCACTTATTTCTACAAACTGAACAGAAAAAGTTTTTAATTATATTGTTACCACCGCTTACCTGGTAGTTGAGTTCTGCTTTTAATACGTAAGCTTCATCTGACTGAAACCAACGAACAGCATTCTTGCCAGAGCTTCCAAGAAAAGAAAGCGAGATGTCTCGGTCAAATTACCACATTGAAAGCCATCAGAAGAAAATTCCCAGAATCCTTAACCAAGGGAAAATTAGTCCCCTTCTCTCCTTTTGTGCAGTTCATATAACCTTAGTATCTAGTGGCTAATAAGTTTCTGATCACTACTAAAAAATGAAACTTTCTGCCTACATTGCATATGGCAGTAGTTCGGGCCGTCCTTATCGTTTTATAGGCCCTGGGTAAAATAAAAAACAAGAGCCTCAATAAATTAACAATGTACTTAATTTTACATGTTTGTATGAAACATAAATGACTCAATTTATAAGTTTACGTAATCAACTAAATATTAAATGATCATAACATTAACAAATATATAGAGGATCATAATTTATGAAAAACAATTTTTCCGTGCATTTCTAGATGCAAAATCATGAATAATATTATCAAGATCAATATTATCCAATATATCCTTCTTAATACATAATATAGCTAAACCATTCAACATTTCTTGTGACATTGATGACCTTAAGTAGGTTTTCAATAATTTTAACTTTGAAAAACTTCTCTCAACTGATGCTACAATCATAAGTATAGTCAATAGAATTCAATAAGCAATTGAAACATTTGGATAACAATCTGCAGCTTGACCAAATTCTAATATTTCAAATGATGACATTAACTTATTTGGCAAAGTCATTTGCAATACTTTTAATTCAGAAAAAGATCATCTAAATCTACATCTGTCACATTATTATGAGAAAAATTCGTCATAAAATTAATGCAACATTTTCTTAATTTGTTATCATCTAATGACCTCAACTTCTTTGAATCAAATAAAAATCCAAAAATATTATCAAATATCGTTAATTGTTTAAACTATTCTTTAACGAAGTAATTGTTATAGCCACAACAACTAGAAAGTAATTAACCCTGAATGAATTCTCAGCTGATTGTATTTCTTCATTATGGTTAATTTCATCAAGTTGTCGCTTCCTAATAACACAACGTCTAGTTGGAAATGTAAGCTATATATTCATCTCAAGCGTAAGACTTTTGGCAATATTCATACTAGAGCTAAACCCTTCGTCTCTATATTTCTCAAAAAATACCATCACACCTTCTAATTGTTGTATAGTAGCATTAATGCACATAGATTTAGATTACAATTTTTTACTTACCATGTTAATAGCGAATAAATTATCATATCAAATAACCATACCAAGTAAAAACTCAAAACTCTCAAATACACTAACCAAGCTTTCTGCTTCACTCATTTTGAATTTTGTGACCAAGATAATGATGATCAATTTCATGATTTTGAATACGTCTAGCATGATCTTGCATTATCACATCAAATCTAGCAATCATCTCAATCAATCCTAAAAAAGTACCATTACCATCTTGGTAAAGTTTCTCATTGGATCCTCAAAAAGCTAAATTATATTTAGCAAGATATTTCACAACA
>JANZLX010000213.1:40874504-40886947 GCA_025531955.1 Erythroxylum orinocense
CGTTTTTGCATAGATGTTCATTTCAATGCGAATGTGAAATTATGTGGCCATGTTTTACATCTGAATGAAGTTTTCCATATCTCGTTAGTGGATATATGGCAACCAGATTTGCTGGTTGAAAATTGGTCTGAGTTGTTGAAGTCTTCAAAATAATTCTGTTTCTTCAAACTTTTGTAGTAGTGGTAAAATCATGTCGAATCTTTAAAGAACTAAACACTAGCTTCTTAATTTCAATTAATAAAGGTAAATGGGGAGGTTTTTGATTAAATATCTGATTAATTAAAATTAATTCGAAAATAAATTAAGTCAATTGAATTTAAATATGAGAAAGTCAAGATTACTTAAGGGAAAGATCTTATTTAATTGTAACATTAATCGTTGGTTTAAAAATAGTTTGAAACATATTAGGATAGTTGTAATAAGTTTCAAATTTTCTTAAATTAATTGGTTTAAACCTAACATTTAAATCAAAACTTATCATTCATTGATTGGGTGTAATAGCATTTCATATCAAATAAATGATAGCAATAAATTTATTGAAAAATATTAAGCCCTAAATTAAATAATCAAGATAGTTGCATCTATTCAATTTAGTTTTTTTATTTGTTATAAGTTAAATATGGATATTCATAAATAACCTATTTGCTAATTGTACCAATCCTTCATGACAATTACGGATCATTGAATTTTTGGATAACGATAAAATAATCAATATTAAATTAAATTGTCAGATTAATCGAATATTAATCATTTATAAAATATGAGAACTCAAAACAAAAAATACTTAGAATTAAAACTTGAATAAAAATTTGGAATATAAAACCTCACAAGATTATAACTAGAGCTTTGAATCCTTTTAAATCAGAATGATTTAATTTAGTCACAGCTTTTGTTCCAATAACAAAAATAGAAGAAAAATTAAGAATTGCTAAAAACGTAAAAAGAGATAGTATTCTTTTCTGTTGTGAAGAGCGTCCCTTTTATAGGGTATTCTAATATAATTTTAATCTAACTCTAACTTGTAAATATATATATCTAAAACGAATCTTATATGATAAAGATAAAGTGAAGTGTTTTAGTCAAATCTTAACTTTTCAAGTAATCAATTTTATCTGCTGCAGCAATCTTTCCACTTCATCAAAAATTCTGTAATTATCGCAAATAATGGCCCAATTTGATGTAATCTCTATTTTTTATTTCCAAAAAAAAAACAAACATTAAATTTAACATTTAAGTACAAAAATAAGTTCAAAACAAAGCAAGATGAGATCTTCAACAAAGATATAAAAGTTTCGCGTAGCTGCAAATTTCAGAGCGTAAAGCTGCAAAACATTCTATCATTGGACAAACTTATTCATCTTCTCCACAACCTCTTACAGTAAATGAGTTAGTGCATCATTTCTCCACTTTGTTCCTCATACGCTTATTCGCCTCCTACAGTTACAGTATACGAGTTTTGTTCGTGTAGATTGCATGAACCATATGCGATGCTCTTTTATGGCGTTTATGCATTTGGGTCTCATGCAATAGTGACTATAGTTTGACCATGCGCAAGCTCACGTTGGATTTCATTTTCTGTAAAGTGTAGCACGCCTCTAAAATCTTTATGGCAAAATGACGACTTTGAAGGCATAAAAGGGTTTCCACTGGAGGTCGATGATCGTGTGTGTGTATTGAATAACAGAATTTCTTTTTAACTTGTGTTTATGCTTTATTTAAGCCTCTTTATGATGCTCCATCATGATCTTTTTATAATGAAACGGGGCTAACCAAATGCTTATTGGTAGTTCATATTTTATTGATCATTTCTTCTTTAAACGTGTAAGTAATACAAGCAAATTTATAGCCAAAAGTTTTAAATTTAAGCCTATAAGATTCATGATTCACAATATGTAATAACAAGCTTTATATGACCAAAAAAACTACTTTAAGGCCTTCTGCGGCACTAATTAGTAAATTACATAAAATTAGTAAACTAATGTTAGTGGAGCCTTTAAACGCAGCCCTTGGTTCAATGAATGATAACAAACTTCAAGCGTTCAAGTTGGATTCTCCAGGAACATACTGTTCCGGTTTTGAGTTTGAACGTGATGCCAACAGCAAAGCAAAGTTGATTCTAGAGGAAGGAAATTGAAAAGAAATATCTTCTGCAAAGTGACTGTAAGTTTGAGTCTGGGGATGGTGAATTGAAAGTTACTCCTGAAGCGTAGAATGTCAACAGAAGGAAGCAATAGAGAAGACGAGAGGTGCATGACCCTGATGACTAGACGCTAGCAGATTTAGACTCCCCTCCAAATTAGATCCTTCTAGTTTCCTCTATAAAACCATTTTGATTAATCCACTAGCCAAGGACTAGCAGATTGCCACTTTTAAGTAGGATACTAAATAGACTTCAGGTGCTACTCTTTATACCACGTTAACGACCCAGTAGCCCATCACCTCCTTCAAAAACTAGACATTAGCAACGCAGTATCTAGAGCCAGCGTATCATAAACAAGTCAAATTGTATAGTGAGATGAAACAAATCAACACTTTACAGGATGTAGAACCTTATACAGTCCGGAGGTGCGACAGCAAGGATTTCATCTCTTAAAATCCTTTTCTAAGTATATGAGAACCGGCACAATATGGAACACCCAACTCATTGATCCTCCATAGTATCCATTTGTTAAGAGTTATTCGCTCCTCTTTGTTTCTAAACTAACAACAAGAGACTCTTTGTTCAATAATCAATACCACTTTCAGTAAATGAATATAAGACCTTTCACATTGACGAACTCAGCCACACCTTTCCTAAATGGTCAAGCTTCAATTCAGTACCAAGTAGCTGCGACATATATAAAGGCAGAAACAATACCTTAGAATTCTCCCACATTTACCCTACATGATCCGTGATGATTAAAGCAAGATCACGCCAAAAATGCTCAACTGCAATCAATAATTATGAGATTTCCCTCCAAAGCATATAACTACTGTCAACTTTTAAACAACGCAACTACTTCCCCAAACTGGCATTATAGTTGATTAAATCGAGCAAAGACACTGCTACAGCAGTCATACCATACCAAACACTATTAGTGCTTACATAGCCCAAAGCACTCCAATTCTACGATCAAAGCAGGTGCACCACAAACACAAATCAAGCATAATACTAAACACACGTCACCAGTGTAGTTTCAGAAACTTCATCAAATGCCTATTTGTCAACTAATTCAAGCAAAAGCTGTCAAGTATGACACGTGCCGAAAATACACAATCTGAAGCATTGAAGATTGCAAAATTAGACAAATGCTCAAGCTGACAGACTTTAACAACAAACTCCAGCTACACATGGATCCTGATTATACTACCATATAATCATTTGCAATAAAACTTATAAAAGAAGCTTATTCGCCAACTTCCTGCAACCTTCAAACAAAGACAACACAAACCTTTCAGACTATTATAACGGTTACGAAAACAGTTATAGTACACCTGTAGCCTCTTCCTACCACAAGCATCAACTACCACTTCAATCAAGGGACATACGTACTACTCAATACAAACAAAACAATCCATGCAACATAAACTAATTCATGCAGAGCCTAAACTCACATCAATGGTGTTCCAACATAGAAAAACAATGCTGGAGCTTCCATCAAACTTTCTCCTAATAATCACTTGACGCAGACTATTACTCCAAAAAAGGAGGACATGAACTTTACATTCATGAACTCTAATTACTTAACGTAAATCATCTAAGAAACAATTGTTATACTAAACCTCTAGGTCAACTTGCCACGTAGTCAAAGTCAGTAACAGCAGGTCCCAAATATCTATCATATTCAGCTTACATAAAATCAATTTTATAATTGTTCAATGTAATAATAACTACAAGATCAAATCACGTTCAAAAGTTAAGAGTTACTCCAAAGCTGCATTTGTCGAATCTAGAGGCATATACTTAACAAACTAGTAAAACACGCAAGAATTAAATAGTGTTGGCCCAATGCTGCAATATACAGTTAGTACTAGTCTTTAACAACTTCCAAGACAATCTTAAAACAAAAAACACACGTTACACTAACCAAATTCCAAACAGTGGAGCTGGAACATGATAAATCACAGCAGCACAACCAAGAACATATGTTGCAGTTGCAAATTGCAAATCCAGCTGAAAGCAAGAATACTGAATTCCAGTCAAAGGCATGTGCAGAACACAAACTAAATCTTCACACAAAACCAAAGATACAAGTAAACTAAACAGCAGATTTGATTGTAAATTCTTCCACCATAACATCAGTTGCAGGAACACCAGCAAAAGAAATATGCAATTAAGTTGTCCCCCTCCTATTATCCATAATTGATGAAAGACAAACAGAAGGCAATTTAGGGTGACAGACATCAAGGCTATGATATCATGTTAAACTGGGGTCACAAACAAGAAGTTGATTCCATCTCAAAATGGTAAATTGGAAACAACAACAGTACGTTAAAACAGACTGTTAAGTCCTATAGATTAATTTGATATTCATTATCCAAAAATAAAACAACTTTCAAAACTACAGCATTATATTCACACCAACAAGTAAAAACCCTAAAACACTTTAACTACAATTACTCACGGGAAAAAAAAAGACTAAAACTAAAACTAAAACACCAACTCAACTCAACTCCTAACACTGAAACTGCCACTAATAGCTCTCTTGAGCTTTCTTTGAGTATGAAAATCTAACTATCATCATCTGCCGAGGCCTTGGAACCAGAGGTTCCAGTCTTCTTAGGAAGGAGAAGATTGTGGATATTAGGCATAACACCTCCATTAGCAATTGTGACATCACCAAGAAGCTTGCTCAATTCCTCATCGTTTCTCACCGCCAACTGAATGTGTCGCGGCACTATCCTGGTCTTCTTGTTGTCTCTCGCCGCGTTCCCAGCCAATTCAAGAACCTGAATTAATCAGAAAATCATATTTAATTAGGGACCAAAATAATATAGGAGCAATTCTGTCAGCATGCGAACCCTAGATTCGCGAACCGAAACCGACCTAATTCACGAAAAAACCCAATTTTCAACTTCAAGGGAGAGATAAAGAGAGAAATATACACACCTCAGCGGCCAGGTACTCCAGGACGGCGGCAAGATAGACGGGAGCGCCGGCGCCTACGCGCTCGGCATATTTTCCGGCTTTCAAGAACCTAGCGATACGGCCGACGGGGAACTGTAGACCCGCTTTGCTGCTTCTAGAGGTGGCCTTCTTGGAGGCTCCAGATCCTAGGGTTTTGCCTCTACCCGCCATTGAATTTTATTGAAAGCAAGGGAGGGAGAAGAGAGAGAGATTGAGACTGAAAATGGAGTTGTGAGAGACGGCTTTATGGTGGGTTTGATATTATATAGGAGGCCATGATTCCGGAATTAGCCAATGGGAGTGAAGTACGTGGATCGATAAGGGTTACCGTTGGATTGAGATTGTAGAGAACGGTGGAGATGAAAACAACCGTTCTGGTTTCGTCATTGGTCGTGACAAAAGGAGAGGAAGAACATAAACGGCGTTAAACGGAAATTTGGGCTTTTGAAAATTTGCGGATTACGTTCGCTTGGGCACAAACAAGAAAACGATACGTCGTCGAACAAAGGTCCAGACATAGGTAGCGCCACTTTGTCCACGAATTGGGCTTGGGAGAGGCACTGACCCAAATTTGAAACATTAAATAGGCACAACTCGCAGTAGAAATGAAACATAAAAGAGTTCAACAAGAAAGAAAGGAAAAGTTACATTTAAAATATTTTATAATTTAATAAGTAAATTATATTAAGTATCCTAATTTTAAAGGATTTTTATCAAAAATGATCTCACTTTAATTTTAACTCTAAATAGCATTACTTTTGGCTTTTGAGAGCTCATATACATCTATTCTAACATTTATAAGATTACTAGCTCTTGTTACTATCAGTGATATGTGTCATATTACCTATTAAAATCTTGTTAGCTTATATTTTAAATAATTTACACATATTTAAATGATTTGTCTCATTTGTTTTGTTTAATCTTTTGACAATATGTACTTATGATTTCAATCAACGCAAACTCTAGACATGTTGTTAGGATTCTTAAGCCCTTTTTAGGTCTCATTTTCTTGATTTTTTTAGCTTACTCAACTTCTTGCTTACTTGAGGAGGCATATAGGGATTCACTTTTGGTTTGACAAAATCTACCACCAACCTAATTTGCTTGCTCCAATTCTTTTTCTAATTTTTGGATATATTTCATTAAGACTTTTCTCCACTAGTGTTTTTTTTTTCTTTCTCACTAATCCTTTTCATGATTAGAATTATACCAATGTACCAATATAACATTTTAATCAATTAGCAACTAAATAATAATAAAAGAAAAGGAACAAGAGAAGTTTACTACTTAATGTACTAAAGCATATTAATCATTCTTTGGTTCTTGCTTCTCAAATATATTCATTAAATGCCTTCAAAATGTTGTTATGCATAATTTCACATATGGACTTGTATTAACAAAGGCTTTTATAAATGACTTAGGTCCTTATGACATAAGATTCATATATGTCCTCTCAAATAATATTTTCTTTTTATTTTTTTAATTATCATTCAATTATACTTCCATCAACCCTATAGAATAGTATGTTCTATATTTAACCTTTAGGTTTATGAACCTAATGTTTATAAAAATCAATTGCTACTAATAAAGTAAGGAAAAAGGTATATCTTGACCCCCTAATATTTGTACTAAATTTTAATTTAGACTCTTAACATGTGTTGATGTCTAAAGAAGATTGTAATGTTTATAAAATTATAATATTTAAACCTCAAACTTATGAAACTCTAAACTCTTAGCAGGGTTTCATCAAGTGGGGTTAGTAGGGCTTTATTTTTAAGGTTAGGGGCCACTAGTATCACAAGAGCATCTCAGTTAATATCCCAACCTTAAACTTATTAATTTCACAAATTTAGAATTATGCACTTAAACTTTTGCTTTTAGCTTAAAGAGAAAACTTACCAATTCTCAATGATGGCCTCTTCTCTATCAATTCGTGTAAACGATAAGAACCTGCTAAATTTTATCAGAAAAGTGTGTAAATAGAAGATTCTGTTAAAGCTTAAAACGAAAGTAGCTTATTAAGGTTTAAAAAATGAAAGGAACATATTAACATTAAAAACAAAAGGAGCCTGTTAAATTTTAAAAAAAGAAAGGAGTCTGTTAACATTAAAAACGAAAAGAGCTTGTTAACAAAAGAAACCTCTTGTAATATTAAAACAGAAGGAGTCTATTCCAAAAGTGAAGGAGCCTCTTATATATTAAACACACACTGTAATGCAAAAATTTAAAAGTTAAGAGAGAGAGTGAGTGACACAATCGATTTATACTAGTTCAGCTTATAACGAAGCCTATGTCTAGTCCTCAAGTATTTGACTTGAGTATTTCACTATAAAACTCCAAGTAGTAAATTTTTACGAGCCTCTCTAAGCTCACAAGTATATGTTTTTTAAGGTTCTTCAACCTTCCACATTTTAATAGTCTCTCTCAATAGAGTGTTTTTTCACTTTCTAAGGTACAAAGAGTTTGATATAGATATAACTTTCAAGAATATCGATGCTACTGAAGTATTTTGCAAATTTGTGTTATGTTCGCAAATGCAATAGCTCTTCCTTAAGTAGACATTTTCTTCAACTAATCGTTGCTTTATTTTAATTCTGAGTTGACTTTGTATCTAACGAATCTTTGATATCATTTATACTAGAATCGTACAATATTCAGACGTTAAGAGAAAAGTTTTGTAAAAAATTTCCGGAGTTAATTATTCGAATTAGTAAGATCCTTCCAGATAGTAATCATTTCTATTAAGAAAAGTTCATTAAAAAGGTTCATGAAAGAAAGAAAACATTTTTCTTGTGATTTTATTTCCTTTTAAGAATTATGTCGTTACTAATAAAAGGAAATAACTCCAATTTGAATTTTGAAATATTATATAGTTTTCATCAAAATCATTAATAATAAACCTTGAGCTAACAATCTCCCCTTTTTGATGTTGACAAGTAATAACAAATATATTTTTAAAATTCAAATAATAAAGGATTTCGAAAGATATAGATAAACTTTATATGTTCTAACTCGCAGTCATGATTAGAAGGAGTCCTTCTTACAACAAGGGCCTATGCATATCACAGGTTTAAACTTCACAAGTTTAATTCAACAATATTTCAACAATTAGCAGAGAATATATCACAAATATAAAAGCAAATATATCATTAAAAGCAAATATATCATTAACTCTCCCCTTTTGTCCTTATCAAAAAGTAGAGGGGAAATAACTAGATAGTAAGTCAAAAAATAGCACAAGTACTAAAAAATAAACCAAGCAAAAAATAATGACAAAGTTATTTAAGAGATTCAAAAAAAATTTAAAGCATTATCTGAATCTCAAGAATTTGATTTTGCATGCTGTTGATCTAGCCTCTCATTTGATCTTGATTAGAGCAAATGTCCTTAAGTTGTTGAAGGATCAAATCATTTGTGCTCTGGAGTATGACAGGGGCTAATTTTTGTAGGGCAGGACCCAAGAGATCTACTGTTCTTTCTGTTTTCTTATCCACCCACACATTGTCTTTTAGTTTATATCTGAATTGGTAGGGAATAGATTAATGAAACTTTTCAGGTTCTTACCAATCCAGATTGTCAAAAGACACTCCATAACAGGCAAAAATCACAAGATCATTACTGGGAGGTTCATTTTATTATCCTTTAGAAGATTATAAACTACATATGTGTCCAGAAGACTTTATATTTCCACTGAACTACTCCTTGGAAAAATCGAAGTAGCAGATATTGATGCAAGGCATCATGGCGCAGTAAGTCTAAATGTCTACACCAAGGTCTCCCTTCGTAGGCATTCTTAGTGTGCAAGTAGATAAAGTTCACAATTTCTCCCAAATCAAGATCAGCAATGTCCCACTTATGATAAAGAAGGATTGTTTTGCCTATGGGAATTATGTTCAGAATGTTTCCCAAGATTTCCTCTGCAATCAGGATCTCACATTCACGTACCCAAGAAATGATTGCCAGTTTTTCGTTAATTTCTTCTTTTCTCATGTCTGTGTAAAAACATCTAACTAAGTCATCACACACTATTTCACCCAAATTCAAAAAAATTCCTAACCAACAACAAGAAATTGATAAGAGACGGGAATACCAATTTCATCAAACAAGAGAGGAGGCAAAATACGTACTGCAACCACCTTGCCCTTCTTGTACCGCATTTTGTGTCGTGCATCAACTTCCATTGACTTAAACAACTTAACCAGTGCTAAAGACTCTCCCTTTCCTTTGTTTCTTTGATTTTGACCTTTTTTACCTTTGGGATTTCTTCACACAAGGCTTCTTCATAAAATGGTTCATCCCTAACAATGGGGTCCTCAATCTTCTCTTCAACTATAAGTGCTTTGTCTTTTCTTATTTCTTCTCTTTTTCTCTTTCGAGGTTCTTCTTCTTCTTTCTTTTCAGCATAAGGGGTTTCTTCTTTCTCAACTTGTTTTGCAACACTTCCTCTAGTTCGTGGTCTTCTTATTAACTTAGCTAGTTCTTCATCTGAACCATCATCATTAACAATCCAATGCACTTCAGGCACTTTCTTATCCTTAGAACTAGGTTAAGGAGTAATGAAAGGTGGTGTGGAAGTTTTGGAAGAAAGGATAGGCAGAGTAAGAATGGGTAGTGAGAATGAAGAAGAATGGAACCTTACTTTTCTCACTGGCTCCGCCTCACTAGAAGATCTTTCTTCATCTTTTTCTGTTTCTTACTTTTCTTCTTCTACTTCTTTTTCTTCTCTTATTCTCTTTTTCTTCTTGTTCTTGTTCTTGTTCTTCTTTTTCTTCTTCTTCTCTTTATTCTCTTTATTCTTCTTCTATTTATTCTTCTTCTTTTTCTGATGAGCAAGAGTTTGAGTCATCAGAACCTTCTTCATCAAAGTTAGAGATAAATTGCTTGACCGTTGATTCATTTTATTCGGAAGATGAATCAGAGTCTGATTCTAAAGACAATGCAGCCAAAATATTTTTATTTCTCTCATTTGTAGTTTCCTGAGTAAATGCTTCTAAACCTTGGGGATTTTTAATAGAGGTTACGTAAACAGGTTTAGTAGGCTGTTTAATGATCCTACTATTGGTGACAGACAGGAAGATTGAAAAACAAGAGTTTCAAACTCTTGTTTATAGCAGAGAGTTTCGCCATGAATAGCAGTGGGAGTCAAGGTTTTCTTTTTTCCCTGAGATTTTGTTCTTGCCATTTCAAGTAAACTGGTGAGATTTAGGAGATTTTGAGTAGAAAATTTGAGCAGAAATAAAGAGTTAGGTTGTAAAGAGGAAAAATGGTGCTTCTGAGACGATGAAGGTAAGTAGAAGGAAGAAAACTTTTTCATGATATTCTAAAAAATTCTTGAGCATTCATTTTGTCTGAAGATGAACAATCATATAAGCTATTAGAAGAGGTGTGATCGTCTACGTATCTTATGTTAGTCACGTACAAAAAGCTATCAGAGAGGCATCTGTGCATTTTTAAAAGTTGAAACGATGTTTCCTTTTAAGACACTAGAATTCTGCCCTATTAAACTAAGAGGAGTCTTATACAATAAGGGGGTCCTTCTAAACTAAGATGAGCCTTCTAAACTAAGAGAGTCCTTCTAAACTTAGAGAAGTCTTCCAAACTAAGAGGGTTATTCTAAACTAAAAGGATGCCATAAAGGAACATATTAGAAGGAGCCTGCTAATATCTTTAAAGAGAAATAGCATAAAGTCTTTGTATAGAGTTAATATCAAATATTATGTGCATACCAAGCTCTTTTCTTAACAAACATAATCTATCTTCAAAAAGTGGCTTAGTAAAGATATCAACTACTTAATTTTCAATTTTAACATGTAAAAGATCGATGGTTCCTTCCAAAATATGATCTCTAAGAAAATGATGTTTGATTTCTATATGCTTAGTCCTAGAATGATACACATGATTCTTAAAGAGATTTATTTCACTTGTATTGTCACATAGTATAGGGATATGATCAAAGTTCAGAGAAAAGTCATGGAGATGATGTTTCATCCATAATATTTAAGCACCAATAGCTGGTAGCTGTTATATATTCCACTTCAATTGTTAAAAGCGTTGTGCAATTTTGTTTCTTGCAAAACCAAAAAACTGGACATCCTCTAAGAAATTGGCAATGATCACTGGTATTTTTCCTATCAACTTTATCACCTGCATAATCTGTAACATAATAGCTAACTATGTTAAAAGAATCAGTTTTGGATACCATAATCCAAATTCCATGGTTCCACAAAGATAGCAAAAGATCTTATTGACTGGTTGATGGTGGCTCCCTTTTGGATTTGATTGAAAGTGTACACAAATACACAACCTAAGCATGATATCTAGTCTTGAGCTTATAAGATATAGCAGTGATCTAATCATTCATCTATATTTTGTCTCATCTATAGCCTTGCCTTCTTCATCCTTATCAAGTTTAGTTCCAGAATACATAGGAGTACCGATCGATTTGGCATTCTCAACATGATATTTCTTGATAAGTTCTTTTGCATATTTTTATTGACTGATAAAGATTTCTTTTTCTATTTTCCTAATTTGCAACCCAAGAAAGAAGGATAGTTCTTCCACCATACTCATGTCAAAATCCCCCTGCATTAAAGCTGAGAATTCTTCATAGAGGGATTGATTAGTAACACCAAAAATTATGTCATTGATATATATTTGCACTATGAGTAAATCATTTTCCTTTTTCTTAATAAATAAGGTTTTATCTACCTTTCCTCTTTCGAAGTTATTCTCAAATAGAAAATTACTTAACCTCTCATACCATGCTCAAGGAGCCTGCTTTAGACCATACAGAGCTTTAGTCAATTTCATCTTATAATCAAGATGGTTTTCATCTTCAAAACCTGAAGGTTGCTTTACAAATACTTCTTTTTAATATATCCATTTAATTTGGAATAATTAAAAAGTTCTATAACATGCGAAAGCAAGTAAAATCCTGATCAATTATAATCTAGCAACAGGTGCATAAGTCTCATCAAAATCAATACCTTCCTGTTGATTATAACATTGAGTTACAAATCTAGCTTTGTTTCTTACCACCTTACCATTTTCGTCAAGTTTGTTTAGAAATACCTAACAAGTTCCAATAATTAACTTGTTTTGTAGATTAGGTATTAGATTCCAAACTTTGTTTTTGTCAAACTGATTTAGTTCATCTTTCATAGCTGAAACCAATTTTCATTAGTAAGAACCTCTTCTGTAATATCCCGGTACCAGTGGGAAGGGTAAAATAGAAAATTTGGGTGTTTTATAAGGGATGAAAAATGCATTTGCATGTCCATGCATATAGTGACATACATATATTGTGAAAAATGAATTTATTGCACATGAAATTTTG
>JANZLX010000213.1:40896315-40910699 GCA_025531955.1 Erythroxylum orinocense
AAATAGTTTCATGGCAACTATGCATATTTTATTACAAGGGTAATTTTGGAAAAAAAATATTACAAGTCATTCCATTCAATTCATTTTTAGTATCACTTCCAAAAAATGGTCAAATGAGTCCTTTTATTTTATTTAAATTTCCAAACAATGAAGTGACCCATTTCATTCCATTCCATTCCACTCTATTCCATTCCGTTCCATTAATTGTCATTTCATTTCATTCCATTCCATTAATTGCCATTTCATTCCATTCCATCCTAAACTCCCAAACATACCCTTAAATTAAAGGCAAAAGATTCCTAATATTTTAAAATTTTAAATATTTTAAATATTTAATATGATGCGGTAATAAAAGACTACATGTCAATCTCACGTCAACAAGTTGTTTTTGAGATAAATTGAAACTTGAAACATTTTACTGTTATTTTTATTTAATATTATACAACTAAATAAATTTGGAATTTTTCTACAATTATCTTGTTACGTTACGTTGATGGGTTTCTATTTTCTAAACTTGACAAGAGTTCTAAGTAGACCGACTAGGATATCAAGACTTAAACTTGCGCCCATCACCTGGTGTTATTGTGGTGGGTTTCAAAGCCTGTTCTGAGTAGTCTTGTTGGCATCTAACACAAATGTTGTGTTTGGTTAGCGTCTTCAATAGATAGAGACGGGATGAGACGGAATAGAATAGGACGGAACAGAACAAGAATTGAAGACAGTGAGATGTTTGGTTGTAGTGGACAAAACAGAGATAATTGTCTTCGTCCTGAGTACAAAAATGTGTTTGGCTGCTGAAGACAGAACAGAAAATAGTGTTAATGACAAAAATGCCCCTATAATATAATAAAAATAGTAGATGTAATTCATTGATTATTTGATAATTGTTGCAATATTTATTTTACAATTTTGAATTATGTTATTATTATTATTATTATTATTATTATTATTATTATTATTATTATTATTATTATAACCTATTATTATTATTATTATTTAATTATTAATTAATAATATATAATAATTAATAATATATAATATAAAATATTAATTAATAATATAATAATAATATTATTATTAGTATTTAATATAATAATAATATTATTAATATTATATTTTATATATTATTATTAATTAATATTATTATTGATGTTAGGATTAAAAAGATGAGGCTATTTTTAACATTTATAATTCTTGTCCATAGGACAAGAATTTCCATACCTCAGTTTTGAGAGAAACAAAAATTTATGTCTTCGTTCTTTGAGAACGGAACAAAAATTTCTGTCTTCGGTAAACAAACAGGTTGAAGGATAAAATTTTTATGTCCTCGTCATCCGTCCTTATCCTTAAAGACGATAACCAAACACAACAAAAACGAATCTCATTTACAGGCAACGGCACCTGAGCTTCAGAAAAGGCCCAGTTGGATTACCTTATTACAATTTTTTGCAAGACTCAGGATTTTAATATAAATAAAAAGGGCAAAGAGAAGGAACAATGAAACTTCTTTTAATACTAAAATGTGTGATTTAAAGCCAGACACCAATTTAATTAATTAGCAGTAATTTATAACGAGGACTGCACCTGCACCCACACTAACACACACAAAGCCACTAAGTGAATCCTAAAAGGTCATTCTCCTAAAAGCCTCGTTAAGGAATATTAGAAGCTGTTTGGAACGTTCATCCCACCTATACTACCCTTGGAGGGGACAAAAAATGCAACTTTGAACTTACAGTAAGTGTTTATTTATTCCAAAGATTAAAGTGACAACTCGCAGAACCACATGAGACAACGAAACTTGACCAGTGCAGAAAATTTCAGTAATTGTTAAATAGTTTTAGAAATATGTATGTCCAGTGATGGGACAAATAATTAAATACAAAAAGACTGCATGTGCTTGCACTTAATGGTTGCACACCTAAGCATACCCCAAGTGCTGAAATTTAATATCATCTTTGTGAAAGTCTGGAATTTCTAAATCTTAAGCTTTGAGATAATAACCATAAAGCAGGAGAAAACAAAAAACAAAGCAGGAGAGTGTCAGTTTCTTGATAATGATATAAAACTGTTGTTTTTACCTCCTACAGTCCTACTCCTACCCACCTTTCTTTTTCCTTTCTCTGTCTGTGCATCTTTTACGCCTCCCTTTCATCAACGTTTCAGTTTTCAAAAAACATTTGTGAAGATTAGTGTTGAAAGCTAATAATCACTCTTTGTTTTCCAAATATCACCAGATGAAGTTCTAAATTTATTATTTACAATCCAGGAATTAATGGCACACACAAGTTTTTTCCCTATGGATTCTGCTAAATATGACCTAATTGGTTCCTGAATAATAATAGTCTATAAAAGATTTCAGCTCACTTCGACTTAAATTATCTAAAATAGCTATTTCCTTGTTAGCTATTTTAAATTCTTAAACTTCTTTTTTTTTTCAATTCTAGCCTATTGTGAGTATCTTTCTTAATATTACAGACGTGACTTACTATATAAGACAGATACCTTTAATACTTATATACTTCATACATGAAAAGAATCAACTAGTTTCGTTCTAATCGAATTAAGATAGGGAATACTCTAAAATCTTAGGAATTGGGGCTTGGTCATGTTTCATTTGTTGTCGATGCTTTGGCAACTGTTGACAGCTTAATCTTTCGATTTAGTTCAATTCATGGTCATATATGCAAATGTCTGCCTGTAGGTCAATGCCCATGATTCAGGCATTTTTCTGTATCACTTTAGAAGAAATGATATAAACACTATACCCTTTTTTCTTACGTCAAGGTTTTTCAATTATAAAATTACGTATTTTAATTAAATAATTTAATGAAACTTAATTAGTTAGTTTAATTAAATTTAACGTCCATAAGTATTAAGAGTATCTGTCTTATATGGCAAGCCAAGTTAGAAATTTGTAAAATTATGTAAAGTTGGTTTTTTTTTGTAATTAATCCTAAGTTATGCATTGAATTTTAGTTTTATGTATATTCATATGTATATATATGAAACAAAATAAGTACTTTATCCCTTTACGTGTATACCACCCAAGGTTTATTTTAAACATAGAAAGATAAACAAATTTAGTCTTGTTAAGCGTGTTCTATGCCTATAATTGCTTTCATGGTATAAGTAAGTAAATTTAAAATTAAATAAGTTAATGTTGTATAAGATAGTTGTGAATTTATTCCTTGCATATCGTAATTAAATAATTAAAAGATAAATTTTCAATAATGATATAATTTTTAGTATTAACTTTTGTTTTCAAAAAGATGCCATAGTATTGATTACAATCAGGGGCGGATGTACATTAGAGGCAAGTGACTACTGTCTTCAATTTTTCAGAAAATTTATATAAAAATATTATTATTTTAAAATTTTTTATTCAATAAAATAAAATTTGCCTCCACTTAAATCTTTTTTATTCTTATTAAAATTTTGTTCGTATTAAAAATAAAATTTTACTCCCACTTAATTTTTTTTTTAAATTCGTCCTAATTATAATGCATTTGATTTGCAATATACTTGTCCTTTCAAGAGCTCCGAACTATCATAATAGCGTAAGTCAGTTCTTCTTTTACTCCTTTCTTTCTAATATAATCCTTATCAAAATATCTACTTAGAATATCAATAATCTTGGAGGACATGTTTTCATGATTGGCCCTGAAAATGAATTTCTAAAATTTGAAAATGACTTTTTCTTTAAAGGCATTATATTTGTATTACATAAAATTTGACAAAATTAGAGTTAGCATTGAAATTGATGAAATAAAGTATCGAATTTAATTGAATAATTTGGAGTGACATAGGAATCCATGCATATATGGGTGTGGCTTGTTTACAGGAGGGATATGAGGTCACTATATCAGCAAATACTATCTGGGTACGCATGTAACCTATTTCAGGAACAGATCAACTATTTCCAATTTATTCAATGATTGGATGTTCATCCAATAAGGTAAGAATAAAGTAACAAGAACACGTGATTTGAATTAATTTTAGAGAACAAATCATCTGTTCTCATTTTGTTCTAGGAGTATTGATCCATTTATACCTTATTGGATAGTAATAGGTGATCTAAATTTATTTTGAGAAATAAATCATCTGTTCTCGTTACACTGTTCTATTTTATAAGCATTCATCTGTTCAATAAATGAGACATATAGAAATTGAACAGATAAATGCTCATAGAATATGTTAAGAACAAAATAATGAAAACATGTGATTTTAACCCATTTCAAAGAACATATCACTTGGTCTTGGTCCAACAACAATTGAATGGAATGGACGGATGCTCATGAAATAAGGTAGAAATAGAACAATGGCAACATATAATTTGAACCCTAATTTTAACTTAGACAACAGTTGAATGAATGGATGGATGTTTTCATATGATAGAAATAAAATAACGAGAAAATATAATCTGAACCTAATTTCAACCAAACGTGAATGCTATTTAATGTTTAAAGATGAAAACTTTAAAATCTTCGTGCGCCCACAACTATGATTTTGCACAAAACACTCATGGAAATCTAGATCCTCAAGATTTAGTACTATTCATCACCCTACAAAAGAGGTCAAAATCAGCTTTTATCTTTAGTAGGTAATTATGAAATCTCAATGTCCACTGGTCTTAACAGTTCAGCTTTTAACTACGGTACTAAAAAATTTCTTTTTCTGGGTTTCCGTTGCATAATGTAACATCATTTTTGTACCTCGGAGTCTTTCATGGATATGTGAAAGGGTAAAAGATGATACTCGTTTTCTTACAATAATCTAATTCAAAGTGGGATATGTCTGGGGAGTTAAGTCCATTTCAGCTCCTCTCATATCCTGACTTGGTTTCACAGTCTGTCTTCTCAGTTAGTGTCATTTATTAGCGTCACTAACGACGAACGACCATGTCTTGTTTTTTATGTTGTCAGATTTCCCAAGGCTAAAGATTCCTCATTCCTTGAGGTTCAAATATTTTACCATAAGAATATCTTTATTGTCTTGTCCAAATTTTCTTTTCTTTCTTTTATGATGGGCCTTCTTTGGCTTTTGGATTTGTGTTCTCTGTGTCTGTCTCTCTCTTTAGAGGACACCCATTTTAGTAAAAACTCCAAATTCCGCTCAATGTGATGGCTCTCAAGATGGAATGGACATTGCTGCACTGTACAAGAAAAATTAGAACCTGTGTTGGTGTTTTCGTGCAAGATTTCTTCTTTGTTGTTTCTAAATTTTGATAGATGCTTAAGAGTTTGGAAGGAGTTGTTTTAGATTGACTGGTTGGTTCCTCAACATACAAAAGGAGATTGTTGTGAAAGTTGGAGTTTCTGCACCGAAACTAGAAAGCGAAATTGAAAAGAGGTCCATTTTTGTATTCAGAGACCTTTTTAGCTTTCATGCACGAAAAGTGAAGGAACTGGCGATGAAAATTAGTGGGATTTCAAGGAAAAGAGGTGGATATGAATTTTCCATAGGAAAGTTGTGACTTTTGAGATTATCAGGTGGATATGAATTTTCCATAGGAAAGTTGTGACTTTTGAGATTATCATTTTCTAGCCAGGCAAACAGAGAATAAGAGAGAAAATTGGCGATAAAAGCATAAATATGCCAACAGTGTGGTTCTCGCTGAAGAGGTCTCTGCACTGCAAATCAGAGCCATCGGATGTTCATGACCCAAAATCCAGGAAGCATTTGAGCACAATCTTGACGAAAAAGGCAGGCAGGTCAGGGTGTTCAAGGTCCATAGCTAATCTGAAAGATGTTATCCATGGAAGCAAAAGACACATGGAGAAGCCACCAAGTTGCAGTCCAAGGTCCATAGGGAGCAGTGAGTTTCTCAACCCAATAACCCATGAAGTCATTTTGAGTAACTCGAGGTGTGAGTTGAAAATCACTGGTTTTGGTGGTCTCCAAGAAGGGATTGGTACTGGTACTAATAATGGCAACACCACCGGTAGTGGTGCCGGTGGTAACTACGGTGGTGGTTCAACTTTTGTGGGCACTTTAAGGCCAGGTACACCTGGGCCCGGTGGCCACCCGACAATGCACTATTTCAATCCTCCTATAAAGAACTCAACAACTTCTCCAAGAAAATCTCCATTTCTTTTATCAGATAGGGAAGGGTCTGGATTTGGAGGCTCTGGTGTTGCTTTTGGAGGAGGACATTCAAGCTCTAGGGTGTCTCTTGAGACGGATTCAATTAGTTCTTCCACAATCACTTGCCATAAATGTGGAGAGCGATTTAGTAAATGGGAAGCTGCCGAAAGTCATCATCTCTCGAAACACGCTGGTAGAGAACTCATCCCTGGAACTGTTTAACCAAATGATTTAGATATACTTTTATGTTATGCTCTAAGACATCTTTTTATGGTTTGCTTTTTTCTATGCTTTGTTCTCTTGTCTTCAGATATCCAACTTACATCCTTCTGACCATAGAGTCCAACGAGCACTTTTCTCTGTCACTTTAAGCTTTTTTCTTTTAGAAATGGAAGTACTTTACAGACTGTATTGCCATTTAACTTTCGGTCCATTTTCTTATACCCCAAAGCCAAATTGTTTGATCATTAGGGTAATTCTCTACAGTGATTGTTAAAAGTTGTATATCCATTCTTTTTTATCTTGTACTTTGACCACTTTTCATTCCTATCTTTTTGCAACTACTCCATTTATTTAATTAATCAAAGATATAGTTAAGCATAACATGACCCTTGTTCGATTAAATCTCAGTTCTTGATGTTTGCTGGGTTTTCTATATTGTGCAACGTAAATTGGTTCCTTCATTATTATTGATCTTTTCAATTCAAATGATCTAACTATTTTCTTGGGATTCTCAGCCAGCCTTCTTTTCCAGCAACTGACAAGATCTATCTTTGTTACAGTCACTGAACTTGTGGAAGGTGACTCATCAAGAAAAATTGTTGAAATCATATGCAGGGCAAGCTGGTTAAAGAGCGAAAACCATTGTGGTCGAATTGAAAGAGTATTGAAAGTCCATAACATGCAAAAGACTCTAGCACGTTTTGAGGAATATAGGGAGATAGTGAAAATCAAGGCAAGCAAACTTCCCAAGAAACACCCTCGGTGCCTAGCAGATGGGAATGAGCTTTTGAGGTTCTATGGCACCACTTTGGCTTGCTCACTTGGCCTAAATGGTTCCTCAAGTTTGTGTGTGTCGGACAAATGCTGTGTTTGTCGAATTATTAGGAATGGTTTCTCTGCCAAGAAAGAGCTCAAGGATGGGATAGGTGTCTTCACTACTTCTACTAGTGGAAGGGCCTTCGAGTCCATTGAGATACTTGAACAAGATACATGTGCAAGGAAAGCTTTAATAGTATGCAGAGTGATTGCTGGGAGAGTTCATAGGCCTCTGGAGAATATACAAGAAATAACCAGCCAAACTGGGTTTGATTCATTGGCTGGCAAAGTTGGTCTGTATACAAATATTGAGGAACTTTATCTGCTCAATCCTAGAGCTCTTCTTCCTTGCTTCGTAGTGATCTGCAAATCCTGAAGCAAATGGACTTCTTACATCACTTTCCTTAAGTTGTGAATCCTTTCCAACTTGTTTTGGAGGATTTTTCCCCCCACCTATCTTTTGCCTGAAGGATTTTTGATATTCTTCTTCCACACCTCCTGTTACGTCTCAGTAAATCAAAATTTTTCTACTCATTGTAGCTGTATTATGGTCTTCTTAGATTTGCATATCTCATGCTACTGTACTGATCTTCTGTTTTAATTCTTGTCCTTGATGTAAACATTCAAATTTATGAGAATGCTTTCTGTTGTATGCAAAAGAACGAAAGGTGGTTGCAGATACAAATTAACCGACCAACCCCATGAATTTGATGCAGGCTTGACTTAGAAGTTAACTGAACTTAATGGAGATCCGTTTCTTTAAATTGTTAGGTGGTAGTAGCAATGACGTGCATATTTTAATTCCAAAATTCAGTTAGGAAAGTTTGACCATTAATTGTATATTATCAGGTAGTGTTGTAGTAATGATCGTGGAGGGAGTTGTGAGAGAAAGCTAGAACATCAGTTTCCAGATTATGCATCATCGTCGTCATCCAACGTCAATAATGAGCTTGCAGGTAAGTTTGAAATGTGTGTGTGATTTTTTAATCGGTAAGTTTGAAATTTTCTGAGCAGTGTCTGAAAACTCCAAGTCTTCACACATGCATTATTAAACTGTGAACAAACAAAATCCAGTTGTTGGTACTATTTTATAAGGTCCTGTCTCAAAAGACAAAGTAAAAGAACAATTAAAACAAAATCACGCGTAGGAGGATTATGGACTCGTAAGTTAATAAGCTGAAAGAACATTAAATTGTTCCAAACATGTCTACATTTTAGAGTGCATGGTTTATGAGTGATAAATATACTTTAAAAACATGGTATGAAGTGTGAAAAAGCTGCATGTGGTCCTTTTTGGAGGTTGTGTTTGAACTTGAAGTCCATGCCTCAGGACAAAAAATCTACATATTCAATGTACAGACAGACATATTTTGTCTCTTCTATTCTCATCCCATTTTCAAATTGTGGTAAAAGCATTGTTCATGTTCTCTTTTTCCTGTGGAGTTTCCTCATAGATCCTCCTGCTGAGAAAGGGTAGCTAATGGCTAAGGTAAGGTCAGGATCCCAGTCCTGTCTGTCCTCTCATTTCAAAATGGTACCTTTGTTATTCACTTTCATTAGATTAATTGTTTTCATTTTCTTCTGCAACATCTGCAAGGATTTTAATGCTGCCACATGCAACTCATAAATGCAGACTAATCCTTTTATCACTTCCTTCTGATTGTGATATGCTTCCAGAAAACTGAATTAAATTCACTCGTTGGAGTTGTTTGAGGGCAGTTGAACACAAATGAAGATATTAACTGTAGTTGGTTTGGACCTCATTGATTTTGACTCCCCACCTGGTCCATACTTCTATTACATCATTGGGTTATAGCAACAGTTATCGCTTGTTTTCTTAACTATTTTATGTACAATATGTCCATGGCATTGTTACAAAAGCCATGCTATGACCTATACATACTTGTATGAAAAATTGAGAGAAGGAAGAATAAAGAAAGTTGGACATAGATTGCGGTTGTACCTTCAGAGAATGATTCGAGCAGAATCAAATAAATTGTCAAGTTTCTTACTCTCCAGCAATTAGATAAAACAAAAAGAAAATGCTTCTTTTCTCTATGATATTCTGCTTTCATGCATTAACTAACCATGTTCATAGCATGTGCACTGGAAGCATGTCATTTTCATTCAAAAATAGATATATTGGAACTAAATTTAGTTCATTCTGCTGCACAATGGAAGGTTCTGTCAAATGATGAAGGGGCATTAGGTATCCGAACTTCTGTACAATTCGGCTGTAACTTCAGTGACCTATTCAAATAAGATTTTCTACGATGATTGGAATAGAAAAGCTTCAAATGGGCTACAGAATGGCTGGGGATTTAAACCTCCTTCCCTGTTATCAGAACATAATGTTAAAGTTCTTGTTTGCGGCAAGTTGGAAAAAGAAAAGTGTAAGGCTTGAACTAGTTGCTATTGCCCAGTAGCTTTTTAGGGAAAATAAATTTAACATTACAGATGCATAACTTCAATGCTTCTCAATTGGAAATTACTTTCATATCGTTGGAATCTTAGTTTGGTTTTTTATCTATTCAGATGCATTGATTTAGTCCCTCTATTTACTGTTCTGACCCCACTGCAGAACCAATGTCCTATTTGATTGATACATCAATTTGCTGCTTCAATTGGACAGATACAATACTTCTCAACAGATAACTTAGCATTGACATCAGTAGATGAAGATTTCAACACTTACAACTTCAGAAATTTAGACGGGAAGTCACCGCAATTGATGCATTTAGATCAACTCCTCCGGAAGTCAAGGCACAAATGGTCTTACATCTACCAAGTATTTATAACGGCTATGAATATTGAGAACCAAGAGATTGTGACATCAAGAAAACAACACATTCTAAATATGGGAACGATTTTGGTCATTATGAATGAGATGTCTGGTTTATTTCTGTTTGAAAATTCTGCCCGAAGCTTGTTAAGTTTTTATAGTCTTATACCTTGAAGAAAGGAGGAAGCTTACTTTAGTTTTACACCACTGAACAACTATCGGTTATTCTCAGCTACCAGGACAATTGAAGGGGTTACTGTACTGGCCTTTGACTCTTCAGTGTGGTAGAAAACCATAACCCACACAGCAGGAGATAGTTTCCTGGATTATATCTTTGATGCTGTGCTTGTAATGGAACCCCAGGTCTTTTAACTTCTTTGAAGATATTTCTGAAGGTGGTGAAACTTGATTTTCCCCTGCAATCCTGGACGTACAAATAATAACAAAGAAAAGTGTCAAATATCTCTAGGTAGCATAAATGCAGAATAGTTTTTAGCTTTTAGCATCAGGAACCTTCGAATACTTGAGTTAGGATACGCTTTGCCAAGAATATCAACAAGTTCAGACATTACACAACTTTGCGAACAGCAGATGTATCGGCCTTCTGCTCTAGCATGCTGCATCAGAAATAGATGTGCATTGCATATATCTTCAATATGAACTAATGCAATCGAACCCATTCTTGCATTCACGGCTGATAATATTGAGAAGAAACTTGAATCTCCTATAGAAAAACAAAGCCTACCTGTTACGAATTATGCAAAAATAGGTCTGCACACTGACCTTGTTCTAATAGATCATTTGTTATATTTTTATCAGGTAAATTAGGTTTTAGCAAAAGAGAATTGCAACTCCAGGGATAAACAGGTCTGCTCACCCGTGATTGGAGATAAGAGAACTTGAATGCTTGATGGAACACTTGAAGTTAGGAATGGACCAGCAACAGTGGTTGTAATAACTGACACGAGATCAATATCATTCTCTTTGGCATAATTGAATGCTGCTTCTTCAGTGAGAAGCTTGGAGAGCACATAAACCTGCAAAAGCCAGTAACACCCAACAAGTGATTTTAACTTTTTTATATGCAATGTTATGGATAAACACGGTAGAAAATTTACCCATCCAGCAGCTTTCATTTTGCAGATACGATCAACGTGAGCCTGGCAAGTTTCATCAACTACTGCTCTACAATTTCCGGCACCATCTATAGCACTTAGGGTGCTGATGGAGGACGTGAAAACAATTCGTCTCACTGTCTTGCATTTCCGGCTGGAATTGAGAAGGTTTAACGTTCCTTTGATTGCAGGATCAATAACATTTGACTGTACATACTTGTCTTCAAGTTTACAAATAACGACAATCTAAGTATGTGAATTACACAAACAATCCAGATTTAAGGTGTTCCGTGGAAGTTACTAATGTCTTCCATTTCGGGAACACTGAATTCCATTGCAGCTGCAACATGGAATACTCCATGGCAGCCCTTGACAGCCTCATCAAAGCTGCCTTCTTCTTGCAGATCAGCTTTGAACAATCTCAATCGGACGCCGCCAGTCCACAGGGGTAGCAGATGCGTTACTTTTTCTGAGAATTTACAGTCAACCTCTAAACTGTATTCTATAACACTATTTTAAACATGCATGCTAAGTGATACAGAGGCTAGATGAATCCTTGGTGAATTCTAGGTTGTGTCAACTAAATTATGGCGAAATAAAAGTAATTAGTTATTACATACTAAATTGAAATCTTATTTGGTAAAAGTAATATTAATTCATAAACAACTCAATTGGAAAAGTTGAAGAAGAAAAGAACGCTAAAACTTGTACTAAAGGCTATTTCTTAACTATTAAACTTGTATTTAATATAGTTTTTTGAAATAAAATGTAGTTAAAAGTTAATAAATCTTTTGAAATCGTATCATATTACAAGGGTGGTTTGATATTAAGGTGCTAATAAATTTCACAAAATTTGTTAAACTCCCAAGATGCGAAATTATAGGATTATCAGTAATATTTTCATTTCATAGAAAGACATAAGAGGCATAAGTTTTAACAACAACAACAACACTCAGTAGAAATTCTGTTGAGATAAAGTCTGAAGAAGTCTAATAGTACGCAACTTTATCTCTAATTAGTAGAAAAACTATTTCCAAATGACTCACATAAATGAATGAAAGACATAAGTTTTAGACGAAACACTAATAATTGTTTCTAAATTTGTTAGGTCAAAATTTATTAGAAGTGTCATATTATTTTGTACAAATACTAGATAAAGACTTATTTTTGACGCCTACCTTATTTTTGTTCAAAACAAGCTGATATTATTATAAATGGTTTTATGAAAAATGTTATTCATACATCAATTTCTGCAAAAAGCTAATTTTGAAATTAGTTAATTGGTATTGTTTATTCAATTTTGATACATAAATTGTTAGTTTTAGATCTACAAATTGTGGGATGGAGGGCACAACAATTTATCGAGCGTTTTTGCAAAATCCAATGATGGAGACTAAAAGGGGACATGGTGTAACATTTTAGAACTCCAGTTAAGTATAAAACAACATGGGCGGTGAGTGGGGATGTGAATCAGATGTGGTAAGGAGTAGCCCCCGTGGTGAGAGAGATCGCCAAAAAACTCTTAGGGGTTTCTAAAAGACTAGGGGAGGGCAAATGGAATCCTGATGGTGGTTAGACGAGATCCAAGAGACGGTAAAGGTGAAGAATAAAGCTTTTAAAAATCTGTTGGAAAGTGCTTCTGAGGTGGAGCGAGTGACTAGCAGAGTACGGTATCGACTAGCAAAACAAAAAGCAAAGAAGACTATCTTCGTGTCTAGAGGAGCAGCTTACGAGAATATGTACCGAGAGTTGGATATGATCAAAGGAGCACAAAGAATTTTCAGGTTAGCACGAGATGGGACACGTGAGACGGGAGATTTCAACCAAATCTGCTGTATCCAGGACGAAGCAGGATAGGTACTCACAGAGGCCCAAGCTATCAAACAGAGGTGACAAAGATACTTTTATGGCCTTTATAACGAAGATATATTGGTCAACATAGAGTTAGAGGAACCCCTTTTATCGGAACAATATCTCAATGGGAACCCATGGGGTAAGGTCACAAGGGGAGAAATTACAAAGGTTCTGAGGTAGATGGGAGCAGACAGGCCGAAGGGCCGGATGAGACCCTATAGAGGTATAGAAGCGAATAGGTGCTGTAGGTATTGCATGGTTAGTTCAACTCTTTAATGTGATCCTCGAGTCAGCCAAGATGCCGAATGAATAGAGGTTGAGTAGGTTAATCCCTTATATAAGGCCAAAGAAGACATCCAATAATGTCACAACTATCGAGGCATCAAATTATTAAGTCATATCATGAAGATGGAGAAGGTCATTGAAAGGAGATTTCGAAGAGCTGTTTCAATATCAGGCAACCAATTCGAATTTATGCCTAGTAGGTCTACGACAACGGCAATACATCTACTTTGGAGATTAATGGAATGCTACAGGGAAAGAAAACGGAATTTGCATATAGTTTTTGTAGATTTGGTGAAAACATATGTCAGGGTTCCTAAAGAACTCATATGGAGGTGTTTGGAGGCAAAGAGCATTCCTAGGACTTATATCAAGTGATTAAAGATACGTATGGATGAGCATTGACTAGTGTAAGGACGATCGGAGGCGACACAGAAGCGTTCTTTATTGGTGTTGGACTACACCAAGGCTCAACTTTAAGTCCTTTTTTGTTCACATTAGTGTTAGATGAACTTACTAAACATATTTAAGGAGAGGTATCTTGGTGTATGTTATTTGTGGGCGATATTGTCCTGGTGAATGAGACCAAGGAAGGAGTTAATGCCAAGTTAGAACGTTGGAGAGAAGTGTTGGAATCGAAAGGTTTTTGAATGAGCCGGTCTAAGACAAAATATTTAGAATAAACCTTTTTAGGTAGCCAGATGGTACATGAGGCGGCGGTAACAATTGGTATTGCTATTGTACCACAGATATCGAGTTTTAAATACCTAAGGTCCATCATTCAGAGTAATAGTAATATCGTATTAGATCTGGGTAGGTCAAATGGCGGAGTGCATCAAATGTTCTCTGTGATAAAAAGGTCCCATAAGACTTAAAGGGAAGTTCTATAGGATAGTGATTTGGTCAACCATGTTATATGATGCAAAGTGCTGACCTATTAAACGTAGACATATGCAATAGTTGTTGGTAGCAGAAATGTGAATGCTTAGGTAGATGTGTGACATTATCCAAAGAGAGAGTGTGAATAATAAGGTAGTGAGAGTCAGGCTACAAGTGGCTAGTATCTCTGACAAGCTGAGAGAGAAGAGGCTTAAGTGGTTTGGGCATATGAGCAGGATGCACTCTGATGCTCCGGTCCGACGTGGCGAGAGAATAAACCTTAAAAACTATAAGAGGCGAAAAGGGAGGCCTTACAAGAACTGGAGGGAGGTGATCAAGAGAGATAT
>JANZLX010000213.1:40922377-40944087 GCA_025531955.1 Erythroxylum orinocense
GTTGACTCCGATGTTCCTACATAAAATTCAACACAATTGCAGTATCAATTGTCCCAATAACGATTATGCAAAATTGGCAATAATTAGTGACAAAGAACTGGCAATTTGCAGATTATAAAAACTTGATGCATGGAACTAAATTAAGCATAAAATCATAAATCAAGAGTCAACAAATGCATAATTACTAAAGAAAACAGGCCTAATTTATAGTATAAATTCGGTTCAATCACATGTAACCTAGGTTGAATTGTTAGTGCTGCAATTTTTAGTTTGGCTATGTTGTCGTTAATTATGAGAAGTGTAGTAGTTTTAATTTTCTCTCTGTCTTTTTTACGGGTTTTGGCTGGGTGATTTGTGACTTTCTATAGTTGAATATCATTTTATACTTCAACAGCAATTGAGAGTGGTCATTGAGAATTTTGCAGCTAATTTCGTTTTTGGTTTATACATACTTTTGGTGCTACTACTCATTGTTGGTGGAGTATTGATTGTGTGGTTATCTTTGGTAATTTATGGTGTATGAAAAATCCAGACGTTTTTGTAATATCTGTAGCTATTATTTTTCATCTATTACATGGCCTTTTGTTGGGGTGATTAAATGTTGATTATTTGGTTGTTGATAGTGAAGCTGGTGCGAAAATTCCAACAGCTAATTATGACAATACTCTTAGTGAACAATTTTCCAATTTGTCATTGAAGGAGCTGAATTGATTAGGGAATTTGTTTTTCTTATCTTAAGTGTATTCACTTATGTTCTTTATTATTTTAATCACTTGAGTTATTTCCTTATTATCTTTATCATTAAAAGTTGTTGAGAAAAATCCTCTGTTGAGGCTAGCAGGAGTCAGTCGTGTTATTGGATGTGAATTACTTTTATGGGTTATAAAGATGAGAGATAGTATCAAGGGTTGATTGAGTCGGCTCGATAAAACCTTGTATAAAACCATTATCATTAGTGAAAGTATTAAATTGGGTGAGGGGGTCCACAGACGTAGGCAAAGTAAGCTGAACTACGTTAACAAAGTTCTAATGTTGATTTGCATTTGTGCGTTTAATTTTTCTATTTTGATTATGCTAGAATCAACCATAACCGAATCAGAAATTTTGTAAAACTATGGCCTATTAGAATATCAATTGGTATTAGAACGGGTCACCGAATCAGAATTTAGTATGATAAGTTGGTGCAGATTTGTGTTTCGCGAATATGGCTACAAGAGAAGGAGCATCAATTGCTAGGCCTCCACTGTTGGCTGGCTCCAATTATCCCGTGTGGAAATCTCAAATGAGAGTGTTTATTCAGGCATAAGGAACAAAAGTGTAGAACTCAATGTTACATAGATGGAGTTATAACTAATGACAAGGGATAATTAGTATTGAAAGATCCATTTGAATGGACAAGAGCTGAAGAAGGGAGAGCACTTGGAAACTCTCAAGTTATGCTTGCCATTTTTAGTGCCATTGATGAAGGTCTCTTTTCAATGATATCAGCTTAAGAATCAGCAAAAGAAGCGTGAGATACTTTGCAAACTATACATAAGGGATCGAAATCTAAGATAACCTCAAAACTTCAAATGTTGGTTGTGAGATTTGAAGAGCTTAAGATAGATGAGAGTGAAACTATTGGAGACTTTCATAAGAGACTGCTTGACATAGTAAATCAAGTACATCAACTCGGGAAGAAATACTTTAATATGGAACTTGTTAAGAAGACATTAATATCATTACCATCGAGGTTTATGCCAAAAATTGTAGCCATTGAAGAGGCTCATGATATCAATGAACTGTCGTTGGGTAAGGAAATTGGGATTCTTATCAATTTTGAGATGAATTTTTTAATGGATAAATGAGAGAAAAGCAAAGGATTGGCATTGCAAGCTAAAACTGGTGAAGTTGTGAATGATGTAGGAGATGAATCTGACGAGAATGAGGATCTGGTATTATTGACAAGAAATTTCAATAAGTGGTTGAAGAAAGTGAAAAAGGACAAACCCGAGTTTAGGCAAAATAGTGGGAGTTCATTGAGCAATAACTTCAAACAACAAGCTAAAACTAAAAAAGGTGAAAGAAAATTGATGAACATTCAATATCATAAATGTTAAGGCTTTAGACATGTGCAAGCAAAATGTGTTAACATATTGAAGAAGAAAAAAAAGGAAGTCTTATACCAGCAGCTAAAGTGTGAATGAAATCCAAAAGTGAGTATGGTGGTGAAGAGGAATTTGTAAGTAATGTTGCGTTGATTGCTTTATATAGCAGAAGTCTAGTTGTTTGCTTAATAGTAACCAAGAAGGAAGAAATCTATGATGAAACCATAGATAAATCAGCTCAAAATTTTGGGGAAAAAGCAGATGAATCAGTCCAAAGCTTAATTTTAGATTATGACAGTGATGACAATGACTCAGAGAATAAAGACAAAGATATTTACAAAGCTTATGAACTAATGTATGAAAAGTGGGTGCAAACATGTGAGAAGAATAAAAAAGTTAAAGAAGGAAAACTCTACTATGAAGAACATCATTCAAGATCTAGAGAAGAAATTATTATCTGTAATAGATGAGTTGAATGAAACTACGTTAAAGCTGGTTAGCATGAAAAAAGAGATAAGAATGTTAAATAGAGGTACCGAAAAGTTAGAAAAATTGCTGGAAATCGGTAAGATCAAAGGGTCTCTAAGGTATTGGCTACAAAGGTGAATGCTCTAAGTCAAATGATGAAAATAATGATACAATCAGACCTATCCAAAGGGAAATCACAAAGCAGGATCAGAGGTTCATATCTGCATGTCATTTTTGTGGAGTTATTGGGCACATAAGACCAAGATGCTACAAGTTGTTACAAATGTTATTTCAAAGAACCTAAAACTGAAAAACTATACATTCCTCTCTAAATTTCCAGCAGTAGCCCATGATACCGAGGCACACATGGGTCAAAAAGGGTCAATTGCAAGCACTTGTAGTTTTTAAATCCACAGAGGCTACTTCTCTAATGGTTGATATTTTGATAGTGGATGTTCACATCATATGATAAGAGAAAGGAGCTACTTAACAGATTATCAAAGTTGTATGGATGGGCATGTGACTTTTGGTGATGGAAAGAAGACTTCGGTGATTGGTAGAGGAGCACTATACATGGATGAACCGCCACACCTCAAGAATGTGCTTCACGTTGATGGATTAGAAGCTAATTCGGTAAGTATAAGCTAACTTTGTAATAATGGTTTATTGGTCAAATTTACAAGTGATGAGTGTAAGGTGTTAATCGAACAAGGATAATATCTTCTGAGTGAGAGACGATTAGTAGACAATTGTTATATATTTCAAGTCATTGCCACTTATAAATTAGCCTTATATGACGACAATATAGATCTATGGCATTAAAATTTTGGGCACATTAATTATGAGCTTAATAGCAAGTTAAAGGAATTGGAAGCTGTGAAAGGTTTGCCTATAATGAATAAAGAAGGTAAGAAGGTATGTAGTGTTGGACCCTGAAAATTTTTCTTTAGGTTAACCATGAGTTAAAATAATTTGGAGGTTTTGATAGATTTAATTGTTGGAGTTATAATTATGTCAAAGTTAGTAGGATTTATTAAATGGGTAAGTGGAATTAAAGTGTTCATTTAATAAGGATGTTCAAGGACATTTTTGAGAGATCACTTAAGCATAAAAGAACATAAGCTTATAAGGAAGGCAAAATGGGCTTTTTGGACTCATTAAGGGTAGAAATGGAAGAAGAACATGTTGTATTGCTTGTTAAGAAGAGAAAAACATGAATTGAAGGGGGAGGAGAGTGAAAACGAAAATAGGAGAGAAGAAGAGTGGTTTCAGTGAAAGAAGAGAAATCAAGTTGTTAAGGTAGGTTAACCATCTTTTTTCTTGCCTTAATAAAGGAATAAGTTGTGTTGAGGATGAAGGAGCTAGAGAGAAAAAAAGGTCTGTGTTGGAAAAAGATGGATTAGGAGAACCCATTTGATTTTAAGGTTTCTAAACTAGGTTCTAAGCTTTCTAACCTAGATAGGGTATGGGTAGGTTATATTTAAGTTAAATTTATGTTTGTTGAAATTCTGTAATTTTTGAAGTTTATGTATTTCATTGGAATGTTGTTTTAAATGGAACCTTAGTTGTTTTAGGAAACCAAGGGAATCCTACCAAAGAGTAAGGGGAAAGGAAAGCTTGACTTGGATTTTTGCAAGCTAATTAGTTGGGTAATTTATTTATAGTTATTGAGTGATTAGGCAAATTCTTACCTATATGTGTGTACGTGATTTCTCAAAATGGATTTTGCTTGAAATTGAATTGTTGTGACTTGACTGAAAACAAAATACATGTTGCATTATGATTATGTTATACCTCAAACGAGGTCATGACTTTTGTATTCAATGAAAAGAAGACAGAGCATAAAGTATGAGCATATAAGAAAATGAATATGTGCTTTTGTTTGGCCGAGAGTGGAACCATTCTATTCATCACGTGCAAGTTGACAAGAGCCTTCTCCCGGCTGCCTGTTTTTGGCATATGAGCTATGAAATTGGACTTATTCTGTTCATGGGGTAAACTTCGGTTTCTCCATTCTATTTCCGTAGAACGCTCGAGTCAATTGGATGTGCATTGCATAATTGAATTGTCAAGTTTGGTGCATAATTGAGTGTTATGTTTAAGGGTTGAAGTTTATGCTGTGTGTTAAAAGTTTGAGATAAATGGATCAAATGATTAAATTACTTGACTGAATGGAAGGCTGCTAGAATTATTGAATATACACCTGTATAGACACATGCTTGAATTTGTGGTCAATTGCCAATAACTATATATATATATATTAGCCACTGACCTGTGTAGCTCACCCCGTTATTCCCTCCTCAGGTGCAGAACGAGAAGGGTGGCAATCCTTATAAGGCATCGAAAACTCCAAGATATTAGGAACTTTTGTAACTAAGTTAGTTTGATCACTTTTGGATAGCTACATAAGCATGTAAACATTGAGCATTGTACACGTTGTATTTTGTGTTAAGTCTTTATTTATGATGTAAATTTTTAATTAAAGCTAGGTTTGAGCTTTTGTGATTTTTGGCAAATGAGTTTAGAACTAAAAAGTTCCCCATGTGTTGTGCACGTCCCTTGGTAGTTGCACATTTTAAAAATCCAAGTCTCGCCTAGGTATAAAAATTATGTGCCGAATTCAGGGAAAAAACTGGACTAATTTAGATTAAATTAGTCAAAGTTTCCCTCTGGAAAGTTACAGCTTATCTTTCTAGCTTTCCATCAGTATGTAGTAGGAAATAATTGGGCATAGGAGTCAAAAGTTATGGTCTTCATAAGGGGAGACGTATCATCTGTAAAGATGCTTCGTCTGTGATCATATCATCTGTGCTGACGTCATTTCGTCTTAAGACTTTGCTTCATCTTAAGTTGTCTCCATTTGTCTGCCTTCTTCTATTTTTCTGGTTCGTGGCATTCGTCTGCCTTCTTCCATTCATTTGCTTCGTGGCATTCATCTGTCTTTTTGGCATTCTTCTGCCTTCTTACATTCGTCTGCTTTTTAGCATTCGTCTGCTCCATATTCATCTGCCTTCTTACATTCGTTTGGCTTGTAGCATTCGTCTGTTGTTCCGCATTCATCTGCCTTGTGGCATTCGTCTGCTGTTTCGCATTCGTCTGCCTTGTGGCCTTCGTTTGCTTGGTGACATTTGTCCGCCTTGTAGCCTTCATCTGCTATTCCGCATTCTTCTGTTCCGTGGCCTTCGTCTATTATTTGGCATTCATCTGCTTTGTGGCTTTCATCTGCTATTCAGCATTCGTCTACTTCATGGTCTCCGTCTGCTATTTGGCATTCATTTACTTCGTGACCTTCTTCTGTTGTTCGACATTCGTTTGCTTTATAGCATTCGTCTGCTCCATGTGCGTCTGCTTTGTGGCATTCGTCTGCTTCTCTACATTCGTCTGCTTTTTCGTATTTGTCAGCTTTTCCACATTCGTTTGCTCTTCCGCATTCGTCTGCTTTGTAATCACTTGTCTGCTTTCTGTTTTCTCTATAGTTGACCCTCTACTTCTTCTGTGCACTGTTCATCTTGAATCGTCTGGTCAAATTTTTGATCGTCCTAATGATAGAATCCATCTTCAAGGTCTTTATGGAAATTGTAGGTCTTGAAGTCTTCTTTCGATAGTCCAAATAATTATTAGGTCGTCAACTATAGAGAAAGTTATGCATTTTTATCCCTAAACAAGTTCGATAGGGTCAAGGACAGTATTGTCTCTGTCAAATGCCTACGAATGTTGGGCTTCAGAAGTGGGGTTCAGCATGTAGTGCATGTCAAATGGGTAAACAAATGAGAATGCCACATAAAAGTTTAGTCACGCTACTTCCTCACGCATTTCAGAATTAATTCACATGGACTTGGTTGGTCCAACGCAGCATGCTAGCATTAGTGGAATGAGATACTTTTTAGCTTATGTTTATGATTATTTTAGATACATTTGGGTATCATTTTTAATATATGTGTAGGTCGTGAATATGAAAAATATGACAGTGTTGAAAATCCGATCAAATTATGGAAGGGAATTTAAGAATGCAAGCTTCAATGATTTTTGTGACAAATATGGTATCATACAAGAATTTTTAGCACATAAAACTCCACAACAAAATGGAGTTGCAAAGAAGAAGAATCAAACTCTTCAAGAAAATGTCAGATCTATGTTAAATGGAAGAAAAATATTTTTGGGCAAAAGTAGTAAATACGACATGCTATATATGCAACAGAGTTCATCTTAGAAGTATATTAAACACGACATCTTGTGAACTATGGAAGGGAAAGAAACCAGATATTTACTTTCATATTTTTGGCAGTAAATGCTATATTCTTAAAGATCGGGAATAGCTCGAAAAATTAAAAAAGAAAGAGTGACTAAGGGGTCTTCATTAGCTGTTCAACCCACAATAAAGCATACCGAGTGTTCAATCAAAGAACCAAGAAAGTGTTAGAGTTCATAAATGTTATGGTAGATGCTGTGTCTCAATTAAATGGTAAAATGGTAGAAGAAAAATCACAAAACTAGCCTTGCAGTCTAGCTCAAACAAGCAACGATGCAAGAACCAAGACATCTTATGCAAAAATAATTCCTTTAAATAATCAAAATTCAAGAGAAGATGATTTGAATAGGGATCCTCCCTCACGGATCAGAAGAGGTCATCTAGTTGAAAACATAATTGGAGAAATTAGTGAGAGAAGAAAAATAAGGGAAAGAAAGAGAGTTGATTATCGTGAATTTGTGGGACTTTTATGTTACACTTCTTAATTCAAGCCTAAAAATTGTATAGAAGCCTTACGAGATGAGTTATGGACAACAACTATTTAAGAAGAATTGACTCAATTTGCTGGCAATGACGTTTGGGAATTGGTGTCAAGACCATCTGATGTGAATGTGATCAGAACAAAATGGGTGCTTCATAATAAAAATGATGAAAGAGATAATGTAACTAGAAATAAAGCAAGGTTGGTGGCTCAAGGCTCCTCTCATATTGAACGAACTGATTTTGATGAAACTTTTGCACCAGTGGCAAGACTTGAGTCGATTAGACTACTTTTAAGTATAGTATGTGTAAAAGGCTTCAAGCTTTATCAAATAGATGTGAAAAGTGCATTTTTGAATCAGTTCATACAAAAAAGGGTATATGTTGAGCAATCGAAAGGATTCATTGGTTCAGTCCATGTTGATCATGTTTTTAAGCTAACGAAGGATTTTTATGGTCTCAAAAAAACGTCAAGGGCTTGGTATCAAAGGCTCACTCAATACCTACTCAAGCAAGGTTATGAAAGAGGTGGTGATGATAAGACCCTATTTCTTAAAAAATTCAGATCTAATTTGATGATTGCACAGATTTATGTTGATGATATTTTGTTTAGTTCCACTCATCCTAAAATGGTGGATGAATTTGAAGATCTAATGACACATGAATTTGAGATAAGCACAGTTGGTGAATTGAACTTCTTTTTGGATTTGCAAATTAAACAATGCAGGATGGTATCTTTGCATCGCAAACACAATAAGCAAAGAATGTAGTAAAGAAGTTTGGACTTGAGAATGCTCGGTATGCTAGAACTCCTATGAGTGTATCTATGAACTTAAACAAAGATGAAAAATGGAGAAAGTGTTGATGTCAACTTATATGGAAGTATTATTGTTAGTCCACTGTATTTAACCGTAAGTAGATCGGATATCTGTTATAGCATTAGAGTATATGCTCACTATCAAATCAACCTGAAAGAGACATACTTAACAGCAGTAAAGAGAATTATCAGATATGCCAGCAGTACTTCTAAATTTAGAATTTGGCATACATATGATTCTACATCTTATCTAGCTGGGTATAGTGATGCGGATTGGGCTGAAAATTTAGATGATCGGAAAAGCACTTCAGGGGACTGTTTCTTCTTTGTTAACAATATGATTTCGTGGTATAGTAAAAAGAAAAATTTTATTTCATTGTCAACAATAGAAGCGGAATATATTTTTGCAGGTAGTTATTATTCACAAATTCTTTGGATGAAACAAATGTTAGAAGATTATGGAATAAATCAAAATGTGTTGACAATCATGTGTGATAACAAGAGTATTATAGACATCTCGAAAAATTTAGTTCAACATTCGAGAACAAAACATATTGACTTGAAGTATCACTTTATTTTAGAGCTCGTGGAGAACAAAATATCTACTCTTTCATATGTATCCACTGAAAAATATCTACTATCGTTGCTCCTCGAAAATTGACAAAGAAACTGGCTCAGAAATCTGTCCAACCATCTATGTATGTTATTTTTGATAGAAAATTCTGATTTAGATACTAACGAGGCTCTCATTGAAGATATTGTTCCCTAGCTCCATAATTGTACCACCACCAACTACCCCTATTGCTGCTCCTAGAAAATTGACAAAGAAACTGGCTCAGAATTCAGTTTAACCACCATATCAAGGCCATCTACTCAAAATGTTGGTTAATGACGCTATATACTATAAATTCTACACTTCCGCAGTAGCACAGAAATCAGATACTATCGTGAACCTCAAGTTAGTTCTTGATCATCCGATAAACTTGGATGAATTTTAGTTATTTTGTTTAGTATAATGTTTGAAAGAAATCTATTGCAAGTTGCATTGTTACCACAACACTTTGATTCTGATTTAGTATAAGAATTTTACTGTAACTTGGATAACAATCTCTTTACTGAATATGTTGTGTGCTATAAAATGGTGTATGTGGGGGATAGACTGAGTCCATTTGATCCCGATAGACTGAATTTATTTTTGGGGTTTGATAATCTGTTTAGGAATCTTACTTAGAGTGATGATTGGAATGTGCCAAATGATATGATGACAGTTGTGTTAACCAGAGGAGGATTAACTACTTGGCCATTAACTAGAGGAAGATTAACTGCTTGGCCATTAACTTCTGTTTTTCATGCTTATATGCTGATGTAGAATTACTTTATTATTCATAAGTTGGTTTTGGCAAATTGGTTTCTAAGTACACATGTGGTATTGGTTTATCTTGCACAATCTAAGGTTGTTTACGCCATTGGAACTAGGGAAAACTTCAATGTGGCAAACTTATCATTGGAGCAATGTTGGCAGTTATTGATAAGCCTCATTCCTTGTTATACTTTCCATGCTTAATCACTTAATTTCTATATGCAAATGGTGTTCCTCTATTGGATTTGAGTGCTCTTGAATCGGAGACATTGATGAATATCTTGCGAAGGATTTTGAATGTGGAATAAGCATGTTCTGGTGGTTGATATGCCCTATACTCCGTCTGGACCTTCTGATGCATCGACTTCTTTATCCATCAATTTGCATACTACTTTAGTTACTGAAATCGACAGGATTGAGAGTGTCTTTCAAGGAATTGATGCTCTTCGTCAACCGAAGCAAAGGGTTCTTCTTTTTTCATATGCTTCTTGATTGTACTCTTTGACATCTTTTGTACCAAGGGGAAGAACACTATGTTGGAACATTTGTTTTTTATTTTTTGCTTGGGTTTTGTTAATTTTGAATATTTGTATTTTCGGATAATTGCTTATGTTTGGATCTTATGGACTGATTAAGGGGGAGTTCTTTTGTGGTTTGTGAATTCAATGTTATATGTCCAATTATCTGCTTTAGGGGGAGATTGTTAAGATATAGGTTATGATATCTTGTTATTTAATTTTGGACATTATTTGAAAATTGGACTTAGTTGAGTTTATGTGGGACTCTTCCAAGAGATGCTTGATAAGTTTAATCCTAATTAAGATGAGATTTAAATATATAGTCTATTTTTAGGATAATGGATTCAAATGTGTAGTGGGTAGAAAAATGAATGATATTGGATGACTTGGCAGCTGGGATTTTAAGGGTGATTTTCGATCATGTTAAGTAACTGTTTGGGTTAAATACAACTCTATCTACTGCAAACAATTTAGGTGTATCACACAACCTAAGTTGAGTTGGTGGAGTTGTAGATTCAGGTGTATCACGTAACCTAGGCTGAATTATTGTTGCTTCAATTTTTATTTTGTTTATGTTGTTGTTAATTGTGAGGGGTGTAGCAGGTATGATTTTCTCTCTGCCTTTTTTGCTTATTTTGGCTGGGTGATTTGTGATTTTCTGCAATTGAATATTATTTTATTCAATTGAAACTATAGCCTATTGGAATTTTAGTTTGTTTATTCAAATTTGATGTGGCTAACTCACTTAATGTTTTAGGATTTGCCATCTTTTTTTCAACTTCTTGGAATTGGAATCCTCACCAATTGGTAGATTTATCTAAACTTTAATTGCTAGAGGTGAATGGCATTTTTCTTACTTGGTCTTTTTTTAAACGACTTGTTTTCTTCTTAATTTTTGGATTATATTTTAATTCACTTGTCTGAGAAGAACAAGTCATAAAATACAAGACGTTACTAGTAAACTGTAAAATAGCACAAAGAAACTAAGAAATTAAAATAGCCAAAATTTTGATCGGGTTGTTGAAGCCCTCAAAAGTAATTTAAATTTTCTAAACTCTTATTGTAATCGTGGAACCAGGTCAAAGCCTAAGAGAACTGAAAACTAGTTTCTTAATTTGAATTAATAAAACAAATAGGGGAGAGGGTTTATGATTAACTAACTAATAAAGGAACCAAAATAAATCAACTAAGTATTGAAGTGAGAAATTCAATGGTACTTAACTCTGATTCAAAGGAAATATCTCATCTAATTGTAACAATAGTCATTGGTCTAAAAAGAATAATTTTCACAATTCAAGTAATTAGTCTGAAACATACTAGGAATTTAGGATAGTCATAGTAAGTCTCACAATTTCGTAAATTAATATATTCAAACCCAGTATTCAAACCAAAACTTACTATCAATTGATTGGATATGATAACATTTCATATTAGTTAAATGATAGCAATAAGTTTAGTGAAAAACACTAAACCCTAAATTAAATAATTGAGACAACTAAAATTATTCAATTTAGTTTTCTTGTTTTTTATAAGTTAAATATGAAAATTCATAAATAACCTATTTGTTACTTGTATCAATCCTTCATGACAATTACAAATTACTGAATTTATGGATAATTATAGAATAATCAAAATCAAATTAAAATGTCAAATTAATCAATATTAATTATCCATGAAATATAGGAACTCTAAACAAGAAACACTTAAATTATAATAAAGTCTAGGCTTAGAACAAAACCTCAAAAAAGTTAAAACTAGAGTTTTGAAACCTTTTAAATCAAAATATTTGGATTTAGCCACACATTGTAGATTTATTTCCATCACCAAAAATAGAAGAAAAGATGAAAGATGAAGGGAAAGCATAAAGAAAACAAAAGAGGATGATGTGTAGAAGTGTTGCACGTGTTTTTCTCCTTTATTCCTACTCAAGACCTAGTCTCCTCTTTTGTTGCCAAGATCCTCATCTAAACATATTTAAATACCTACATAATAGGGTTGGAAATAAGTTTCATAATTGAATTCAAACTCTAAAGGTGAATCTAACGTTAAGCATGATTTCGTCTTATCTGTAATAATTTGTCCACTTTTTCTAAAATTCTTAATTTAACCAATAATGCTCCAATTTAATGCAATTTTCACTTGTCATCTCTAAAAATAAAATAAAAATAAAAATTTCCATTTAATCCCCAAAATATAGTCAAAATAAAAGAGATAGATCCAATTAATATAATCAAATAACATCTTATCAAATTATTTTAAATTATGTGAAGAATATATAAAATTATTATCGTATTATAATGGATAAAAGTTGTACTATGAAATCTTAGAAAAACTTCCTAATCATTAAGATTCTCGAAAAAAACTCTTAGTTTTAGTTTTCTAGAAAAATCTCTTCTTATGCTTAGATTAAAAAATAACAACCAAATATACCTAGTATGAACATTAGATATGAAATAATCAAAATTTATTAATTTGGTAACCCCAATTCAACTCTTAAACTTGACATGAATTGATTAAATTTAATTTAAATTGATAATTTAAGATAATTATAATAAATTATTAGTTTAAGTTTAATTTAATTATTTAGACTCGAGTTTAACAAACGGGTTGAATTATTATGTAAATAGCATTTGATTAGTTTACATTTCATATCTATACTATATATGTTTCGTCGTTATTTTTTAATCAAAGCCTAAGAAAAGAGATTTTTCTAAAAAACCAAAACTTAAAAAAATTGATAATTTTAAAGATCTTGTGTTATTGTAAAGTTCCTTAAACTATACGGGAGATTTATATCTTTATCCCAATATAATTTGTACATATAAGATCTAAGGGTGAGACTATTGTGACAGATAGAGGTTCCACATATGATATATTAATCACATATTAATAAAGGTTTAAAAGAAGAAGAACGAAATTAAAATCAAGGGAATAATGGAGTTGTGTTTTTTAAATCTTAATAGCTAATGTGTTCGACGTTCTAACTTAGTAAGTTTACCGATGTTACCATTCTCGAGTCACCTCATCAAAGTGCAGATGGATGAAATTAGTTGTACCTTATTTATAGGAATAATCAATCACAATGCTTTCAATCTTTTGAATTTTTTTTAATTTTAATAATGTAAGAAAATATTAATTTTTACTGACGTGACTTAATCATAACTTAATTACTGAATTAAAAAATATTAAAAGGTTCATGACCTCGTTGGTACTAGCATTAATATGTAGCAAGATGGATAAAATTCGTGCCATTTCTAAATCTTGCTTCCATTTATCTCGTTTTCTTTGTCAGAATGTAACTAATGCGAAAATGTATAAACCTTCATCTAAACCTCACAGGTGTCTGTACTGTCCACAGATTCCTCTCTTTGATGACGTTCAGAGACTGGAGTCTTCATTTCTGATGGATCCATATCTAGAGAAACATCGTCTGTTGTTGCAGAAAGAGACTTTCTGTGATGCTTTTTCTTGTGCCTCAGTTTAAGGATTCGTGAAAGGACTTGCACAATGTCCCTCATGACTGGCCGCTTTCTTGGGCCTCGGTTGATGCATTTATATGCAAGCGATGCCACTTCATTCAGTTCTCGCACGTCCAATTTCCCTTCTAGACGTGCATCCACGATTTCCTCCCATCCCACTTTTCCTTCATTGTTGAGTGCGGCCTGTTTGTTACATTCAAAAGCAGTTCGTTTAAAGAATGCAGTCGTTCTCAAGTTAACTTCCAATACACGGAGAGATAAACAAGATAGGCTTACAAGTTCAACGTATTCTAATAGACCCTGTTGAGGATTTCTGCCAGCAATTAGTTCAAAGAGCAACACTCCATAGCTATAGACGTCACTTTTCTTAGTGAAGATCCGCGTAGATATATACTCAGGATCAAGATATCCAAAAGTTCCCCGTATATTAACTGCACGTCCACCTACAATCTCTTCTCTTGAAAGTCCAAAATCGGCAACCTATGCGGATAGGAAATCCAATACTAACAAATTAGCATGAGAACCTAACAGCCATTCAAGGAACATCATTAAATTTACCAACTTTAACAACAGAACTAAAAGGACACCAAATTTATATCAGAACCATGTTACATATTCTTAACTAGGAGAAGTTTAAAAGGTCCAAAGAGACGCACTCTTGCTCTCATTGAGTCATCCAACAAAATGTTGGATGATTTAATGTCCCGATGAATAATAGAAGGAACCGCCTAACAACAATAAGTAGAAGAATTAACTAATTAGTTTCATTGTACATAAGAAAGTAACAATGTATGGGAACTAAGATAAATGTATAAAGGAACAAGGAATAATCAAGGACATCGCAAGGTTACCCCATCATGAAGATACTCCAAGCCCCTTGCTACGTCTAAGGCAATATGAACCCTCAAATCCCAGCTCAGTGGCCCATGGTTTTCACCTGCATTTATAGAAAGAAATGAGACAAACACAATAGATCCCAATGATGTATCTCTCTCACTATTGCAACAAAACCAAGGGAGAAACTGCTACAAGTTTCTAATTCTTTTCCTGGATACAACTTTCAGTGAAAGTTATCATTGGTGCAATTCTGTCAGAAATAGGTTCTCTTAAAGTGCACAAGACCCCAGATCCCGCAACTCAGCAGGATTTCAACTGGGTGTTGATGATGATGATAAGTGCACAAGAGTTTTCAAATGAAACATCTAGAGAATCCAATTCTCAATTTAAGTTGAAATTTAATAAAACCTACAATTTGAGAAGCATAAAATAAAATGCCTTCCAAACTAGCCTCCAGGAGATGGGGAAAAAAAGAAGCATATAGTATTACAAGGCGAGTTGATGTCAGCTTACAGTACAAATGAGAAGCCAAGCTCCCTTTACTCATGTAGACATATACAAGAATATTTCGACCTTTTTCGGCACAATATCCAACCAAATTCACAAGATTCCTGTGGTGTAATCTCCCCAGTAACATAACCTGTAAGTTAGTAAGCTCGGCTGTAAGGTTTAGAATAAAGGCTCAAATTACAGAATTTATCTTGGGCATAACAAGAGCAAGTTTCAAGCAGTACAGGACAATGCCCCCAGACAGTATAATTTCTGTTAAAATTTTGTTTTCTCAAACGAGTTAATACACATTTGGTGAAACTTCAGGAGTTGAATCTCCCAGGAGTCTTGTATTCCAAATGGCCCTCTACCCTTAATTGATCATGCTAGTCTATTTTGAATTCTTCAACTGGATTATGTCTGAGGCACAAATAACTGGTTTAGTTTTGTTTCTAACTTCAGGGCTTGGTTTCTAGATTTTCTTTTATAAAAACACGTGAAAAAATTTGCCAAACTAAGAGGTAGTTCGGTGATAGTACTAGCCGAGTTAGCCACCCTGCTAAGTAGTTAAATTGACAGATGAAGACCCAGATATTCTGATGCAAAACAGTTTTCTCCAAGTTGTAGCATCATAATATACACCAGTATGTTTCAGAATGCCTACTCCAGTGAGGAATCATGGAAGCTAATCAAAAATACCTCTGACTGAAACTCTTTCTCTCCTTGCTTAGAATCAGTTGCAAGCACTTTAACTGCAACAGTCTGGCCAGTTGTCATCTGAGCTTTATATACAGGACCAAATGCCCCCTGACCAATAAGTGTTGTAAAATTGCATGTTGCTTTCTGTAAATCCCTGCTTAAGCAACATCAGGAATAAAATTAAATACATGAAAATGAAAAGGAAGAAAATACTAACGGGAATATAGATGGTGTTTGTACCAAATTTTGCATGAACTATTCAAGTTACACTCACTAGTCCATTTTGTTTCACTGCAAAGTTTTAGATCCTCGCTCTGAAGGTTATACTTATTCCATGACCACTTACCGAACACTCATTTTTTCTGGCAAACTCATACTTGCTCAGAATGCCATTTCTGAGCTCTTAAAATGGTACCATAAGTTTATACAACTGTTGCACAACAAAATGTAGCATATAAAATTCAACATCAACCAGTGAGGTCAGCAATGCAGCAGGTTTAATGTAAGCATACTTGAAAGAATACTCTGGTATTCCAGATGCTGACACGACATTATTCCTCTTAAATCCTTCAATCTGGAAGGGCATGCCATTTCGTCCAGCTTTCACTGGTGATTCAGGGTCAATGGTTGAATCTGATAATATCATACCTGAATCAGCACCATTTGCTCGAATAGGTAAAGCTGCTCCCCTTCTAGAGCTGCTGTTCCCTATCTGTGAGTGCTTATGATAGCGAAGACAAATTAGTGTCACTATTGCCAAAAGCACTCCAATCACCACTCCTATCGAAATCCCAATAATCAAAGAACCTTCTTTCATTTCTGTGCTCTTACTGTGTATGTTTGTCATCGAATCGTCTGATCCATTGACACAACTGGAATATAAAGCCAAAGTCAAACGATGACCTTTCCATTGTAGACAAATAGTGACACAAGGACAATGGTAGTCTCAACATTTCTGAATTACATAAAGGTAATTATTTTCCAGAATCATTCACAACAACCGTACAAATATTTAATTGCAATGGTCATACAAGATATGGTTTAACTAAAAGGTGAAATTTAGGGAAACTATCCAGCACTCAATATCACCAAGAAAATTCTGCATGAGATGAATGTTGGATTGGAGAGAAGAGCAGAGAAGAGTACCAACATTTATCTCCGATTTAGCTTCCAGAAATAAGGAAATGTCAACACAGTGCTAAAATCACAAATGCAATTTAACCCGAAAAAGAAACGAAAATTAGGAAAAATCTGACTAGAACCCAAAAAATTGGAACTTCGTCAAAGAAGCAAGTCAGTAACTCAGAAACGTAACTTACGCATTCAAAGTGTTGCAATGAAATGGATTTCCAGAGAAGGTATTCACAGAAAAGAAAACAGATTTTTAAACATGGAACTTTCATCACCATAATTAATCAAGAATCACTCAAAAGTAACAACTATTCAACCGTTAAAAGCATTAAATACGATTATTTTTGGATGCAGAGTTGGAGAAAGCTAATCCGGAAAGAAAAACAAAACCAACCCAAGAAACAATTTCATTCATTTTCTCAATTTCATTGTCTTCCTCAACAACTTTTTTATAAGCTTACAAGCATAATGGCCAGAAAGAAATCCACAGATCAAGTTGATGTCAGGAAGAACAGAACTGAAACTCCCAAAAAAGGTCTCCGACGAACATAAGTTAAACACAATGTTAAACAAAAATGTTCAACTTCAGTCAGAAACTTACCATGTTTGTGGTAACAAAACCAGTTTGAGTTTCAAACAGTTACATGTTTCTCGGAAGCAAAAACAAAGAGAGAAGAGCGGAAGGAGTTAAGAGGGAGAGCTAAAACGGAAGTAACAAAAAAAAAAGAGTTCGGCTTCTAAGTCCGTTAGACTGCAGACAGACGAGTTAGAGACGGGAATCAAAGAGAGAGAGAAAGAGAGGTAGTGTAAGAGAGGCAGAGAGGCTTGTGCCTCTTGAGAAGGAGACCGAAAATGAAAACGAATGCATTCTTTTTTGCTAGTATTTTAATTTTATTTATATTTTATACCAACCAAGATTAATTCTTTTTAGGTTTTTTACTTTTTGATTTGAATACTTCTGCTATCATGCCCTTATTGTTTACCAATTTTTATTGAAATTCACTCTCTCAAGAACAAAGTAAAAAGTAAAAAGTTGGGTTAGCTTAATTAAGCATATATAAAGGAAATTTCAAACATGTCTGAAAACCAAATACTATTATAGCAAGAATGGTCCAAAACAGTTCTGAAAATCAGATAATGGTCCAAACCCATGATGGGAATATAATATATTGTGCTCTTTTACTAGGATGGCATTAATTTGAAATTAAAATGAGTAGACGTTGTGTAATTGCAATCTAAGAGTTTTTGGACATGAACAATTGCTTTTTTATTACTCAATTTGATTCTCCATTTTAACAATTTTAGAGATGCCAAGTTGAGTAGGGTATCTATCGCATTGAACATTAGTACAAGTTTAAAACTTTCAAATTGTTTAACTCAATAGATGCGATTAGAGTCTTCTATGTTTGTGGAACTTTACAGGGACCTCTTTTACTGATATATTCCAATGGTTACTGGAACACTCTTAACCTGCAAGAACGACACAAACTATTTATATTGTAGCTATGGGGATCGCTATTCAGAAACAGGAGCTTTCAGAAAAGGGCAAGGAAAGTAACCCCAGTCGTTTACTTAAGTGTTTATAGTAAGTGACTTTTATTTTTAAGGGTATTCCCCTACATTCTCCAGCTTTCATCTTAATTTTTATTAATTATTTACTTTTTCAAAAAAATTATAAAAAAGTCTCCCTATATATCAAGTTATTGAACGTAAATAATGCCTACCAACTCAAGTTCCATTAATGTTGATCTATTATAAGGGGAGTTAGAAATTTTATCTTTTTATTATATAAAATACAATTTATATTGAAATAAATGACCTTATCTTGTTCGGCTTAGTTATTTGATGTATCGTTAACCTTAAGATCCGATATAATTTTTCATATTGAACTCAATTTGAAAGAGATAAAAGATATTTGTTTGATATAACCTTCTAGTTTTTGCAAGGAAAAAACAAACCAGAAAGAATGTAATTTGAAGAAATACAAGCGAAATGGGTTTGGTAGGACTTTAGGGTTTTAGACTTGCTAGCTTATGAGCTATGTTGTTGAGTGTAGCTAGTGAAATGTCTTTATTCAACAGTGGCTGTAGGGTTGGCCAATTTGGAGGTTGATATAGAAATGGACCTAAACACACCTAACACCAGTGGGAAAGATTAAATGTCATATTTATATCAAAGCAAATTGAAGGGGAAAAGGAAAAGGGATGAACCCCACGTATGGCCTTTGATGAAAGTGATCCTAATCCTTGTCTACTGAAGGAAGATTAGGACAACTTAATTAATAATTCAAGACAACCATTTGAAATATATTTATAGCATTTTGAATTGGTAAACGTAAGTATCAACTTCAGCAGTACTCTAATTTATTTATTCTTTCTTCAAGTCGAATCTAATCTATTATCAATTGGAAACTTACTCTCCAATATATATTAATTACACTAGTAGAAAAAAAAAATCAAAGATCCTTGTCATAGTTGATGTTTCCCAAGAATTTAATTTTATTGGGATAAGAAACAGAAACTTGATTTGTCTTTGTTGATGTGTTAACTTCCACTACGACATATCATAAGCGAATAACATGTTACTTAATATGTTATGTAGGTATAAAATTTCGAAAGACATTAATATATATTGAGAATATGAGCACGCTTCTATTTTGAAATATGATGACATAATTTAGTAACTACTACCGTATTTTGACTTAAAAATAAATTTCAAATAGGGCGAATACATATTAATATCAAAAACTTATCATGCTACATTTTGATGCAATTATCTTTTACAAAAAATGGTGATGACCTTTTTTTTTATCATCCATATATATCTAGCTTCTGGTCTGGCCTGTTTCACGCAGAAGCCACCAGTGTAGACAATAGGAGTCGTTCACTTAACCGATAGCTATTGCAGATCTGAAACAATATGGGGTTGAGGTCACGAGAGATTTTATAATAGGCACTGAGGCACATGTAGTGTGGCACCAATGCATGCCAGGCACGAAGAGTAGACTACGTAATTTTTATATACATAGCTGAATGTCGTTGACAAGAAACCAAAGAATACTATGAAATGAAATGGCAGAACACGGCAGCTCCCAACTTTGAACGAGATAGACAACTCGCATATGCAAGCTGGATACAATTGGTGGATGTTATCTTTATAGTAATTTCTGATTAAATTAAATTAATCCTTCAAGTTCTTCCAACTATACGTGTAAAAGTAACGATTTTGATTGCCTATAGTAAGAAATTCTTGATTAAATTAATCGAAATTTTGTATTTAACAGCAATAATAGAATAAGAACGAATCCATTTTCCTGCACGTACTTCAATAGAAAACTTTGAACGTAAAAGATAAAAGTGATTCTAAGCTTACCAAGTTAATCTCAAATTTCACGAATAACCTATATATAATTTGATCTCGTTTCAAGTATAATATTATTTACTTTCAAGATGAAAGTAGAATGTAGTAAAATTTTATTCGTTTAGTCATTAATATATTAGTTCTTGGAAAGTATGCATACACAAAAAGAAAAAAGAAAAACTGAAAGAAGATCCAAATTTAGGATCACGCTTTTCGCTTCGCCAACTCCGTTATCGACAAAGCAAAAGATAGGAATGTTGATAAAAGGGTCCAAACCAATAAGCTAATAGAAGCTTTAAAAGGGGTTGCTTTAGCCTTAAGTGGGGTGTAAAAAAGTCTAGTATTTATCCCTCCAAGCCAATAAACAACTGGAAAGTTAATCGGAAAGGGGTAAAAAAAAACAGAGACAGAAGATTTTAGTCGTTGCCAATTGTGCTTTAGCGTTACAAAGCCATGTAGCACATATATTTATTTGTTTTTTTTTGGTAAATCAATAAAAAAATTAAATAAATGGACAAAAATATTTACAGAAAAATTCACAAATGAGGCTGCAAAACACCCCTTTAGTCAAGCCTAAGACGACCAATAATAAACTAGGAGACACTATAACAGAGAAAAGTGCAACCCGAAACCCACTCAACCAGTAACAACAATAAAACCAAGAAACAAAGCCAAAGCCCTAGCATACAAAGTCAAGTGGAAAGCCTAACTAATACAATCCAACCCTGAGCTAACAAGCATAGGCAAACTGAAATAAATGAGACGGCATAGCCATGGCCTCAGATTGGCCAAGAAAAAACTGCCACCAAGAAAGAAGTATTCAGCACCTCCAAGGGAAGGCATGGCAAGCAAGGACACTCCGATAAAAATCTCGAAAGTTGTGACCTGAAAAAGACTGAACAAAAAAACTTGTGAAAATAAAGGGAAAATCAAATTACCTCCTCTCGGTGTATAGGCTGAGCAGTTCCCTAACGTGGAAGATAACTCCAACGATCATGCGCTCCTCAGCCAAGGCTTCATTCCTGAAGGTTCTGGCATTACGTTCGGACCAAATATGGTAAATAGCAGTGGACAGCAGAATAGGGAAGACAGTGATAACTGAAGTTTTGGAACTGGGAACAGATAAGAACCAGGGAAGAATAGTGGAAAACGTAGAAAGAGAGAAACTGGGCAAGTGAAAATAGAAAAGACAGTGATCCCAGATAGCTTTAGAAAAAGGGCAGTCAAAGAAAATGTGGTCTATAGATTCATTAGTGGAAAGGCACAGAGAACAATGATTAGGAATATAGAGAAAAGTTAGTTTATCTCAGGTTGACAGCTTCTGCAAGAAAGCAAGCTATAAGGTAAAGGAGCATCGAGGAATACTATATTTGGCCCAAACCAGTTTGTACAAAGGGACCTCTGGTAAAGGAGGACGCAAGAATTAATAGGCTGACTCATTGGTATAACGCTTAGTTCGATTAGCTAACCATTCCAGACAGTCGGGTAAGAAAGTAGTGGGGGAAAAAGAAGGAGGGGCCAGATGTCGAATAAGCACTACAACAAAAATGACATACGGTAACAGGTGATAAATGTTATTAAATATGAATGGTAACACTAATGACCATGCTATGACAGCCCATGTTACTAAAGATATGATGCTTTAGTAACAGTTTTGACATGTTATTGTCGAGTTTAATATGACATTTATTGATAGCTATAAAAGATTTTATATTATATTTTATAAATGTTATTAA
>JANZLX010000213.1:40983865-40993935 GCA_025531955.1 Erythroxylum orinocense
ATCAGTTGATCTGTCGCTTGGCATTTTTCCTAGTCCAGGAATTATCTCCAAAAATTTCAGGAAAATTTCCTAAAATTCTCCAAAAATCCAAAATTAACAATTTCACTTTCCAAATCAATTTTCAATAACCCCAACTCACAATTCTCAAAGCAATCCCATTTATTACCAATTATACCCAGAAAATGTCAATTGAGTGCATGGTCAATGATTTTAATGTGTGCAAAAATCCAATTCATCAATGTCTATCCAAATATGATGCATTTTTATCACAATCTCACTTAAGACCACATGTACCAAATTTAAAACGATCACAAATATGATTTACTAAAGTTGCCCCGTGGATGTCCGTTAAATGGACATAGACTGGCCAAGCAATCCAAATTCATCCGAGAAGGTCCGTTAAACGGACTTGCATATCCGTTAAACGGACATGATTCATCCAAAGTGTTCCAATTCACCCGAAGTTGTCCGTTAAACGGACTCCCATGTCCGTTTGACGGACACACAATTCTCACACACCCACTTCCATTTTTTTTTATATAGTTCTAAGCTCACGTACGCCAAATCGTTAGGGTTCTAACCCTTAATAGGGGAACGAGATATTACAGATGAAAAGGGAGAAGCAATGCTTAAAAATGCATATGAGTAGACAAGGGCTGAAGAAGCAGGAGTGCTTGAAAATTCTCAAGCCCTGCACGTCATCTTTAGTACAGTCAATGAAGGTCACTTTGCTATGATATCAGCTTGTGCATCAGCGAAAGAAGCGTGAGACACTTTGCAGACTATACATGAAGGATTGAAATCTGTGATAGCCTCAAAACTTCAGATGTTAGTTATGAGATTGAAAGAGCTGAAGATGAATGAGAGTGAAACCATTAGAGACTTTCATGAGAGACTGTGTGACATAACAAACCAAGCACATCAACTCAGGAAGAAGCACTCTTACCTGAAATTGGTTAAGAAGACATTGAGATTGTTATCTTTAAGGTTTATACCAAAAATTGTAGCCATTGAAGAAGCTCATGATATCACTAAATTGTCTTCGGATAAGGTAGTTGAGATTTTTTACCAATTTTGAGATGAATTTGTGATGGATAATCGAGAGAAGAATAAAGGATTGGCATTGTAAGTTAAGATTGATAAAGCCGTGAATAATTTCCTAGATAAATCCGATGAGAATGAGGATATGCAGTTATTGACAACAAATTTTAATAAGTGGTTAAAGAAAGTAAAGAAGGATAGATCCAATTTTAGACGAAATGGTGGGAGCTCATCAAATAGCAATTTCAAACAATAAGGGAAAACTCAAAAGGATGAAAGAAAAGTGAAGAAAATTTAATGTCGTGATTATAAAGGCTTCGGACATGTGCAAGTGGAATGTGCTAACACCTTGAAGAAGAGAAAAAGGAAGTCATACCCAAGCACTTGGAGTGAGAATAAATCCGAAAGTGAGTATGGTAGTGAAGAAGAAGCTGTGAATAGCGCTGCATTAGTTACTTTATATAACAAAAGTCCAGTTACTTGCTTTATAACAACCAAGAAAGAAGTAACCAATGACAAAAAGTGAGTAAATCAGAAAATTTCAGGAAAAATGCAAACGAATCAGCTCAAGCTCAATCTCATATTATGATAGTGATGATAGTACTTCAGATGATAAAAAGGAAGATATTTATGAAGCCTATGAGTTAATGTATACTAAATAGGTCCAAACATGTAAGAAAAATAAGAAGTTGAAGAAGGGAAAATCTTCCGTGAAGAGCATCATTTAAGATCTAGAGAAGAAGTCGTTGTTTACATTAGATGAGATTGGTGAAACAAAATTGAAGTTGGTCAGTACAGAAAAAGGAATAAGAATGTTAATTGGAGGTACCGAAAAGCTAGAAAAGTTATTGAAAATTGGTAAGACTAAAAGAGACCTTCAAGGCATTAGCTATAGAGGTGAATGTTCCAAGTTGAATAATGAGAAAATTGGTGCGACTAGATCTATCCAAGGAGAAATCTCAGAGAAAAATCAAAGGTTCATACTTATATGTCACTTTTGTGGAGTAATTGGGCATATAAGACCGAAATATTACAAGTTGTTACAAATGATGTTTCAAATGGGTCAAAACCAAAAATCTAGACACTCTTCATTAAATTTCCATTAGAAACCCATGTTATCGAAGCACTCTTGCGTTAGAAAGGGTCAAGTACAAGCACAAAGATATAATGAAGGAAAAATAAGAAATTTTCCAAATTCACAGTTAATTACAACTTTTGAAGACACTGTTCAGATTGAGGATAAGTCAATTACTTCAAATGAAGAAATCAACCAGACAGTTTATGACCAAGATAATGTGGCGAGAAATAAGCCTAGGTTTGAATTTTTTCAATGGGCACAAGGACTGTGTGCTTTACATTTTTGAATTATAGTTTGATGTTATTTATTAAAAAACAAAAAAGGAGTTATCGTTTAGGCTTTCTAAATTTTTATTAATGGGTTTTCTAAGGTTCAATTGATTAATGTGTGAATGATGTTATGCTTTATGATGGGGTTTATGAATTTGATCAGTCTTATAAAGATGGAACTGAAGTGATTCTTATGTTTCTTTATTCGCTAAGATTGATCACATTAAAGGATTCTTGTTTTGACATTGTTTTGTCCTAAGGGGAAGACATCAGATTGTTTTTGGTGATTGTTCAATTCGCAGGGAATTTTTATGGTATTTTTGTGATTATTAGTCTTACTTTTTGGCATCTTTTTGTCTCAAGAGAGAGAAATTTGGATAATTGGATAATTGTTCGTTATTATTTCTTTGGATGTTTCTTGAACTTAAAGAATTTAATGGATATTCTTTGGAACTTGACGTTAGATTGAGGGGAAGTATTGTGACTTCAATACTTATATATATTCGATTATGTGATTCAAGGGAAATTTCTTATTTGTAACAAAAATGCCAAAAAGGGGGGAGATTGTTAAGATATTTATTATTTCTCAATTATTTAATTTTGGCATTTTTAATTATTGGGTCTTCAAGATAATGTTTAAAAATTCAAAGCAAGATATAGTGTATATAAGTAACATTCCTTATTTGAGTTAAACTCTGATATAAGAATTGCCGTGAAATTAGAAGTCTATCTTTAAATAAAGTTCAAGTAGATTATGTATAGAAATTGTGTTTCTTTCTACTGTAGCAAGATAGGCTTACGTGAGTGATTTTATTGTTGGTGTCTTGATTGATTGATTAAGCGTGTACGGGCACATCATAGTGTACTGTGAGATAGCTAAAGGAGTGCGATTGTGTGCGTAATTTTCTTGTCTAAAAGATTCCTATGTGCGTGACCCAACTTCTGCACTTGAAACGTCAATGACTTGGTAAAGGTTTTGACTAGGTGTTTATTTGATGTGGTGTGCATGATCTTGCTTCTGCTATATACACATGTGATGTTTTCTGGTATGGGTTGACAGTGAATGGACATGTGTATGGTGTTGTCTTGGATATGATTATTTGCTGTTTTGAGGGAAGCTTGTGTGTGACTTGATCATATTGGTGCGGGTTGATCTATGGTGAATAGGCAGATCACATTGCTGGGTGTGCAGAAAATTAGGAGATAGCTGAAAGTGTGTTGTGGTGTGCGTGAGTCATCGTTTTGAAAGGTGGTGTCGTAGGCTAAAGGAAAGTTAGGTTGTTTGCGTGAGTTGTTATACTTGGTGTCTTCATTTCGCTGCTGTGAACTAATATTGGTATTTGTGTGGATCAGCCCTTAGTTTGTGGCGATAGCTTTCAGACCTGTTTCAATGGAGCTGAATCTAAAAGGAAGTTGTTTTTTTGTTCTTTCTCAAGTGTTCTTATTTATTTTTAATTTTTGTTTAACCACTTGAGTTATTTATTTAGTGTTATTTTGTTAAAAGATTGTTGAGAAAAATCCTCTGTTGAAGTTAACAAGAGTCGGTCGTATTATTAGGTGTGAAATTCTTTCACGGGTTGTGAGCACGAAAGATAGTGTCAAAAATTGAATGGTGTCAGCTCAGTAAATCCTTGTATAAAACTATTGTTAGTAGTGAAAGAATTAAACTAGCTAAGGGTCCTTCAGATATAAGTAAGGTATGTCGAACTGCGTCAACAAATATCAGTGTCAATTTATATTTATACAGTTTTTTGTTATTTTTATTGTGCTATAAAAGACTGCAATAAATTGAAGATTTTGCGAAATGACTACACCCCTACGGTTTTTAACTTATCAAAATATGCCACTATCTTACTACTATATTTGTTCAATAGTTTTATCAATAATTTGCAGAAAAGAGGGTCTCAGAGGGCCTATATCCTTCTATCGTGCTTTTTGTTTTTGGTATCTTGCTTGGACTTCAAGCACTTTTCCTATTGGAGACACTTAATCGACCATTGTCTGACACAATGAGTAGAATGTGTGTTAACTAATACATAGAACTCTCTCTTTGAACCTGCTGGTTCAAGGCGGTGCCTCTCTGTAATCTGTATTTCGGTGTCCATTATACGTGATAGTCATTTTGGTTGCCCGCATATGTAAGAAAACATTACCAATTCTGAATATTTCATATCCTTTTGCTCCTAAGTGTCCGATATACTTGACATTGCCATTCTAGTAGTACATGTAGGTGTCCCGAAATCAAGGAAAATGATGCGTACTCTCGGGTAGTGTTTATTCATAATTCGTGGACGTTACAATATAATAAAAATATTATTATTATTAATTTTTAAAATGATAATTTTCATTATATTATAGAGCCTGTAAATTATGGAAGCCAACACTTAGAGGCCACCTAGTCTGTGTTCGAAAATTAATGTTACCATTTCTGCAATTCTTCGTATTCTTATGTGGGTCTATAGATTATTCTGTAGTGTACATGGACCGATCAGATATAAGTGAAATGGAACGAAGATTGTGGTCTCTTAGTGTATTTCAAATGTGAAATCAATTGTTTGATATTTGATTGTAGATTGGACTTCTTGTCACGAACAGAAGCGGATCAGATTCCATAATGGGGACAAAAACTGAAAGCCAATTGTAAGTTAATATATAATCTCCAGTATCGTAGGAAAGTGGTGCGAGTCAAGAAAAAGCTAGATGATAAATATCAGTTTAAACTGTAGTAGAATTGAAGGGTAATCAACACAATGTTTGAAAGTAACTAAGATCCCAATCTTCAAAACTTATACCTTTAAGGATAGATCGGAAAGCAGGTGAGGCATATATTGCCTCTTCGTTGGTGAAATCACTTCATGGGGAGTTCATGATCTCTCTGTGGTTTAATTTTAACTTTCAGAAAAAAGTTGTTGGTGGAATCATTTAAACTGTTGGGTGAGTATACCTTTTTTTTTTCTCCCTTGGATTAGTTTATTACAAGGTCAAAGATGTACGCTTCCAAAGTAGAAGTATGAACTTGATATCTGTTTATACTTGGAAAGGAACGTAGAAGATTACAAAGATGTATAAAACTAACTCACTGGCACTGCTTATTCTGTTCTATATTTCTATTTACCTGTCAACCGAAAGAACTAAACGGCAGATTGTTGCTAAATTATAAATGGGGCTGCCGAGAATGTTGGAATGGCCGGCGCGAAGTGATTTCCCCTAGAAATGCAAGAAAACAAAAGTTTAGGCTTTTGAAAGCTGTTTCATAAACGCTTCTTTTAGTAATTTACGTTAACAATAGCTGACAATAACTATCAGTTATAAAATTTTAATTTTTATCTTCTCTTAAGTTCCGTATGAGTTTTTCATTTCTCCAAGATTTTTTAATCTTTCATTATTATCATTCGTCCTGTTTAGTGTAGAACTGAAAAAATGGTAGTCGAAGAATAAGTAATTGAAAAATGCCGTATATAGTATCAATGCAATCAACATATTGAAATAAATGCGTGGTGTAGAAATCAAAAGCATATGATATAAAGTCTAAATCAAAAGCAGAAAAATATGTCAAGTTGGAAGGAAAAGAAAAATTAAGTTGCAATAGTTTTTAGTTTGTGTCTGTAATAAACCTGACTGCACTAACAAGAAACAAGTTCAACTAGCGGAAAATTAAAAAAAAAAACCTTTATTTTCCTTTTAAACAAATAGAATATAATGATTTTTTGTGAACAAAAGTTTGATAGCTTTATGCTAAAAGTATTGTATTGATAACATCTCTTACTTAGAGATAACCATTCCAAGGGTGTATATTAAGGTTCTCAAACCTCTGTAAATATTGTGAGAAATACAATACAGTTATTCACTCCTTTGTATCAAAACATATCACACAGCTCATGAAACCTTAAAATTGATGTAGTTGTAAAATTGGAATGTGATGAAGAGATTTCATTATCCTCGCCACTTTAAACCACATATGTAACATTCATATAATAATGTTCTTTTCAGTCACAATTGCGATGAACCAAGATCCTTCAATTAGATGTGAAAATCTGTCAAAAAGTAATGATCTTGAAAAACCTATATTATATTGCAAATCCCTAGGATTTAGGCTAGCGGCAAAGAAGGTAGGATTGACTTTCTTTCTATAATGGTTCAAGTTTTGGCAAGTACAAGGGGTGAAAGATATGAAAATACGTATGCAGCACGTAAGAAATTTATCATGCACATAACAAAGTTTTGTTAAAAGGAATTAGTATTCAAAATATAAAGAAAAAGATGGTCCTACAAAGTTTAAATTAACTTATATTGAGTCAAACTCTAAACTATTCAGATATTTGAAATAAACATTGGAAATTTTGGAAGTAATATATATAACTCGCTTAAAAAGTGATGTATGAAGAGTAATGTTTATCCAGAGAAGTAAATCATCTGTCATGCTGAACCGCACACATAATCTTATCCTGATTATACTTTGTTGTGTTTCTTTTTTGGGTCGAGCTAAAATAGGCCCTGGAACCATCTTATTTCTAACGGTTATTGGTAGGACGTCCTTGACCATGTCCTCCTTTTCCTTTATTTCATTTGAGATCTTAGTAATCCAAGGAAAAATATCAGAAATGTTCAAAGAATTGGTGCTGTGATTCCAATTCCAAGCGCAAAAAGCAAATGACACGATTTTTTCAAATAAGAAGAATAAAATAAAATACCCTTCACGGTAATTAAAAAGTTCTATCTCACAAGTTGCTTACTCTAAAGCAAGGCATGTGGTTTCATGTCACTGTTGTAGTATCACTTTTATTTTGCCCAACCTATTTCATGTTTCCTATCGTCTTGCAATGATGTAAATGATCACAAATAAAAATATTTCCAGCTTTCAACATAGCAAATTTTATTTAAAAACTTTAGGGGCGGACATTCCAATAACTATTCTAATTACCTATCAAAATGTTTAGAAATATTTTGTGGTTTCGATGCAAATTATGTTACACAAATGAATATATAACCTGGATTCTAGAGTAATTAGAAACAGATCGAGACGAAGAAGGAAGATATATAATTACCGGGATATGTAATCTTTTAAGCGCAGAGGAGATACGCCTTGAGACCTACTACCAAAACGTCCGTCGCCGACTCCCTTCACAACACTCTTCATTCTGTCGTAATCCGCCCCAAAGTTATCCTCCGATATAGAATGCAGGGTTGGCTTCCACTCTGCCGACGCATTTGGCAATACCCTCTTCTCCGTCGTCCTCCTAATTCTTCTCCCCGTCAGCGAGCGTGTCTTCTCCGGCCATCGTCGTTCTGGCTCCTGAATCTCTCTTTGCATGGAGCTGCTACAGCTAGTCCCACAACGCATGATATCCAAAAGAAACTTCATCGTTTTGCTGCCAAGAATACGTATATCTAACTGTATCTTTTTGATGAATATTGAAAAACTCAAAAGGGAAGAAGAAACAAGTCTACAACAACTGTGCGAGATCAAGCGAGCTGAGACTACTGTCTCATTCTCATGTTGAACTTCTATACATCATATGTACATATATATATTTGTAGAGGAGAGAGAGAGAGAAAGGGGGTGGATTGAGGAGAATTCAGATATTTTGTCTATTATAATTATTGTCTTTAATAAGTCTCAGTTATTTATTTATGTAAAATTTGTATAAAATTTATGTGAATTTTATAAAATAAAAAATTAAAATTTTATAAGATAAAATAAGAATAGAGTGACCAAAAATAGAAAAAGAGATAATATGTGCTAATACCAAAATGACGGTGCGGGACTCCGTGTACGCGACGGTCATCACGAAATAAACTTATTTTTTCTTCTTTTGTGGCGTATAATTGCTTGTCTGCTCTCGTGAAAACGAAGAGTATAAATATTAAATACATACAACACGTCAATCAACAAAAGTTTGAATCATAGCCTTATTTTTCTTTTTCTTTTAGCCATCAAATCAAAATTTCATTGAAAATCCATATTGGCGAAATACTATTTCTTAGTTCTGATTAAAATCTTTTATTTTACATATTACCAACCAATGGAGTTGTACTAATTTCAGATTATGGTCTTAGGATTAGTAATTTTATATATAGGCATGATTCTTTTTTTATATTTATCTTAACTTATGTACTTTTAGTTAATTTAAAATTTTTGTCAATTGATGTAATGCTTATGTCATCATATATAACAATTATTTCCACACTTATAAATAGATAATAAATTTAAATGTTTAATCTTTTATACTTTTAATTTAATATTGAATTTTCTAAAATTTTCAAAATTCTTACAAATTGAGTTAAAACGTTTTTTCTGTTAATAAGATTAATAAACATCAAATCAGTAAAAAAAATATTTTACCTCATTTATATAATTTTCATGTGACATTTAGTGGATACATCAAATCAGTTAAAAAAATCTTTTACCTCATTTATATAATTTTTAAAAGGTTAATTATTAAATTAAAAATTATAAAAAATTTTGACATTAAATTAAAAAAATACTAAGAGTTTAAGCAGTTTTTATTTGTTATCCCATCTTTAAATTTTGAGATGTTTAACTCTCGTGATCAGGCTTTTGAGCATCTTTTCATGCCGACTTATCAATCAGTACATGCTGCACTGACGAAAAACGGTACTTAAGCCATGGGTGCCTTACCGATTATAAAAACACGAAATAGTCTGTTCTAAACTGCTGTTTCAATTCTATGTGGGTTAATTTTGGAGCAATGATCCCCTGTCTAAATTACTTTGTACCAATTCTGTCCAAGTGGATCTAAGCCATCTATTTATGTGGGACTCACACAAGTAGATGGCTTAGATCCACTTGGATAGGATTGGTATATAGAAATTTGGACAGAGAATTTGGGGTGTTAATTTTGTTGACATATTTTTGTAGGATAAAATTAACGGACATAGACTTAAAACTAATTAACAAAAACAGAGGATTGGTTCATCCCAACTATAAATACCTAGTACCAGTGTTTTCCCTGGGTACTTGCTGGTTCAATATGTTACCGGGGTTAATTTGTAAAATGAAAAAAACCACAGGACCAAATTGAAAAAAAAAAACTTGTAACTTTTAGCTGCTTCCTCCCTCACAATCACGACTTAGTCCTCAGCTTCTTAGTCTCCCAGCCACCAACCCACCGCCACATGCCTTAGATGGAAGACAACACTGTAGAGTGAAGAGAGAAGACCTAGCCACCAGCGTCTCCAGACGCAAGAACCTCCATCATCATGTTTCTAAACGATCCAGGTCCTCCCCCGTATCTCCAGCTCCTCTGATCTACTCTCCCCTACATTGCTAGTCACTAGATCTGTTATCGTGCTACGCCATTGATCGCCAATTGTTGCTCACTCCTCAGCCTTCACTGCCGCCATCAATTGCCTTACTGTTGCCAGTAGTCTTAGGTTTTGTTTTTATTTTGTGTGGATTGTGGAAATGGAATATGGACTGGTTGGAGTTTGGTTTTGTTTCGTGTGAAATGTGAATTATGGAATTGTTCCTAGCCTAATGAGTTTGGTTTAATAAGAATTGATGGGTTTAGTCATAAATTATAGGGTTAATTACTAAAACTGAAGAAAAACGAATAGTATACATAGGAGATTTGGAGAATTTTTTGTGTATTTTTTCACTGTATCGTGTACATATATAGATGAAGAGTTTTAATATCGGTAGACATCAACCTGTATAAGGA
>JANZLX010000213.1:41002093-41012188 GCA_025531955.1 Erythroxylum orinocense
CACATATTTCACCTAATGTATGGCATGCCAGACTTGGCCACTCTTCTGTATCGAAAATGAAAAGAATCAATGAATTGCATTCCGTTTTACATTTACATCATGATTTGTTATCTTGCCCTATTTGTCCACTAGCAAAACAAACTAAGTTACCATTCCCCGATAGCATTACTAAATCCGACTTTCCTTTTCAGCTGATTCACATTGATCTCTGGGGACCTTATAGAATTTCCACACATAGTGGACATAGATCATTCCTTACTATTGTTGATGATTTCTCCAGAATGACCTGGGTTTATCTTTTAAAAACCAAACAAGATACCTCAACCGTACTTCACCAATTCATTACACTAGTCAAAACCCAATTTGATGCAACCATTAAGATGATTAGAAGTGATAATGGGACAGAATTTTTCAACTCAATTTGTACACCTCTTTTCCAGTCTTTAGGCATAGTCCACCAAAGTTCGTGTATTGATACTCCACAACAAAATGGAGTTGCTGAACGTAAGCACAGACATTTACTTGAGGTCGCTAGAGCCTTAAAGTTTCACTCCAATTTACCATCCAAATTTTGGGGAGAAAGTATCTTGACGGCATGTTACATAATCAACCGATTACCCTCTTCTGTCTTATCCTGGAAAACACCATTTGAAAAACTTTATAATAAGCCACCTTCCCTCAGTCATCTTCGCGTTTTTGGTTGCCTATGTTATGCCACTGTCCCTTACTATCATGATAAGTTTTCTCCCAAGGCCATTCCATCTGTCTTCATGGGTTATTCCCAAGTTCAAAAAGGTTATATCCTGTTCAGTCTTGTGTCCAAAAAATTTTTTGTCAACCGAAATGTCGTCTTTCATGAACATATCTTTCCATTTAAACTTCAACCCACCGACCAACCTATGTTTCCTATTGATGTTACTGACTTTGGGCATATGGAAGATCATCACTACCTTACCATCACAGCTTCAGCTCCTTCACCTCAACAGCCTATCTTGCAGCCCTCATACACTCAAATACAGCCACCAACACCAATCCTTGCTCCACCCACAACCAGCAACCACTCTCCTCCTCCACCTCCCTTTATACTTGATACAGAGTCTTTTCCACCATTATCTTCCACAGCTCCAAGACGGTCCCTCAGACACACCACAACTCCAATATGGATGAAAGACTACATTTCCAACAAACCATCCTCCTCATCATCCTCCCTTGCAGTTCAAAGTAAGTATCCCCTCTCAGTTTCATATTCACACTTACCACTTAAAACTCAACTTTTCACTGCATCTATATCCCACATTGTTGAACCTCGCACTTACTCTGAGGCAATTAAACATAAGTGTTGGCTAGAAGCTATGCAACAGGAAATCCAGGCTTTGGAATCTAATGGCACATGGGAGGTTGTCCCTTTACCTCCTGGCAAAGTTCCCATTGGCTGCAAATGGGTTTATAAAGTCAAATATAGATCTGATGGGACTGTGGAAAGGTATAAGGCTCGTTTGGTTGCCAAGGGTTATAATCAGAGAGAAGGTATAGACTTTCAGGATACATTTTCTCTAGTTGCTAAACATGTTACCGTCAGAAGTGTTCTTGCCGTAGCTGCAATGTTCAATTGGCCTATATTTCAGATGGATGTTTACAATGCCTTTCTACAAGGTGACTTACATGAAGAGGTATTTATGTGTCTTCCAGATGGTTTTAGCAACCAGGGGGAGCATATGGCATGTAGGTTGCTAAAATCATTGTATGGATTAAAACAAGCTTCACGGCAGTGGAATTTAAAGCTAACTGAAACTCTTGTTCAACATGGTTTCACTCAAAGCAAACATGATTATTCAATGTTTACTAAACGTGTTGGATCACAGCAGGTTATATTATTGATTTATGTTGATGATTTGCTAATTACTGGAAATGACAGTGGATTGATTTCAGAACTCAAGGATATTCTTCATCAGAACTTTCGAATGAAGGATTTGGGAAATTTAAAATTTTTTCTTGGCATTGAGGTTTCAAGATCCAGTGCAGGAATTGTATTGAGTCAAAGGAAGTATGCATTGGAACTCATTGAGGATATGGGGCTAAAGGAGGCTAGACCTGCAGGTACTCCACTTGAACAAAATCTGAAACTTACAACAACAGAATTTGATGAAGCTTTGCACCTAGAGAATAATGATACACCTTTATCTGATGCATCTGTCTATCAGAGATTGATTGGCAGACTTTTATACCTGACACATACAAGACCAGACATAGCTTATAGTGTTCAACACTTAAGCCAGTTTATGCAGAAACCAAAGAAGTCCCATTACGAAGCAGCATTAAGGATAGTAAGATATGTTAAGAAGGATCCAGGTCAAGGGATTCTTCTTTCTTCGGCTGTCACACCAGAATTGATTGCATATTGTGATTCAGATTGGGGGTCTTGCCTCATGTCTAGGAAATCTGTGACAGGTTTTCTCATTAAGTTTGGAGAATCATTGATCTCCTGGAAATCAAAGAAACAAAATACCATCTCCAGATCATCAGCAGAAGCAGAGTACAGGAGTATGGCTTCAACTGTAGCAGAATTAAAATGGTTGTTGGGTTTACTTGCAGAATTGGGGATCAAGGAATGCAAGCCTGCCATGCTTTACTGTGATAGTCAGGCTGCTATTCAAATTGCAGCAAATCCAGTATACCATGAAAGAACAAAGCATATAGATATTGATTGCCATTTCATAAGAGAAAGCATTCAAGATGGTCTTGTGCAAACCAGTCACATTTCAACTAAGGAACAACAGGCAGATATTCTGACTAAAGCACTAGGAATTCAGCAGCATGAACACTTGCTTTCCAAGTTGGGTGTGATTAACATATATCACTCTCCAACTTGAGGGGGAGTGTAGAGAGTATGACAGTGTTCGGTTAGAATATTCTTTCTAAAGATTGCGTTTGTTATTCCTTCTCTTATTCTCTGCCTTAGGACACATGACAGGTAGATAGTTTGTTATTAATTTGTTAGACTTTGTGTATATAAAAACCACCATGTAATAGTCATCAATCAATCCATTTGGAAAACTTTTTCCTCTTCGATTCTTGTGCTCTGTTTCTGATATCTCAACATGGTATCAGAGACGAGACATCAATACCTTTCAATTAAGTTCTTTTCTTTCTGAACCCTATTTAGCCCTTTTCACTATGGCATTTCTTCAAACACCTACCACCCTTGACTTTAACCACCCCTTATACCTCCACCCATCTGACACCCCCGGAACGATTCTTGTCTCCCAACCCCTCCTTGGCTCCGACAACTATAGTGTGTGGAGTCGATCCATGCGGATTGCTCTCTTGGCCAAAAATAAGATTGGCTTCGTCGATGGAACCTGTAAAAGGGAGGATTTTGCTATTGAGCTTCACTCTTACTGGGATCGCTGCAACGCCATCGTCCTTTCTTGGATTCTCAACTCTGTTTGTAAGGAGCTCTCGGCTGGTATTGTCTTCGCCTCCAGCGCCTCCACTGTTTGGCAAGATCTGAAGGAACGCTATGACAAGGTGGATGAATCTCGGATTTACTACCTTCATCAAACAATCTCATCTCATACCCAAGGTACATCCACGATTTCAGTTTATTTCACTAAACTCAAATTATTATGGGACGAATATGATGCTTTGGTTCCTCTCTCTACTTGCGATTGCGATGCTGCGAGACAGACGTCTTCGCATATACTACAACAACGCTTGTTTCAGTTTTTAATGGGGCTCAATGACTCTTATTCTGCCGTTCGAAGCCAAATACTCCTCATGCAGCCTTTGCCCTCTGTTAACCAGGCGTATTCCATGTTACACCGTGATGAATCTCAACGTCAGTTATCATCCTCTTTCCTCACAGCTTCTGAGCCAACTGCTCTGTACTCATCTTCCTCGAAGCCAAAGTTTGAAGGGCGTTGTGACCACTGTCATGTCAAGGGGCATAAGAAAGCAAACTGTTACAGGTTAATCGGCTTCCCTGCTGATTTCAAGTTTAGCAAGAAGAAACCGCCACTTGCAAACAATGTTCAATCATCTGATGCCGTTCCCGCAGTTGACACTGTCTCTGTTAAGGATTCACCACCGTCACTCACTACTACACAGTACCAGAAATTACTTCAGCTCTTACAGAACGACAACTCCACACCAGCCACTGTGAACATGGCAGGTATGGCTTTTGATTACAAAACCCCTAAACTAGGGTGGATCCTAGATACTGGGGCCACCAATCATATGACATTTGATTTTCATTGCTTGAATTCTCCTGTTGTACCTGCTTCTAACAATTCTTGTGTTCAATTGCCTAATGGTAAGTCATCTTCTGTCACTCACATTGGCACTCAAAACCTCTCACCGAAACATAAACTCACCAATGTCTTATATATTCCTGAATTCAATCACAATTTAATATCCATTTCTCAACTAACCAGTGATTTGAACTGCATTGTTTTTTTTTATCCTTCACACTGTGTTATACAGGACCTTTGCAGTGGAAGGATGATAGGGATTGGTAAACAACATGGTGGCCTCTACTTCCTTGTTCCTCATTCCATTAGTCATGTTTCTTCTTTTATGTCTTCACATATTTCACCTAATGTATGGCATGCAAGACTTGGCCACTCTTCTGTATCGAAAATGAAAAGAATCAATGAATTGAATTCAGTTTTACATTTACCTCATGATTTGTCTTCTTGCCCTGTTTGTCCACTAGAAAAACAAACTAAGTTACCATTTCCTAACAACATTAATAGATCAGATTCTCCCTTTCATTTGATTCACATTGATCTCTGGGGCCCTTATAGAATTTCCACACATAGTGGACACCGATTCTTCCTTACTATTGTTGATGACTTCTCTAGAATGACCTGGATTTATCTTTTAAAAACCAAACAAGATACCTTAACCATACTTCACCAATTCATTACACTAGTCAAAAATCAGTTTGATGCAACCATTAAGATAATTAGAAGTGATAATGGGACAGAGTTCTTCAACTCAGTGTGTACACCCCTTTTTCAATCTTTAGGCATAGTCTACCAAAGTTCTTGTATTGACACTCCACAACAAAATGGAGTTGCTGAACGCAAGCACAGATATGTACTTGAGATTGCAAGAGCCTTAAAATTTCATTCCAATTTACCATCAAAGTTTTGGGGGGAGAGTGTCTTGACAGCCTGTTACATAATTAATAGATTACCTTCTTCTGTCTTATCATGGAAAACACCATTTGAAATGCTTTATAATAAACCACCTACCTTAAGTCATCTAAGAGTTTTTGGTTGCCTATGTTATACTACTGTCCCTTACTATCATGATAAATTCTCTCCAAAGACCATTCCATCTGTCTTCATGGGTTATTCCCAAGTACAAAAGGGTTATGTCCTGTTCATTCTTGTGTCCAAAAAATTTTTTGTCAACTGAAATGTCATCTTTCATGAACATATATTTCCATTCAAACTTCGACCTCAAGAGCAACCTATGTTTCCTATTGATATTACTGAGTTTGGCCACATGGACGATCATCACTACCTTACCATCACAGCTTCAACTACTTCACCTCAGCAGCCTATATTACAGCACTCAAACACTCCATTACAGCCACCAACTCCAACACTTGCTCCACCCACAACCAACAACCAACCTTCTCATCCACTTCCCTTTATACTTGATACCGAGTCTTTTCCACCATTATCCTCCACAGCTCCAAGAAGGTCCCTTCGACAAACCACAGCTCCAATATGGATGAAAGACTACATTTCCAACAAACCATCCTCCTCATCATCCTCCCTTGTAGTTCAAAGTAAGTATCCCCTCTCAGTTTCATATTCACACTTACCACTCAAAACTCAAGTTTTCACTGCATCTATCTCCCACATTGTTGAACCTCAAACTTACTCTGAGGCAATTAAACATAAGTGTTGGCTTGAAGCTATGCAACAGGAAATCCAGGCTTTGGAATCTAATGGCACATGGGAGGTTGTCCCTTTACCTTCTGGCAAAGTTCCCATTGGCTGCAAATGGGTTTATAAAGTCAAATTTTGATCTGATGGGTCTGTGGAACGGTATAAGGCTCGTTTGGTTGCCAAGGGTTATAATCAGCGAGCAGGTATCGACTTTCAGGATACATTCTCTTCAGTTGCTAAACATGTTACTGTTCGATGTGTTATTGCAGTAGCTGCAATGTTCAATTGGCCTCTATTTCAGATGGATGTTTACAATGCCTTTCTGCAAGGTGATTTACATGAAGAAGTCTTTATGTGTCTTCCAGATGGTTTTAGCAACCAGGGGGAGCGTATGGCTTGTAGGTTGCTAAAATCCTTGTATGGACTAAAACAAGCTTCAAGGCAGTGGAATTTAAAGTTAACTGAAGCTCTTGTTCATAATGGTTTCACTCAAAGTAAACATGACTATTCAATGTTTACTAAGACTGTAGGATCAAAGCAGGTTATATTATTGATTTATGTTGATGATTTGCTAATTACTGAAAATGACAGTGAGTTGATTTCAGAACTCAAGGATATTCTTCATCAGAACTTTAGAATGAAAGATTTGGGGCATTTAAAATTTTTTCTTGGCATTGAAGTTTCAAGATCAAGTGCAGGAATTGTATTGAGTCAGAGGAAGTATGCACTGGAACTCATTGAGGATTTGGGGCTAAATGAGGCTAGACCTGCAGGTACTCCACTTGAACAAAATCTAAAACTTACAACAACAGATTTTGATGAAGCTTTGCACTTAGAGAATAATGATAACACTCTATCTGATGCATCTGTTTATCAAAGATTGATTGGTAGACTTTTATATCTGACACATACAAGACCAAACATAGCTTATAGTGTTCAACACTTAAGCCAGTTTATGCAGAAACCGAAGAAGTCCCATTATGAAGCAGCATTACGGATAGTAAGATATGTTAAGAAGGATCCAGGCCAAGGGATTCTTCTTTCTTCAGCTGTCACACCAGAATTGATTGCATATTGTGATTCAGATTGGGGCTCATGCCTCATGTCTAGGAAATCTGTGACAGGTTTTCTCATTAAGTTCGGAGAATCATTGGTCTCCTAGAAATCAAAGAAACAGAGTACCATTTCCAGATCATCAGCAGAAGCAGAGTACAGGAGTATGGCCTCAACTGTAGCAGAACTAAAGTGGTTGTTGGGTTTACTTGCAGAATTGGGGATCAAGGAATGCAAGCCTGCCATGCTTTACTGTGATAGTCAGGTTGCTATTCAAATTGTAGCAAATCCAGTATACCATGAAAGAACAAAGCATATAGATATTGATTGCCACTTTATAAGAGAAAGCATTCAAGATGGTCTTGTGCAAACTAGTCACATTTCAACTAAGGAACAACAGGCAGATATTCTAACTAAAGCACTGGGAGTTCAGCAGCATGAATACTTACTTTCCAAGTTGAGTGTGATTAACATATATCACTCTCCAACTTGAGGGGGAGTGTAGAGAGAATGATATCATTCAGTTAGAATGTTTTCCTGACATTGTGATTTTATTCTTTGTTCTAGGACACATGACAGGTGGATAGTTTGTTACGAGAGTTTGTTAGACTTTGTGTATAAATAAACCATCATGTAATCCTTTGACAATCAATCATTTTGGAAACCTTTATCTTTTTCAATTCTTTTCCTCTGTTTATGATATCCTCAACATAGCGAGGTAATTATTTTATCTCATAGGCCTAAGTTGAGATTGAAAAAAATTATTATTTAATTAAAATTATTAATTTATCGAAATTTTACTGTATTTAAGACCAATGATATTAAATGGTTATTAATTTATCGAAGTTTTACTGTATTTAAGACCAATGATATTAAATGGTTATTTTTAATAAAATTAAACAGCTTTGCACAATGTCTATTCAAAGAAGATATAATTGGTGACAAGATGGGGAAAGAGCTTTCGCGTTTGTCCGTAACGTTATCGTCAGAGACGGCCGGTGATGCTGTCATCTTCTACAAAGTACAGTGGAGTTATAAACATTGTGTTAACAGTGAACACAGAAACTTGGCTCACTGAATTCTACCCGATTCTTCTTTAATTATTTAATTCATTGATGACAAAATGAAATAATAATGTGAAAATTATAAAAAGGTTTAGATTGGAGTTGAAATCCATTCAAATGTTCTTATATACTACTTAATTACTAGGCCTGATTCACGCCTATGTTTCTATTGCTGTCTTCTTCAATTGATACAAAGTCTGTTTCATTAGAATCTAAGTAGGGTCTTTTTAATCTTCTCCTCGTGACGTGATTTGACAGCGGACAATTTATGTTTTCCAAATGCATGTTTAATCAATAGGAAAGACTAGCAGCATGCATAGGCATCCAAGCTTCAAACAAATTCTTCTTCAACAGTTAATATATTTGAATAATTCTAATAATTCAATCTAGTTCCGAACGATTAAAATTAGAAGAATGAATCAAGTTAAGAAGTGATAATTCCAATCCTTACCCAACCAAAATTTGTCCTTGATATTCCTCGCCCGTATTTTTGAAGAAATGAAATGTGTTTTTGTTATAGAACCCATACCATATGTACATCTTCGATCATGACGCCATCTACGTAATCTTCGAAAGTGTGTGCAAAACTAGCTTCGGCTATTCCTTGTTACAATGTTTAAAACGTAGGAATGGTCTTGCAGTAATGACTTAAAAATTACCACAAATGATGTGTAGTAGTTATCCAAATGTGATTGTGAACCCAAAGTGATTCTGCAGAGGTCCTGAAACAGGGGTGAATTTGCTCCTAGGAGTGAGGGGTATAAAGGTGAAAGTAAGTTCATCTGCACCACACAGCAAATATCCATTCAAGCTTCTTCCATATTCTTTTTTCTTCTTGTTGTTGTCTTTTAATGTTTGCTATGGAAATTTGTTTCTCGAAATCAAAGTTCCAGAGAAAGCAACAGATCAAGAAACCCTAAACCCTACTAAAAATTGACCAGACCAAGAACACCTATGCAAAATTTTGGTGGACAGTGTACAGTTACTCGCAAAGGGGGTGTAGTTTTGTCACCATGGAATCAACTCCAACTTACTTGTCATAAATGGACGACTCCATTGGAGCATCCACTGTTAAGTTACTTTCAGAAGTCATAAAAATGGTGGTTTTGCTTCATGGCAAGGCAATTGAATAATTGTTAGTTGGCCAACTTGGACGAATAGCATCCATGGCATTAAATGGTTTAAAGGGCCAGCTCAGCGCAACTTGTATATTGATTGAGTGAATTGGTCAGGACTCCCTGACACTGCCACACTTACATTTAGTCTTTACTCTCGAGAGGGAACTAATGAGGTGCACAAGATTGCAGATATGTAAGTTGTGTCACAATCAGAAAAGCTTAAGGCCAGGGATTGGATTGGATTGGATTCGGTAGGAAGAGTACTCGTGGCGGTATGACTATGCTTTCGGTGAAGTATATACACTAACGAAATTTTATCACCACATAGCCATTGCGGAAGGGAACGACAAAGGACATCGTTCCCCAATTGTGGCCCAGTGGGCTAGTTAAAAGACTTGGAAAGAGGAGGAGATCTGTAAATTCTTAGTTGGATATGAACGCAAAGACTCCGGTGTCCAATATAATGTTGAACTGGGGTTATTGACTCCTGATATGGATGAATGAAGAAAATGAGCTACTCATAAAAGGTACATCCAGGTAAAGCAGAATAGAAAGCCACTCCTACTTGTGCAAGAACCAACATTAAACTCCAGTTGACAAGTTCTACCATGCCAACAGGAGAACCAACTCTAACCCTGCGTTTGATTAGCATTTTCAAAGGTGAGGACGGATGAAAAGGATACAAAAGTTTTGTCCTCCGTCCTATTTATTTGCCATTCTCAGTTATTTTTATTCCATCCTCAGAGAACAAGGACATAAATTTTTGTTCCTCTCAAAATTGAGGTACGAAAATTCTTGTCCTATAGACAAGAATTGCAAATGTCAAAAATACCCTCTCCTCTTTATGAATAATATTCATTAATAATGATATTAATATTAATTAATATTAATATTATCAATTAATATTAATTAATTAATAATAATAATTTCAATAATAATAACAAGTACAAAATT
>JANZLX010000213.1:41027392-41044906 GCA_025531955.1 Erythroxylum orinocense
TCCATTCTCTGTGGATCGACCCCATTTACCACTGTGCGCAATTTATATTCGTTTGGTGTTTGGGAATTATTTTTGGTGGATTCGACACCCATCATTTATTATGGTCTTTTCTGTTATTTGGGGGTCCCCATTTCTTCTACTAAACATAACATCCAAGATTTTCTTTCTCTTTTGGAAAGGAATAAGTCAAGGGTGAATGCTTGACAAAATAATTTCTTTCGTGTGCTACTAAACTAACTCTTATTATCTCTGCCTTAAGCAACTTACATCTTTATTGGGCAACTCATATAGCTTTACCACAAAAAGCTTTAAAGAACATTAACAGAATCTTGAAAGCATTCCTTTGGTCTGGTAAAACAGATAGTTCTAAGAATGCCAAGGTAAAGTGGAGTGAGGTGGTTATATCGAAGAGACTAGGTACATTTGGGATCAAATCAATTATTATTATGCAGAAAGTCTTAATGTGTAAAAGACTTTGGTGATTATACACTGATCAAAATGGGTTATGGGTTAAGTGGATGCATGAGTATCATATAAAGAATGAGAACTTTTGGCAAGTTTCTTGTAGGAAGGAGTTCTCTTAGATTATGATTTAGATGTTGAGACTGCATAACTTGACTTACCGTTGTATTAAACACGTGACTAGGAATGGTATTAGAACTTAATTTTGGTCCGATAATTGGTTAGACTTGAGTCCTCTTATTCTTAATTCTCAAGTAAACCACTTAAGCCATAGAATTCCTCTCATTTTAAGCTTTCATCTTTGATCTGCAATGGCCAATGGCGATATAACTTCAAAGGTTTTGATACTTTGACCCAAATTTTGCCCATTTTAGGTAATAAGCAAATGGAGGACTCCATCATCTGCATCCCTGAATAAAGCGAAAAATTCTCTAATAAATCTTGTCATCAGGTCTTGAATAAGGGATTATTTGAGATACCTTGGTTCTATTATGATATAATTCAATAAACCCGAAGGCATCTTTTATAACTAGGCTCGCAATAAAAAAACTAGCTTAGGATGAAAAACCAAGGGAATGGTAATGTGGACTTCACTTGTATGCTATGTAAAATGGAAATGGAGAATATGGATCATCTCTTTTTTTTGTACCTTCTCAAAAGCAGTCTGTAGTAGGATCTTACACTTGATACTTGGTACTAGGATTCCATACACCTTAACCCAAGCTCCTAACTGGGCCATTAGTTACTCTCGGAGAGGTGAGCCTATCACAAATCTTTATAAAGGTGCTTTTATCTTTACCATTTATTGTCTCTGGAAGGAGAGAAACTTGCGAAGATTTTTTTTTTTTGGTATACAAGGGAAGAAAAACAAACAAATTACATAATTAGTCAAGGCAACACACCCTCAATGTGTCCTCAAGGAAGAAGGAGAGGCACGCTAGGGGTGGAAAAATGAGAGTGGTTATCCCAAGCTCAAAATACACGGCATAATTAGCGAGCCAATCCACGTATCGATTTCCTTCCCGAAAGATTTGTCTCGATAATACCACCTAGTTCTGCGTAAATAACTTATTAATACCCAAAACTAGTGGATTAAGAGACTGTTGTCGTTGGGTCGGGGATGATAAGAAGTTGATGACTTCTCGTGAATCGACTTCGAGCTCGAAGCAACGATGCCTCGGGTTTCAGGCTAGGTTGAGGCCTGTGAAAACTCCCCAAAGTATCGCCGAGAGAGGAGAGCACCAGCCTAAGTTCTACATAAAGCCTCCCATCTAGTCACCCGAATAGTCACGAATCAGGCCACCTACTTTGGCTGTCTGAAGCGATCGTTTGCTTGTGTCATCTATATTTAGCCGAACCCATCCTGGAAGAGGTTTTTGCCAGCCTAGTAGGTGTTCACTCTGAGCGTGAGGAATCAAATTTGCTCGACTGTACTAGGCCACTGCCCTGTGGATCTAATGGACATACTCCATAACCTGATGCGCCGGGGAAGTTGGCCAAGTAAATTGCTCTTCAAAAATGGTCCTATTTCTCCAAGACCATAAAAACCAAAAAGCAACACCGAAGATTGTTGACCACTCCAAATCATGAACATCTCGGGGTGATTGTAGATTCCGAGTGAGTCACTCTTGAGTCAACAAGGTGTAGAAGTCTAGGGACACTGCGTGATCAGGGAACATACTCCACAGTTGTCGAGCTTTAGGACAATTGCGGACAACATGAAGAGACGTTTCGTGCACAAGGTAATATAAGCGGCTAGCATCTGTCGTTAGTCGTTTCCGAACTCGTTGTTGATTGGAAAGCAAGTGATAGTGTGCTAGGAGCCATAGGATTATCATCTGGGTTAGATTTGCTTTAATTGTAAAAAAAAAGCCTTCATCTCACTCTTTCCCCTGATGTGACGATTAGTTGGCACCTTTAACTTGAGCTGTTTAAGTAATTATTAGTTTAACGTAGTTTTGTATACAGTACATGCATCGTTCATTTTTCAAAAGACAACTTAAAACGACAGCGATGGTGATTGCAATTCTCGTGGTCGAATTGGTAGCAGCAACTTAGCTCTCACAAGAGCAGGGATGGAAGTTAGACGAAAAATGTAGCAACGCTCAAATGAGATACGTGACACATATTTGGTGATGGTCCCTACCCTGGACTTGCTCGCTTTAGAACAATATTTTTTTGGGTTTTACCATATGGAGACGTGCCATGTATGGAGTGTGGGTCCCATTGGTAAATGGTTACTTTCGACTTTGTGTGAACTTACCCTTTCTTATTATACCTACAAGCCATCCTTCCCAATTTTTTGGGTTTCTTATTTTTATAAACTTTTATATTTAAAATTATTTTCAACAAAATCTCAACTTTTATTCTATGGCTTGTAATTCACTTCAACTATATATATATATATATATATATATATATATATATATATAAAAGAAACTATAACTGCTAGACTTTAGAACTTTTACTAGACATAATAGCATTTTAAATATTTATTCAATATTAATATAAGGACATCACGAAAGAATGAGGTTGAATTTTATTTCCCTATTTTTATCTTTTCTAAATTAAGTTTTGTTAACGTGAAGGATATAACACTAATAAACAAACCATTATATAACTTTGGTTAGGCTTATAATAGTAGTTTTTTTTTTGTAAATCTTTTCTGAGAAGAACTTTTCTAAGAAGTTAGTTCACTGTTTGATTGTCAATTTTAAAAAGAGTTTTTTTAAATGAGCTTCATTTAGTGGACTGTTTGGCAACGTAAAAATAAAAAGCATTTTTTAATTTTAACTATATGTTTTTTTAATAAAAATTATTTATACATATAAATATTATTTAAAGTACATTAAACAATATGCAAAGAACAATATATTAATTATTATATAATTTTAAACTATATGAAACATAAATGAAAATATATCTAACCAAATTTTTTATAATGATTATAACATAGGTAAAACTAATATCAAAAATAAATATTAAAATATATATAAAATCCAAATAATATTATATAACTTCCAAAACAAACGTGAAGATGAGTTTGTAGATATTGTGAAAATTATGTGTAAAACATAAAAATAAAAGAGACTAAAACATAGACTCATTAATTGATATGAAAAATCAACCCAAAAAATTTTTTTTTTAAGCTTCAAATTTGAGCTTCTTAAAAAACAGTATTTTAGCTACCAAAAAAGTCATATCAATTAAAGAAGTGTTTTTTATTTTACAGTTAAAAACTTATTTTTTTTAATGGCTTTTGTAATGGAGAAAAGTACTTATTAATCTTCCTAAAGTTCATCCAAATAAGCACTTAATCATTGATGTGGTACTCTTACCTTAAGAAATTTTTTAATTTGTGGCGTATAATATAAAAGTAAAATTTCAATACCTTCACACTTTTGTTATACTTTAGGTTGTCACAATTGTTCCTTTTTTTTTTCTGCTGTTTGGCCTTAGGTTGCTTTTCCTTGGCTTGGAGTTTTCCTTAACTTGGTTTTTTCTCATAGTCAAGCTTTTTCTTTAGCTGGTTGAGCCTTAAGTGGTTTAGATTGTGAACTTTTTGTATATATTCTTTAGTTCATTAATTCATCTTTTGATTTACCAAAAAAAAATTGCATATTTACATAAGTGTTTAAAATTATGAATTTTATATAGATGCAATTGAAAGTGAAAAGGAATAATATTTTTGTGGTAAAACTCACATGTATTCCATCATTTTCAACTCAGATACTGCGTAAATACATGTCAAAGTGAAGAGCAGAAATGAAGCATGAGTTGAAGAACAGAATGTCGACGAAGAGTAGAGGAGAAGACTTCTAGAAGCAACTAATAACTAAAGATAAGACATGACTTTAGTAATTAGAATGCTGTCTAAAGCTAAAGCAGACAAAAATGTCTTAATCAAAGCCTCACCCACGTGACATAAGTTAAATGGCCCATACACTGTCGTTTTTCCATCAGATATTTCACACAATTAAAGGACAATAGAGCAAGGCAAAACGCAACATCAACCAACATGGAACGCAGTCAAAGGCAGCACATGGTGGAGTCACTTAAAGCTCACGTGGAAGGCACATGAGGGATGCTTATCAAGAGCCAATCAGCCGAAAGCCTAGCCTTCCTCATAATGTTCAGCAACTATAAAAGCAATACAGAGGCTTCAGACAAAAGAGAAACACAATACAGAAAGTCTTCAATTGTTCAGTTCTTTGTATTTTCAGTGTTTGAGAGTAAAAACAGTGAGAAAGAAAATCAGAGAGTGCTAGAGTACCTTTGTGGGTGCTGGTGAGTTAGTGGTAACTCTTGTTGCAGGTGTTCAGGATAACACCCAATTTCTGTAATTTCTGTTCTTTGTTTTCTCTTCATACTAGTGAAAATCCTCACCACTGTCAAGTGGGAACCTTGGACGTAGATAGTTTCAAACTATCGAACCAAGTAAATCTTGTCTCTTTATTTTCTTGCAAGTTTACATATTTGTAAAAGGTTAACAAATCTTTGTCAAGTTTCTGTTTTAAAGAACAGCAGTAAAGTGGCATTAAATCCCATCAATTTTTTTCAATATATGGAATAAGCTCACTTCTGTATCCATTTTATGTACCAAAAGTTATATTAGTAAAGACAATGAATATAGTTTTAATTATAGAAAGCTGCAAACAAAGGCATGATAGGCCAACATATCCATTTACATATGCCAAGTTACAATTGTGGCAGCAATTGCTTTCTGTCACCATAGTTGAATTAATCGTCAACTTTACTAAAACTAGTTGCATGTTCTCGCGCTTAGCAATCAAAACAGCGTAGATGCTGTCGATATACAAAAGGGTCACTCATCTCATTTATCATCCACTATGAGAAAAAAGAAAAAGAAAAATTAGTATCTTTAATTTTCCAAGTGCAAGGAGCAACCTCACAGACACTGAACTTGCCTTTATAAAACCAAACTTTATAGTTGGTTTGAAATGCTGGAGATGAGGCTTTAGTGTCTATGAAGCGACTATAAGTTGGAAAAAGGAAAGTTCAAAACGTTAGTAGATGGATAAGTAGTGATAAACTAAGTGTGGATATTGGGAGATGACAGAGAGAACATCTACAAAGAATAATATATACAGAGAGCATGATAAGATAGTTACGGATTGATTTAACCACTTCTATCCATGACAAAGAGTACCCATTAGGATTTGCAAGCCACTCAACTTTTTGTATAAGTAGTGATAAAATAGTAAATGGGACTGCAAAGTGTCGATATTTGGAAGAGGACAGAGACAATCAACAAAGAATGGTATACAAGGAGATCAAGATAAGATAGGTAACAGATTAATTTTACCTCGTTTTATCGATCATAAGAATACCTTTAAGCTTTGTAAGATGAAATTGCAAGTTGCAACTAAAACTTTTTCCACTTTGGGGTACTACTTAAAAACTTTTTCCATTTTGGGGTATTTAATCATTGATGTAGAACGATGATTTACCACCTCTAAAATGAATAGTAGCCAATAACTACTACTAAGTGGAAAATCTTGAAGACAGACTCACATCAAAATGATACAGGAACCTTCTGCACCATACCGATATGCATATTAAAGTAAAACAAGAACAGAAGATTAAGTTTTCCCTTATCTTATACAAATGCAACTTTTGTTCTATTTTTTAAAAATTAATCTGAAAATAAAAAACGTTTCAGGAAATTCTGTGACCCACTTCACTACTATTATTGTCTCACTGACCTCCTAAAAAACACACATGCTTCCCACTAAAAACTGATTTTGTTTGTTTTCCCAGACAGAGAGGCGAGAACAGCCTCTAATTCTACCTTATCTGTCCCGCCCCCAACAAAACAAAAGTTCCTACCCGATCAACAGTTGTCATCTTTTGATCCCACCCATGAATTCCAGGCGATTTTCAGGGCCGTAACAAGGATTGGGTCCCAGGTGACACCACTCACATAGGTCATAAACGCGTTACATATATACGACTTTTGTGACAAATTTGTTTTGCTGCACACTCCCTTTGCAAAAAATCATGAACTGTACCGCTACAATACAAACGATGCATATCGATACGGGAACAGATCTCTGTTACCTCTACCGTATTCCCTCTGTTTCAAAGTCTTCTTAGCCAACCAATTTCTTTTCATTTATTACAATAAAGGGATGAAAACATTTTGGAAAAGGGGAATAAAGATTCTAGAACAGATCTGAAGTGTATCGATACTGTACAATTCAATAATATGGACGTTAAGAGTTGGGGTCTATAATTTTTTGAAATGACATACTTACTATACCTGTGTAGCTAATAACATAGGTTATTTAAATGTCCATGACCCTTCACGTCAGAGAAAGAAAAAAAGAAACTTGGTAGAATCATCCAATTTTTCATTTCTTTATAAATTCTACAAGGTGACCAACTAGAGCGAGCTACTAGAACGATGAATATCCAATGTTGGGATGTCAATAGCGAACCAAACACGGATAGAGCACGAGTTTCCTATGTTGTGTCGTATTAGATATATCTCACGTTTTAAAGGCTTGAATTTGGCTTTCTAAGTTGGAATGAAGGTTATTGTTTGGCAAGTTGAGATAATCTTAGATGACCCGTATATGAAAAATGGGATCCCAGCCCCCTAAAATAAGAAAAGCGATGTATTGCAAAGATTTGTATTTGAGCCGAAAAAGCTATCAAGTGTGTTCCAAAATCTTTCTAATTCAAGAACTATCATAAGATGGATAACATATCCTCCGGCCGCCTATATAATCATTTATAAAACATATGATCCATAGTAATCTTGAGAGCGGAAATGCGGCCGTTACTCTAGAAATGTTGGTAACCTACAGGTCCCTTGGGCTAATTTGGTGGAGTTGGACATGTTAATATTGGACAGAGATTCCTCAGTGAATTTAACGCAAAAAATGAAGCACTGTATGTTGGAAATAATCTGGAAAGGTGGAATTTCATATGGTTATAGCTTTGTTTAATTGCTGCCGTTTTAGTACTACAAACAATCCTACAAGACTCAAGAGGGCAGGATTCCTGCCTTGAATTAAGAACAGAAAATTCATTAAATGAAATGATCCATATTCTTTGGAACAAATGGAAATCCAATGAGCCACAAAGAAACAAAAATTAGAAGAAGAAGCTTTCCTTGGAACAGAACTGTTTTTGTACATTAATTACTAATTAAGCCAAAGGCGTATGCCCACATCAAACATCTATTAAAATTTCCAGGGAAGTAAATAAACGAAAGAAAAAGAAAAGGAAAAGAAGAAAATATTAGAACATGAGTCAAATTAAAAGAGGAGGTCTTTATTTACTTTTTTCAACGACCACAAGAACAGTCCTCGCGAACCTCCATAAAAATCAAAAGCTAGCGATTGACAGCTAAAGGCGAATGAAGAAGTCTCCTCATATGAAATTTCACTTCAATTCTTGGTACCCCATTGCTTGTGACCAGGAACCCATCTAGGGCACTTGGGACTGAAATAGCTGGACACAACCCTGGAGTTCAAGAGCTCCACGATTGGTGCAAATTTCACGCATCTTGGGGTTTTGTACTGATTTATTGATGCACCTAAGCTAATGGCGTAGTCCATGAGCTTGTCAAAGGTCCCTGGTTCAACGATCTTGATCTCAAGTGGCCCAATGGATTTGTCGGAGACACGACCTTGGCGATAAACACTGTTAAGCGACTCTTCAACGGTCAAACAACAATCTTCAAAAACTGAGGGAGGAATTGTGGTTGATCCATTGAGGCTAAGTTCCCAAAAAAGCACATAATGGCCCGGAATTGTTGCGGTATCAGCATAGCTGGTGTACTCTGCCAGAGTTGCATCAAATGGAAGCAAATGGTTCAAAGCATTCTTCACTGCATTTTGTAGCTCAACCTCGTCAGTTTTGTCTGCATCAATACTCAAAACCACATTTTTCCTGCATATGAAATTGAATTGTGGTGCTTTGTTCTTGAATCCAGCCACCCTCAGCACATCACCAACTCTATAGCGGTACAGGCCTGCAATACATAATTACTTAGCAAGTTAATGCAAGTAACATTATAGTTAGTAAGCAAAGGCAAAAAGATAAGTTAAAAGTCAGAAGCTTTTGAGTATGATGTAAATCTACGTACCAGCATAAGTGGTGACAACGAGCTCGTACTCTTGACCAAGTTTCACGTCAGTAAGATCAACGAGTTCTTGTTGCTCCTTCTCACTAAGTGATTTTGGCACGGAAATAGAGTTATTAATTCCATAGTTTCTCTGGATAGGCAAGAACTCGAAATAGGCCATGGTAGGAATGAGAGTATAGGAGACTTCACTTGGCTTGCCAAGAGGATTGAGATTGACACCAAAATAGCACTCCGAGGATGCATACATAGTGCACACTAAGGGCAGGCCATTGCTATAGTAATCAAGAGTTGGAATATATTGTGACATGGTCCCTGTCACAATTACATCCACATACTTTGTGTTAGGCCATAACCTTGTTATGATCCCTTGCCAAGAGTTACTACATTCAGCCTCAATAAAGTCAGCAAGTTCTGGATCCGGCTTAAGGATTTTCATAACAGCTTCTCTTAAAGAAGGGTCTGTGATTTGGGTGTCAATTGCGCCAGTTCTAATATCATTGCTGAGAACTTTCCAATGCTTTTTCAAAAACTGAATTGCCCTTATGAAACCTGAGGCGAAAACAGCACCAACACGGAGGACGTCTTTGTTTTGGCAAAGGCCACAGAGCAACTGTGCGTACATGGATTGATAGGAATCAGAGCAAAGAATGGTTTCATTTGGGCTGGTGTAGTTAGTGTAAGGGTCATATGGCCTGTCCTTGAAATGAGAGCTTTTGTAGTAGCTAGTAAGGACTGGTCTTGCCAGAAGGCCACTAGGTGTCTTAGCCTCAGATTTTATGAACAGAAAGTACATTCCTTTGCCTTTTTCTAGACCATCCACAAACTGGCTCATGACAGGCATCAATAGGCTGTAGAGCAGTGACCTCCGTTCTAGATCCTCTTCAATTGTTGGCATCAATTTTCTCTCCCCGCCAGATGTCCCAGAGCTGAAAATCAAACCATCATAGCAATAAAAGCAACCCAACTAACCAAACTAGATGGAGAAAGCCGCAAAGAAGAATAGACAAGCTTGAAAAGCTCATAGTCCACTATAGGCAAAAATTATGTAGAAAACATACAGTAAGAAGTAGGACACAGATTTTATCGACGGGAAAACAAAAAGAACACAGACCTCGTCAAAAACTCAGAAATGGGCTGTGAGCAAAGAATTGGTGACGTATCGCCATTGGCTATACGTTTGATATCAGGATATATATCCTCATAAGTGATCACAGGCATGAGTTTCTTGAAAGTGTCGCGGTCAGTGTGGCCATGAAGACCGTGCCTTTGCAAGTACTCAACATCAGCATTGCTGGACAGGATTTCCTCAAGAACCTTCCTTTGGAACTCATCAGGGTTACAAGTAACATCTTCAATGAATAGGAGAGCCTTCTTGTTCTTGTCAGCAACCACACAGTAATGATCTGTGGATTTCAATGTATCTTTTGGTGCCTCAGGCATGTCTGAAACTCAAAAGGTGTTACTATGGACAAACAGAATTGGGGAGAGATTGGTTTGCTTTAGAGAAAGATGGTAGTGGCAGTGGCTGTGTGGAGAGCGCAAGCCTAGAAGTGCGTTTATATACACCTGTGGAAGGCGTCAAGGTTCTATTTTATTACCAATGAGCCCCCATAAGATCTATTATGAGGTGAACCGAAACCAAATTCTAAATATGAGCTGCTTTAATCCGCGTCAGTAGATGGAGGCAATAGGCATTTTTCAACGAGTTCCAAAATATAAGCTGCTTTAATCCGCGTCAGTAGATAGAGCCCATAGGCATTTTTCGACTATTTCTATTCTCACTTTTTTTTTTTTTTTAAAGATTAGAACACGAGACTTTGAGCAAACTTAGGTTAAATTTGGTGGCTCTGATTTTATTGAGCCCTCTATAAGATCTTAAAAAAGGATGAGGAGAAACTAAATCTTAGATATGCGGGAGTAAATCCAGAGTACATAAGATGGCACGGATGTAATTTCATTCCCAAACTTTTTGCAAAAGGATTTTACATCTTATGATCAAAACTCGAAAAGGATGTTTTCACGGGATGAAGAATGTATACGAATATTCTTACTCAAAATCTACCCACAATGTAATATATTTGCACTTACTACTAACATCTGGCCTCTTTTACCAAAAAAAAAAAAAACATCTGGCTTCTTTTTTTAACAATTAAGGGATTTAAATTTTATAATATAAGGGTGAGGACTAGGAGTATGTACATCCAAAACAAATATTTTCAATAAAAATATAAGAGATGCTTCAAGCATTACTTCGTTGAGAAAATTGTTTATAAAGATATGGAAAACATGGTGCGACTCAGAAAAGTACGTCTCGATCAGATATAACTTGAATAATAAAGTAACTAGTAGGACACTTCATATTGTTGAATGAATAAATCTAATGGACTCCTTTGACACCTGTAACAAGCACTCAATTTTTATTGTCATTATCTCAAACTTTTCCATTTAAGAGAAGAAAAGGAAAATTGAGAGTTAACTGAACTCCGTTACTGTAATTGAGCTACCATCATATACTATAGAGTCTGCGTTTTGCATACCTAAGCCAATATATTATATTGGGACAGGGTTGGTACTTGGTACTGGGTTCTTGGGCCGGAGGATTTGAGGGGTTTTCTTAGCATTCTTTTTTTGGGAGTTGATGCTTACCGTACATGCACTCTGCAGGTAATAAGGGGATCAGCAACCGGCAATATCCGGTTTTACATGGTCGCACTGATGCGTCGTACCCGGTAAACACGCTGTAATTTCACCGGTTACTTGCGCGCTTTGTACTGCGGCTGTCCCATAAAATGCCGGCAGTCTTAGTTTATAGATTACTACCATTTCTCGGTGACAGAAAACGGCGTTTCTTCCCCGTTTCTCGAGACATTTTACGCCAAAATAGCTCACAGACCAAAAGTGAAGAAAGAGCATGTGTACAAATACAAGTTTAATGCCTTCACGTAGCTTAATTTTTTTTGATCCGTTGGTCTTTTCTTCATTGAAAAATTATCTATGGGAACAAATAGACTGATATTGAGTCGCCTGAAAAGGAGTAACTTGTAAAATTGTAGCCGAATACGAATCTTAAAGCAGGAATAGCACGAGGAGGTGAATATATGTAGGTATACATAACAAATAAAAAACATCTTATTGTTAAAATAAATTGTAAGATCATTGTTAAGAGATAGTTTGATTTTTACAAAAGTTATGGTTTTTAGTTTTTATTTTGTTGAATAAAATAAAAATATATTTGAATATTAACATCAAAATAATTATATTTTTATTACTAATAATAATTAAATATTATACAAAATAAATTACATTTTATAAATTAAATATGTAAATAATTTTATTATAATTTTTATACAGCATTTATTAAAAGCTATTAGTAAAAGATTTTTTTTTTGTTCGAATGTTAGTAAAAGATTTACTATATTTTATTTAAAATGAATAAATTAATGAGTAAAATTTATTTATAAATTAATATTTATTTGCTAATATATATTTTAATTGCTAAAACTAATCTAATTTGAAATTTAGGCATTTAAAGATATTTTAAACTTAAAATGTATTTATTAAATAAAAAATTGAAAATCTCTATTTTGTAAGTTAAAATTTAAAGTAATTATAATGATGATTAGTATATTTAATTATTGGTTAATCAGGTTATTTTTATAAGTTATTAAAACAAAAACAAAAACTAGACATTCAAATAAATATGTTTATTTTTCTGAATTTAAAAAAAAACAAAGTATATTAGTTTGTTATCACACAAAATACTACGTAAGTGGCATTCTTTGCCTGTTTGATAATTGAGTTTGTAATATATATTTCAAGAAAAGAATTTGACCAATTAATAATTAAGACTTTGACCTTGAAAGTAATGGTGAAGGATGAGAAACCTAGAACTTAGTATTGTTTGCCAATTGCCATGATAAAGATCATTCAATTATATATAATTTAAAAAATTACATTAAGGCTTTGTATAGTTTGATATTCTTTATGAAATTAGTTGATATGCATTTTACTTTTTGCAATAAAAAATAATACAAGTAGATTAGTATCGGAATTAATGTTCAAAATTGTGAGCACGAGGTTTATGGTTGAAATAACTATTGGATATTGTCTAAATTTTCGGTACAAGTGAGAAAAAAAAAAGTGATTTTGTAAACTAATAATTTTGGAAAATTAAAGCTAAATTTAAATCGCGGGCTTTAAGATAAAGTAGAGTTTGACATTTTTGTGAACGCGTGCAGCTAGTGTATGTATTTGAACATACGAAAAAGAAAATGGTTAACCTAACATGATACTAAAGTGGGTGAAGAAATAGACCTGTAACCGAATTTTGCACTTTGGATAATCGTATTGTGAATAGAACATAGACGTGGAAATGAAAAGGCAAAGCCAAAATGGAAACGCAATGCTTCTTCAACAAGTAAACTCGGTGAATTCTTTTCAAAAACAATTAGCATTAGTAATTCTTTTCAAAACCTTGTAAATTAGGACATTTGCCCAGCCTTTCTAAGCATTTGACCTTGATCTGATGTTTGTAGTTCACCATCCATACCTTTGGAAAGTTTCTATCAAAAACAATGATTAACTTTTCCAAGATATTATTTGGACAAGGATATCTAAGCTCATACTCATATTTTGTATGCAACTTGGGGAATGCAAGCCATTTAGCCATCAAAATTATATACCTAACTTGCGTTGAAACAAACTTATATGTCCTAATAGTCAATGAGATTGGTAAAATATCACACGCAAATGCTTGAGTTGAGACGAAAAAAGTCTCATGTTCTTTCGTATAACTTTTGAAGTCGTACTTGGACTGTGAGTTAACGATTTTTAGTAAAGATCAGATCAATTGAGATACCTAAAACTTCGGACTTCAATTCAATTTAAAAATTGAAGCCATCCATCACCATCAAGAGGCAATATATATAGGAAAGGAGGATTCTTATTGGCACCGAAAGTTCACTTCAGAAAACAAATCACTCGTGCCCAGAAATCAAGAGAAATTGTTGGGTAAAGAGCCCTCAAGCTGACGTCCAAGAAACGTCAGCACAATGGTCGCCACTTGTCCAGTCAACTTTTTCTGCACCTTAAGGAACGTCACGTGCCACACAGTGGACCACTTTGACCGGTCAACCAACCGACCAGTCATGCAGTGGGATGGCACGGCGAAAACCCTAAGAGTGGGAGATTATATCTAAACACAATTTTAATTTTATAACATAAAGAGTTGAGGTGATGATTCAATAAAAACAAAGGTCAACGGACCAGCATATCATATGATCTGATGGCTGAAATAAGATGCTAAACGGATATACAGATTCATAATTTGTTTTGTTGAGAAAACAGATTCATAATATTGATATCTATTACATGTATATATACAAGATGGGGACAAAAGAAAGAAGTCAATGCCATCGGGCGGCTAGGAACTTGCCAAGAGCCAAGTAGTTTAGTTTTAGAGTCAAGTAGCACAACTGATAGTGGATTTATACCATCCAAAGACTAAACATATATCACATTGACCAGGAATTAATTAACAATTTTAATATTTCGAATCCACAACCACATACTTTAAATTCTTTTTAGAACTTTCAAAAGAATAGGAATTTGAATTTCTCTATTTTATTTTCAGCTAAATGAATCGAATGACACTCACCTTGTACGCCTTCGTTCTTTGTTGGGGTATAGGCTGGTGCACCAATATAGGAAGGGCCTAATTCAAGTCGGGGTGCACACTGAGCGAAATATGTAGGAGACAGATCAGTAATGCAAATCTTTGACTGTTGACTTGCCTTAAGATATACTATAGTTTTGTTTATTTATTTTAACATCCCGAGAGACAGAGCGCAAAATGACATCTATTCACACACAACAATGAAATAGAAAGGGTTAAACTAATAAATTAATAGACCATTAAGCATAATGGGTCTATTAAATTAAATTGCTAATAATAAAATCCCCAGTCTCTTTCCTTGTCTCCCATTACCCCAGCTTGCTTATGTTGTTGCTCGCCTGTCAGATATATGGATTGATACTTGAGTGACTCAAGAATATTTTTAAAAAAATTAATTGGCAGCTAGAGGCTTGGTTTTAGTGCAGATTAATTGTTCTTATATAGCCTTTGTGGTAAAAGTGTGTAAGAATTTTCAATCATTTGTAATGTTTCTTGTTCTTGAAGACTTCAATTCCTAAAGGTTTATGATCATGCGACCATAGGCGACTTTCAGCTGTAGATTAGCATTTCAGATATTGCGCTTTCAAGTTCTAACGCACGCAAAACACTCTTTTTCTTTGTCAAAAACGGGGGAAAAAAAAACCTGTATTCCTTCTAATTAATACAATATTTTTGTCTGATCCACGATATATAAACGGATATGCTCTTTTGATAGGTAACAACATGGATATTGCAAAGCTTTAGGGACAAGGAATAATACCAGAATTTGTAACACAATTAAGTTAGAAACCACAAATCAAGTAAAATGTAGGTGAAATCTTATCACTTGTAATTGGCCAGAAGTGCATTGCACTCCATTTGAGACTTGATTACTTGTTTTTGGATAAATTAGATTTCACCTTTGTTATTATGTAGCTAAATTAGTCCAGCTGTATAAGGAGTGATAATCCTTTCTTGTACTTTTGATCATCAAAGTTGAAGAATTGTATAAACTATTAGTTAAATATAATAAGTGATAAAAGTATCCACCCGTTTATTATAACTTAACATTTGATAAATATAATGGATAGAAACATTTTAATATTTAGGGGTTGCTTGGTTCATAAGTTTGAAAATCAGTCAATGCATATAGAATAAATACAAGTGTTTGCTTTTATATTATGATTATAGGAGATATCTAATTTTCAAAGAATCGTCCATACTCCGTTATATTAGAGGAATGAGTTTCATTCCTGGTCTGTAGCAAATGCACCAACGTGACAGCCTTTGTCATGGCGTGACACTCCTTGTCACATCTGTGGCATACTTCTTTCTTTTTTAATTAAATATACTTAATTACAATATAATTATAATTTCTTTTTAAATTAAATATAATTAATTACAATATAATTATAAATTTTTTAATTACAATATAATTACAAAAGATTCTTTTTTATTTTCTAATTTTCTGGTCTTCACAACTCGTGAAAAAATTTCATATCCAATAGTACAACTGCTTCGTATTAACCTCAACAAAAAAAATTTTTCAACAATCTTTTGACACAAGAATAGTGAATAAATCAATAAGTGATTAAACAAATAACTCAACACTCAAGAAAATATTTGACAAAAGACAAGAAATAATTTCCTGCATAATCACGAAATCAATAGCAACTAAATAACCACGCAGAAACACCTAGCAAGAACTTCACCAAGTCAGCTATGATTCAAGTGCAGGAGCTGGGTCACACATTCGTCAACAACACCTTTGGATGTTTTCAACACTTGTTAACGTTACACACAAGCCACACTTGAAGCAATAAAAATATTCAGATCAAACAACACATCTTTTGTTCTTCCATTCATCGTGAATACTCACCAGAAAAACCTCATCAAAACATTGATGTATTTTTTGCAAAACACGGACAACACTCAATGACCCACGCAATAAGACTAACACCATAGAACAACACCTAGTGACTCACGCAAAAAGGCTAACACCCATAAATTCACGCCAACATCTACATAGAAGAAAAAACACTCAACTCATGTGTAGCTTTCAATCAATAGTACTGTAACATTGTAGCAAAAATTCAAGACCACAAAACTTACACACTGCTCTCAAATACATCACCTTGCTTAATTCATATCTCCAGAAGAAACGTAATCCACATGAATTTTCATTCAAGATAGAGTTCTATTTACATAACAACTCTATCCAAGAAGCCAATTCAAGTAAGACTTCTTGATTTATATTTTTAATCATTATCTGAATATCCAATAATCAAAAATGACAAAATTAAATAAAAAAATATATAATAAATATCTTAGCAAATACTTTAGGAAATATTTGTTCTAATTTTTTTGTCATATTTTAAATTTAATTATTTAGTTTTTTTATAGTTTAAGACATGTCATTTTGTAAATTGTTATATTCATAAAATGTAGCATCCCACTCCCGCAAGACCCGAACCTGACATCGACGGTGATATCCGGGTCCGTATCTGCGAAGGTAGCATGCTAGGGCACTCAAGCAATTATAAGTCGATATACAATTTTTTTTGAAATACACTAACCTATGTAGAAGTCCGTTTCAATATAGGCCAAAATAAATAAATTTAACAGGCGATAGAACATTGTTTTCAATGCATTCCAATCAATATAATTTCAATAGTCAATTAGGGCCCAATTTCATTTATAACCCTTTTTCAATTACAAAACCAATCCACTTTGGGCCATTGAGGGCCATTTCAACACACAAAATACATACAATCATTTCCAATTGGCACAAATGAATATAAACAGCCATATCCACATTTTATTCAATCCCATTACAAAAATTCCCATACTTCATCACTTTTTACATACCGAAATATTCAATTACACACTGCAGAGAATTCGTGGAATACACTTTATACAAAAATAAGAAATCTCCTAATGCAGACGCGAACTGATCCCAACTTCTAACTTTTCCCTGTGTGCAGAAAGTCTACTCTCGTTGCAGTACGGGGTATTCTTCTAAATCCTGAAAAATAAATGCAATTTTTTGGTGAGTTTTTGCAAACTCAGTGAGTGACCATCATTGATGGTTCACCCAGTCACATAGTACATAATTGCATGCCTATCATGTCACATTTTACATTCATAATCACATAATTATATGCCCATCATGTCACATTTTACATTCACAATCACATAATTGTATGCCCATCATGTCACATTTCACATTCACAATCAATACAATTACTTTCTTCATATTATGCACATGTACATGAGACCC
>JANZLX010000213.1:41059742-41076171 GCA_025531955.1 Erythroxylum orinocense
TTGATAAACTTTCTTACAATCAATATATGAGCTAGGAAATTTATTATCTTTAGGAAACCATCTTTTCATTATTTGAAGCATTCCATCAACTGCATTTGCACTAATCCTGTAAAGACATTTCCAATTCAATACTTTAACAATGAATGATAGTGTGGAAGATTCCTCGTAGCCAGGATATAATTTTTGCTCCAATTTTCTCAATAATCTATAAAACTTAGTAGCTTCCTTATTTGGATTGGTGGGGCCACCTCTAATAGGATCATAAGCTTCTTCATTTAGATCATAAGAACTATCCCTCATAAGATCACGTAACATATCAAGCATTCCATTATCATTTTCACTTTTATTACTTTGATTAATATCATTGTCGTCATCAGAATAATATTATAGAGCCTCTCCATGATGGTACCACTACTTGTAGTTTCTATTTATCCCATTTAACATCAGATATTCATAAATTGATTGAATTGTCCTAAATAAATTATTTTTGCATTTTTTTACAAGGATAACAAATTACTCTTCCTTCATCAAAATGTCTAAACGCAAAATCTAGGAATTCATTAACTCCTTTCATATTGTGCTAGTGCTTTGTTAGAAATTTTCATCCAAGTTTTGTCAATTGCCATTGTCCTACAACACAAATTAATTGAATGGGTTTAGCAAAATTTGACACAGAATTTGCTACGATAGGGAACTTTATAAGCATTAATTTTTTCCAAATAAACACTGAGGCATTACTAAGAAGAAATTAAAATACACCCATGAATAATCTAGACTCAGTTAGTGGAGAGACCCAAATGAGGCAAAAGAGAGAAGGTGATAGAGAGAGAGTGAGAGAGAGAGAGAGAATGAGAGGGAAAACTTGATGAGCTTCAGCTTCAACAGTGGAGGAGAGGAGATAACTTCATGTATATATTAATTTTCAAAAGCTTTGCCCTCTTTCCTTTTTATCAAAATCACGTTGTCAACTTCAAGATGAGAGTAATCTGCCCTCTTTCTTTTTCATCAAAATCGCGGCGTTGGCTTTATGTATATATTAATTTACACGATGTCATATTGGAGATTATTTTTCTATAATGTGTAAAACGAAGAAGAATAAGAACGGTAGTAGTATTAAATAAAAGTTAACAACTACACTTGGTTTCATTGTCGTATTGGAGAATTGGAGTGATTTTTCTAGTATTAAATAAAAATTAACAGCTACACCTGGCTTACGTGGGAATGGACACATTGGTCTAATCTATTATAAAGGGAATGGACACAAATGAAGCATTGTATGATGAAATAAATATCAAACAAATTTTGGTATTCATTTAGATTAATAGAAAATATTATCATTATAAAATATTTAATAATTCAAAATAAATAAAGATAGAAATTTAGAGATTTTTATAAGAAAAATTATAAGTTTACGTTTTTATTAAACAATAATAAAAGAAAAGATAAAGTTTTTAATCAACTAAAACTTCTTATCTTTATCTCTCACAAGTCATAATATATTGTCAATGAAATTTGATTATTCGAAAATTGAATATCTAACATTTTTATAAGAAGTAAAATCGTATGGTTATTATATGCTATCGTTTTTAAAGGGAAAAATGCACATTAGAATTTAAAGAATTTATATATTAAATTTATTTTTACATTATTTATATTAAATATTTAATTCATAGAATGTTGAAGGAAATTTCCTAAGTAATCCAACGTTAACGTACCCTTAAAATTTTGGACACCATTTGCGAAAAGTCATGAAAGCTTGATCAAAATTTTAAATTTTAAATTGACTAATCGAAAGTCGGTATTGTTGGAAAAGATAAGCATGACCACATCAAAGTTTATGAGATAATCCAACGCAGTCTAAACTGAAGGTTTCAATTAAAATGGTGACATATTAATATATTTATAGCCAATACGGCAATATTACGAAGCCATAATCAACTACATGCAGACAACCTTTGAGTCTTAGGCGCCAAACAACTTAGAAACATCGTATAATTTTGATGATTTCTTTTAAACTTGATTCGATTGTCTCGTCTAAATTGTCTTCTTAGTTTACATTTATAGATATTGGTATATTTTTATTCCCCAATAAAGCTTAATTTTATTATTATTGTATGAATTTTAGGAATTGGAAACTAAGTGACACGATTTTTCTTTAATATTATTATTTATAAATAAATTTAAATATTTTCTTATAAAATATTCACTACATGTATTGATGATCCAAAAGTAATATTTTAATTTACATATCAATAGATATTTGCTAAACATAATTTTGAAATATATGTTTATTTAAAATTTTCTATACAAATTTTTATCTAAAATCAATTATTTTTATTAGATGAATAAATTCAAAATTTCTATAACTATCCCACTAACATAATAGTTTATGATAAAAAATAACTTACTCCCATCTATATTTATTATGTATTGTAAAAATACTAAATCTGATTTTAAATTCATAAAATATAAAATCTTATTATGAAAATTATACTATTACATAAAATTTAAAAAATTTAAGATGAAATCATTTTTTTATTAAAAAATTTGAGAGTAAGTATTGAAGATTGTACTCCTACATCTGTAAAACAAAGAAAAAAAAAGGCAGTGTTATTAAATGAAGCTTAATAGTTACACTGAGTTTTGTTTTATACGATGTCGTATTGGAGATTGTTTTTCTATATGTGTAAAACAAAGAAGAATAAGAAGGGCGGTAGTATTAAATAAAACTTAACAGCTACACCTGGTTTTGTTTGCGATGTCGTATTGGAGAATTAGAGATTGTTTTCATATGTGTAAAACGAAGAAGAATAAGAAGGCTAATAGTATTAAATAAAACTTAACAGCTACACCTGGTTTTCTATTGTGCAATGTCGTATTGGAAATTATGCGTAAAACCAAGAAGAAGAAGAAGATGATGAAGAAGAAGAAGGGTAGTACTATTAAATAAAGCTTAATAGCTACACCTAGTTTTGCTTGAGGAGATCTAATTAATTGTGAAATAGTAAAGTTAGTGGAAGAAGATGAACCGTGAACAGTTGCGTATTCGTTATGTGTGGTGTAAATAAATTTCATCTTCTTCATGCGCGCAGTTCTCTACTCTGCTTCATTGCATATCTTTGATTACATTCTTCTCTCCACCTCTTCAAATTCCTCTGCTCAAATACTAATAGGTAAACGACTATTGTTGTCTGTTTAACTTATTCTTCTAAACTTGCTGTTTGTTGGGCTCTTTATCAAATTTATAGGAACAGGTTACACATTCATGAATTTCCCTAAGAAATATTAACTTCAGCTTACACATTCTTTCATGATTTAGTTTAATACATTAGTTTTGTTAGCATTACTCTGTTATTATAAACTTGACAGACTCATGGAACTATTTCTAGTTAACTACTCATTCTCTAACCATCGAACTACTCATGGAACTACTGTGGCCATCGATTCCCACTTTCTTTGTTACTATAAACTTGACAAACCTGTTCATTTTGAATGGATTGCCTCTGGATTATAAATCTTTTATCACATCGATAGAATAGAGAGAAACCTCTATCACTGTTAACGAAGTTTGCACAAAACTGCTTCTTCATAAACAACGTCTCTTATTATGAATGCGTACAATGTCTTATTTATGTTTTCCTAATCATTTTTTACACCATCAACGTCTTATTCAATGTGTAACCAGTTCAATGTGTACAACATCTTTATGAACAAGCATTAAGTGGTGGACAACATCTCCTACACCACTTAACGCTTCATTCTATCTTCAACGGCTTCATGAACAAGTGTTAAGTGGTGTACATTCTATCTTCTTTATGTTTTCCCTATCTTATTTGAAAATCAGGTACTTGTATCTAGTATGAATTATGTTCGGTTGTCAACTACGTAGACTAGAAAAATGTAAAGGTATCACCTTTGTTGCAGTTGTTGCTTGAGTGTATATAAAGCAGTTGTATGCTTGTGGTTCTAAGTGAGGTGAACTGTAAAATAGTCAAGGTTATTGTTGTTATTATTAATTTAAGTATATAAAGTGGAAAGCGACTCAAAGATATTTATTTTATCTTGATTTTTTCTACTTGTTGACTTCATTAATTTTTTTCTTACAATTTGTTTTAGCTGCGTGTGTTGCTTGTTCCTAATATGTATTTATTTTTAAAAGTGCAAGCTAGTTAAAATTAGCAATTATATGTGAAACCACAAGACAGTTAACAATGGTAGATCTTTTTCAAATATGGATGATGAACAAAATGACCCTAGTATGGTAGAGGAGTCAGAAGCTATAGAGGCTCTTAATCAATAGTCCGACGCTACAGTTGGAACTTTAAATAATGCACCTAGCCTAGAAGGACAAGTTATTAGTACTAGTAACGTGATCTTCAAAATTATATGATTGTACATTTAAATTTTTAATATAATATTTTATATGTTTATTAATTTTTATTTTTTAATAGGAAATGTAAATTCTAAAAAATGTGGACGAGAACCAACAATTAATGTTATACTTGCCAAGAAGAAAGCTGATGGAAAACAAATTGATGTTCAATTTCCTCCTCCGTACTATAAGTTACGTGATAAGCATGCCAGCCTTTTCATGTCAAAAGTTACCATATGCCTTCGGCAACTTGCACCACTTTATGTCTCTAGTTGGAAAGAGATTTTTGAGGATGATAAGAAGGCAATATGGTTATTTTTGAAGGTATGGCACTTTTTTTATTGCAATAGAGTTTAGTTTAATTACAATGGAGTTTAATTTTGTTGTTGCATTGAATTTGCTTCTTAATTTTCCTAACTATATTTTTATATGAATTTTAGGATAAATTCAATTTCTCAAATCATGTGCAATCTTATGTGATGCAACAAGTGCATGCACAATATAAAATTTGACATTATCATTTGCACAAAAGCTATCTCAAAAGCAAAGATTGCCCAAAGGATGTGGAGGAAGGTGATTGGCAATGGTTGATTGAGAATAAATGGAAAACTCTAAATTTTAAAGTAATTTTAAAATTTAAGTACTTTAACTTATTTTGTTTTTTTTCTTTTATTAAAAATAAATTATTTATCAATGTATAGGAGCAAAGCGAAAGAAACACAAGTAATAGGGAAATCAAGAGATGAAATCAGTTTCTGGAATAAAGTCGATTGTATAAATTGCATATGGGATGGTAAAGTAAAATTTTATTTGCTTAAAAAAATGTCTTCCAATTAATCATTAATTTTCTTTGTCTTTTTTATTTCTTTTTTTGCTTTCTAGAAAGATAAAGATTTTGATGAGTGGCTCTATACTATTAAAGTTTGGAAAGTATCGCGACAAAAGACAAATGGAACTTGGTCTGTTCCAAATGGAGAAGAAATAATGGTATGAAAGTTATAGTCAAATTATATTTTTAAAAAAATTTAAAATCACTTTACTAAAATTTCAATTTCTATATAAATATGCAGAATAAGCTTCAAGAAGAGAGAGAGAAAAATTAAGAAAAGATTTTGTCTGCATCTCTACCACTCATTGAGCATTTCGATCTTGCCCTAAAAAGAAAGTCAAGCTATTCACGCAGTTTAGGTGTTAAAGGGATAACATCTAAGTCCCGAGAAAAAAGTAAATTTCTAGCTGAAGCTGCAAAAAAAACATGCAAGTGATTTAGACGATAAAGTTGCAAGACTTACTGAAATCACAAAAACACACAATGAAAATATTCAAGCTTAAAATGAGAAGATTCAAGCTCAGGATGCAGCTATTGAGAAGCAAGCCACATAAATGAAACAAATTTCAGCTTTTTTGGCACATTTGGCAAATACTGGATTAATTCCTAGTTTATTGCTCAATTATTTTGCCTTAATTGAAGATCCATCAAATGCCACAACATCAAATATGCCAATTACTCATGTAAGTTTATAAATTTATAAAATCTTGAATAGTTGGGATCACTTCTTATCAGTATCATTATATTATTATAAAATGTTAGTATTAAAGTTATAGCTTAATATTTTATAAGCTAATTAACTTATTTTATTTTTATTTATTTTGTAGGAAACAAATCAACAATAAACTTCATCCTGAAGAATAGCCAGGAAATTTTAACATAGAGGGTTTTAACTTAAATTAGTACGTAATAGTTTGAGATAATTGTAATAAATAATTTTCTTGAATATTAAAATTTCCAATTTTTATATTGGAAATTAGAATTTTGTACATTTTTGTGATTTACATATATTTTATATATACTAATAATTTTTTTTAGCTTGTCTAATAATATCTTGACACTAAAAATCCTTATAATTGTGACAACTTCTATTTTATGTCCACCAATGCAAATTTGTTATCGATTAAGTAATTAAAATGTTAAATTTAATAATATTATTTGCGATAAACATGAACACATTAGTGATAAATTAATTGTAACATATATTCTTTATTTAGTGACAACATTATTGTAACATATAACTTTCATACTTGCGACGAAATCTGTTAGATAATATAGCCACTGATGCAAATTTCTTTTACAGCTAATGCAATTTCATTAATGAATTGATAGTTTTATTTGTGATAATAATAAACACATTAGTGACAATACTTTTTGTGAGAACCAATTTTCATTTTTGTGAAGAAATGATGTTGACACTTTTTATTAAATATTAGTGACCAAGAAGTAATGGACATTGATAAAAAAATTATTAGTGACAAATATTTTGTCACTATTTATAATTATTTTAGTGGCGATAATGTTGTAACAATAAAATGAAGTACTATTACGATTTTGTTCTTCACTACTTTATATCATTTGTGTTAACAAACGTGTCATAAATATGTAAAGTTGTTGTGACCATAGTGTTGTCATACATCTGATAGGTTTTAGTGTCAAGCAATTTTGTCACGATGTAATAAATTATTATTACAAATTTATTCGTCACTAATTTATATTATTTGTGTCAACAAACTTGTCATAAATAAGTACAGTTGTTGTGACCAAAGTGTTGTCACATATTTGATGGGTTTTAGTATTGACAATTTTGTCACAATAAAATGAAATATTGTTACGACTTAATTGTCACAACATCACTACTGTATATTATTTGTGACGATAAACTTATCATAAATATGTATAGTTATTGTGACCATATAGTTTTGTCACACATTTCATAAGTTTTAGTGTCAGTATTTGTGTCACAAAAGTGTTGCATAATTGTAACCATTTTTTAAATTAGTCGCTATTTCATTAGTGACGGGGGTATTTAGACGGGAGGTGACGACAACAAAAATTGGACAATATTAATAATAGTGACAAATATTACTACTTTAGTGATAACTTTTACTTTCACTAAAAATACAATTTTTTGTAGTGATTACATGACTCATCATGGAATGTACCATACCTAATAGAGTATGATTTTTCCTCTCAGATGCTCCATTATGTTGTGAAGTTGTAGTAGGAGTCTATTGTGAGAGAATCTCATTCTCTTTTAAGTAACTAAAAAACTCGTGGTTTAAGTATTCACCACCTCGATATGTTTTAAGTGTCTTAATACTTTTACTGGTTTATTTCTCAACCACAAGTCTAAATTCCTTGAACTTTTCAAATGATTCAGACTTTCATTTCATCAACTACATATAACCATATCTTGAATAATCATCTGTGAAGGTTATGAAATATGAAAATCTACCTGGACAACTAGTGGACATAGGCCCACGTTCATCTAAATATATTAGCTCTAGTAACTTACTAGCACGTTCTCCCTTTCCACTAAAGGGTAGTTTGGTTATCTTTCCCAACAAACATGATTCGCAAGTTTTATATGATTCATAATCAAAAAGATCCAAATATCCTTCTTTATGTAACTTTGTGATTCTAGTTTCATTTATATCAACTAACCTGCAATGTCATAAATAAGATAGATTTTGGTCACTTAATTTTCTTTTCTTGCTATTTATGTTAATAAATTAATATTAAAAAATGTTAAGTCATCACTCACCTAACAAAAAACTAACGACCTTTAGTTTTTTCCGTTATTGTGAGGTTATATTTAAACGTTTTTTAAATGTTAGTGTCTTATTTCTACTTTCAAAAACCTTAGGGTTAAATTTGTTGATTAATGTAAAACTTAGGTTCAAAATTAACCCTTTTGTCACAAAATAAATATATAACTTTTAATAAATATTTTTGTTTCACATCTCACGTCTACTTTATTGTGTTTCTCATCCTAAACTCTTATTATTATATTTGTAGACCTATATTATTCTTACTTTATAATATTTTGATGTAATTATTCTTTATTATATGACATAAATTATAAAATTTTAATTACTTTGTATTATTTTTATTGTTATATTTGTATGATATTTAAACGATATTTTTTATATTAATTGTGGTTATTCTTATATGATAAATATGTGAAAAGTAATATTAATCAAAATAAAGAGATAACTATATCAATTTTATATTATTATAATTTTTGAGACAAGATTGCAGTCAAATTAAAAATTATAAAATACAATTTATTAAAAAGCTATTTTGTAATTTTAAAAATTACCCAAAAATAGTACTTAGTACTGACTATTATCTGGACTATATTGTCCTAGAATCAAAATTGATGTGATATTCAATATGGTATTCATAACATTGGTAAAATGCTTTAAACCATTGTATTATAAATAAATCCAAGATTCAATACCATGTTATTTATATGTTTGGCTTTATCTATCATTCAACAAAAGACTCACATTATCAGCTTGCACTAATAATTTTGATTACATTGCATCACGTTAATCTACCATAAACCATCTGCTTAATTGGATCTTAAATAAGTCATAGTATATAAATTAAACTTGTACACAATAACAACTGTCACTCTAGTATTTAATTTTAGGGTAGGATTTCTGTGATACAGCTATACTGGTAGAATGAGAGTAGATAACGGTTGGACATTTAAAAATTGCACTTTGGTGTAAGAGGACAAGAAAGAAAGAAAGAAACAAGGAAATTAAGGGGTGTGGGGAGGTGTGCGTCTGAGTCTCAGAAGGCACATGGTTCGTTAGGTAATATGTCTCAACTTACTTGCTCACAAGGGAAGTGAGCAGTGATGTATATACGAAAATGTGTAGTCCAATCACCAAAAATGCCTCAAGAAACTATCTTCTCTTACGATCACGGAGTATGTAAAACAAAGGACAACAACCAACTCAAGGACACCATTGTTCACAAAAGCTCCAGACCAAACCTGGTCAGTAAGCCAACAGAAGTGAGCTTTTCTTTGAATTGGTCAAGGGTAAAGTGAGAGAAGATCTCCAACGTAACAAATTAAGCCATCAGTCATCACATAAGTTACGTTAATCATGCTAGTTCATGATTGGAGGGTCAGAGGTCGTGCAAGCCCACATGCATATTCGAAAACGCTATAAACGTCTCACTAACACGGGTAACTCGCAACTCAAGTACTCGCGTACAGCTAAATTTCTGGACTTGTCAAGATTCTAGTGGGGCTGACTCAAATTTCAATAGTCCAGTCTAATCTCGATGTTCTACTTCGCAGGTCTACAATTACATCAAATAAATATTATGTTTGACAATAAACGGATAGAACTGAGACTTATCATGAATTCCAACGGGGACTTCGGATGCCCAAACCTATCAGTAGTGTGCATCGACACAAAATCTGATCAAGGATCCACACAACCTTGATCTAAATGACTATTACCCGCTATATTGGATAGTCTGGAGCAAGAAATTCGACTGTTACCACTAGTTATCTTACAAAAACTTAATCAGGTTGTCCACAAATGGATACAATCAACGCACAGGCTCGAAACTCTTCAAAACAGGTTCATTCGAAGACGCCACGACTGAGGACGTGGTTAATGTAGATTTGGACAACCCATTTGCTTGTGAATTTCTAAAAGAATTGTCATATCTAAAATTCAAGTTATCAGCACTGAACATTTACAATGAAACTATAAATCCAACAAACCACGCAATGAGATTTGAATAAATTATAGATTTATATGGAGTTACTGACTCAACACAAGTTAATTGTAAGAGATTGGTATTAATCACTCTCCATAATATTAATAGTCAATTTTAGAAAATTAAAAATGCATTTGAAATGAAAGAGCAATGTATAAGCTATGAACATTAATCTATGTAGCATATTGATACAGTTTCTTTAAATATAAAAATAGAAAGAAAATATCTTATCATAATTGCATGATCACATTTACATAATTGTGGTTCTAGAAAACAGGCAGGGGAATAATATGAAATCACTACAATTATGAGAAAGATACTTTAAAATCTTCAAGTCTTATCTTCCCTTCTAAGCTTAACTCCAAAGCAATAGTGAACTTGTCTCAAAATTTGCAAACAATAGTAGATGCAAGAGTCTTGGTCATGAAATCAGTGATTTATGCTTTAGCTGGAATATGATGGATGAAGATAACTTTCTTTGCAATCTAAGTCTCTGAAAAAATAAATCTATCTACAAGAAGGAACACTAATAAGATTATCATACAACAACGTTAGTTTTAGATTAAATAATCCAATTTTACTAGGAACAAATGTGATCCAACATAATTTAAGATGCAAATGCAATACTACATGTATTCAACTACTATAATGAGTACCATTGGGTTGTTTATTTGCACTTTAAGAAATAAGATTAGATCCAAAGAAAATGCATTAGCTAGAGGTAAATGATGATCTCTAGGACAACTAGCCAATCAACATCGAAGTAGGCAATGAGATGAGGGTTAAGATTTTAGCTAAATGTAGGCCATGAGAGCCTATTAATCATAAATATCAAAGAATCCGTTTAAGTACAATGTAGTGAATGTCGATAATGAAGAAATTATGAGACTTTGCTAACAACAAATTAAATATCAATAAGGGAGAGCCAAAGGTATTAATGAGTACTACGATGCTACGATATTCAATAGGATTAGAAAGGGGAGTGTTATGATTTTTAGAGAGAGGTAGGATGGAAGTTATAGATGTTTCCACGGTATTTACTATAAAAGGTATTATTAATGTTATGGATGAGAGACAAGATGAAGGATTATGAAGAATTTGTAACCAAAATATCATCCATGAAAATGAAGAGGAATGTGGTGTCAGTGAGGGTGGAATGAATAAAAAGAAAGGTGTTGGATTATGAGGGAGTAAAGTTGAGGTCAAAAAGTTTTTAACTCCATTAATAAAACCACGTATATAGAGAGCTCGTTTGAGACCATAAAAGACAATATATAGATAATAGACATAATAGGGATGATTGGGATTAACAAAACTTGGTGGTTGAATCATGTAGATAGGTTCTTGAACATTAACATGGAAAAAAGTATTATTTACATCAAGTTGACAAATTGGCCTATTTTTAATGATAGTTATTGTGACAATGATTCGAATAATGGTTGGATAACAAGGCTAAACGTGTCAATTTACTCAATGCTGAGAGATTAGTGATGTCCTTTAATAACTAGACGAGGTTTATTTGGTTTATTTTTAGTATAGATGACCAATTTAAAACTAATAATGTTGATATTAGGTGGAGGAGGGACAAGGTCCAAGTTTGGCCATAATATAGGGTTTTAAACTCACCTTATGCAACTTGATACCAGTGGAAGAGTTTTTTAGGTTGGGTGAAAGAATTAGGATCAAATTCTTGAGTGGGGGTATGATAGGTGACATAGTAAGAGAAGTTACAAGGCATAAAAGTTTTGTCTCGAGTTTGAATGAACATTGGATGTTGATGTATTGAGGGTGGTAGAGGTGATAATGGTTCAAGATAGAGTTAGTTTATAAAGATATAGATTGTGTACATGAAAGTAAAGATGGTGGACGTAAAGGTAAGGATATTTGAATGAAGGAGGATGAAGGATTAGTTGTAGAAATAGTGGGTGATTAAACTTATAAAAATTCTCCTTTAATGAAGTAGAAATGTCGAGAAATATAAATTTTATTAGTTTGGGGGTCAAAGTAGTGTTAACCTTGCATTTTAATAGATATTTAAGAAAAAACATACGACGTGAACTTGGGTTTAAGTTTGTCATATCGTTTGGGTCCAAAAATAATGACATCTAAAGACACAAAGATGGGACATGTTAGGTTTGGCTAAAAAAGGGGTTCCATAACGTGAGTTATAACTAATAATAGGTGTAGGAAAAAGGTTTATGAGATACATGGTAGTAAAAAAGGCTTCATACAAAAAAAAATTTAGAAAGAGAGGCATGAATAAGAAGAGTGAGGCAAGTTTCCAATTTGACGAATTTTATCGTCATCAAGTCCATTTTGTTGGAGAGTGTGAGGACAAGACAGACAGTATGAAATTCCATGAGGTTTAAGGTTGGAGAAAGGCTTTTGATGAGTTCATAAGATCTATCACATTAAAACATGTTGATGGTGGTGGGAACCATGCTTTTAATGTGAATTTTAAAGTGGTGAATGGCTTGTGGTTTATAAATTAAAAGATAGATCCGTGTGAAGTGAATAAATTTTTTTGATAAAGATAATGGAAAAATGGTGCCCAAAGACAATCAAGTACTTTTACATTGGAAACATGAAGTGCATAAGTTTATTACATAAAGCACTTGACAATTGAGAAAGAGTTTTATTTCAAGGATGTTCGAGATAATGATGCAAAATGTCAGAGAAAACATGACATGTTTTAAGAACAACAAAATTATTGAAAGCTTATGGGATTTATATGGGGTAGAGATTACTGTAGATATTACTTCGAGAAGTGATATCTTAGTCTATAAATCATTCATAATATAACAACAAACTTCATACTCAATAGAAGAACAATTGTCTTTAACAAATTTGGAAACATATAAAATACTATAGGTGCATTGGGGATAATTAAAATATCACAAATAAGAGGTTCAGGGTGTATGTGGAGAGCTATTGTGGCAGTAGATGTAATCAAAAGAGTGTTATTATTACTGATGAGCACTTAATTGGTTCCTTCATATGGTCTCACAGATTTATCATGTTATAAATTAAAAGTCATATAATAATTCATAACTATATTTAGTAACCATTCAACTATGTCTATTGAGGTAAGATGGGTGTTGGTCGGTTCATTTTGAAGATTCATAGTGGTAAAAGCCATTTGAAGGTGATTTGAAGAGGTAGGTTAGGCATTATGGGATTCACAATACGTAAATTGACATCTTCCAACAATATGACCCTATTTGTAACAAATTTGGTATTTATGAATGTTGTTTATGTAATTAGGCCGAATGAGTTATTAGACTAGGCTAAATAATATTGGTTAAAATAAAGGTAGGTTATGGGTTTGGCATGATTAGCATGATGAAATATAATTTTAGTTAGACTGATGACCCTACCCAATAGATGAGGCAGTGGGATAATTGAAAAGATGAAGTTTAGTATTAGATGAATTTAGATAATAGTTACTTTTCCTTTGTTGTTGTGATGGTGGTTGCCTCATTGGTCATTATTTTCGTAAGTTCTATTGTTAAGATTTATAACCAACATAAATGCAATTTCAAGTCAACATTAAGGGAATGGTAACTAGTAAGATGTTCATAGAGAAGGAGTTGGCATATAAGTCTAAGAACAAAGGTAGAGTGTTGTGGTTATCCATAATGGTGACAAAGGATTTGTAGTTTAATATCGGTCTATTGAAAGCAAATAAAGTAAGATCTTCATAAAAAATTAAATCTTCAATAATAGTGAGGCCTTCAGTGGTGGAGGAGAGAATTGATAAGTACTATATGATAGAGGAGTCACCTTGTTTAATAGTGTGGAGATGACGTCATAAAAGTGACGCTAGGTGGTGATTTAATATACAAATTTGTATTTTAAAGGTTTTCTAAAGGTACAAGGTGTAGTGCATCTTAGAGTTAGTGATGTAATAGCAAGAGAGAGAGTTGTAGTCAAACAATAATATATAAGTCACTCCATATTTTACCACTAAAGGAATTTAAGAGATTTGTAGTCAAGGGTGGACATGCTAAGCTTTAGGGGTGGTGGATGCTACCCCCTAACATAACCAAATAAGTAACAGATAAGACTATTGATTGTACTTGGTTTCTCCAAATCAAATAATTACTTACACTAAAGGTGATAGTAATGAAACTTATTATATTGGTAATTAAAAGTGTTGTGATTTTCAGTGTTTGAGTTATGGTGTTTAGTCTCGGATCTGGAGTTAATGGAAAATAATATCTTACAGATGATGAGTGGAATGGGTGATGAAAATTTTTAATAGGCAAGGAAAAAAATTTGTTATGGGCTCTTAATACCATGAATGTGCAATGCATAAGCTACATTTTCATTAATGAAAAAGAAAAATATACATATCCAATTTATACATTTTCTTTAGGTGTAAAAATATAAATAAAAACATCCTATCATAATTACATGATTATAGTAAGTAAAGAGATTTAATTTAAAGACAACTTGAATTTTAAACCTGAATTCAAGCTATTATTACTTTTAAAAAAGGGTTGAGAAAATATTAGCCTTTATGAAGACAAAGACATAGAAAAAGAAGAATATTTGCTAAAACAAAAACTACTCACCAAAATAAAAAGTAGAGATAAATTTGAGTTATACAAATACATATAAGAAGTCAATAAAAGAACGTAAAAGCTTGAATTAATATAAATTAGTTGAGGCACAATTGTAACCCTTGAATGCTAGTTTTAAACAAATCCTAGACTATATATGAAGAAAAGAATTGACCAAACTAACAAAACCAATACCATCAACGAGCCGGTAAATATTATATACTTGTTTATTATAAAAGGCATGACAAAGAGGAATGCATAAACATAAAGAGGAGAATGAAGAGTTATTGTGAAGGGAAAACTTAAAGCAATTCCTACATAACCACTAAAGAAATAAATCCTAAGAATGTGAACCTATCCAAAAATAAAACTACGAGCCTAGCTATAAGAGCACAATATAATGCTTATGAAGCTATAAAAGAAAAGGATGTGATACCATAATAGAGAACATTATAAATGAAATAATTAGATAATATCCAAGATTAGTATAACTTACCTTAAAATTTTGACTTAGACTAGTCCTGAGAAGACATATGTTAATGTAAGATTAAGTGTAAAGAGGAAAAAAGCAAGCCACATAGGATTTGAAGATGAAGAAAGAGTATAATTGCTTGATCAATATAAGGACGTTATTGTCATCAAGTAATGACATCTAACTATAAAATGAAGAGCATATCGATAGATAATGGGAGCTTGGTAGATATCTTATTTCATAGCCTCTTCTATGAAATAGGACTATAAAATATTTAATTAAATCTAATATATTAGGAAATATAATTTTGCTAGTAACGTTAGGGATATATTAAAAATGATAAGAAATAGAATTTCATGGTTTTGACTTGGATACCCACAAATATGTTTAAAATTGATCTGAAATTGATAGTTCATAGACGAAACATAAATCCCAAATTAAAACCTATGAAATAGAAGAAAAAGGTCATCACAAAGCGACACAATAGGTGATATAAGAAAATTTGATAATTAAAGTTAGTTTCATTAATAAATTTGAGTACCTATAATGGTTAGAACACATTATAATAATCATAAAGGCAAATGACAAATAAAGGATATATGTGGACTTCATACACTTGAACAATGTGGCTATGTTTTTTGTTGGATCCCGATCCCGGAACCCAACTTTCTTGCTTAACATTGTGAAACTTAAGCGTGCGTGTAACCTTGAATGGTTATAAAAAAAAATTTCATTCTTAATCCCTTTGAACCCTTAGAGACATCATGAATACATTTTCCATCTTATAACATCCCAAAATTCACTTACAAAAGTTCCCTAGTGTGCCCATGCTACCCAATTTCCATGCTTGAACTTGTTTCCTCCACGCGTATACCGAATTTGGAAAACTTAAAATCTTAAATTCATTTTGAATTTTTCATGTAAATCATAGCTCTGCTGACTCTTGTTTAATTTGGCACAAGTATTACCTCAATCGGAGCTCTATAGCTCAAGATATCCTCAAGATACCACCACATGCATAAAATCCTAATCATACTTTCTTGGTCGACCCCTTACTTGTTCTAAGAAAAATTTCCTAAATTCATCTCCAAATGCTACAAATTTTATGGAGAAGTAGCTACATATATTAGAAAACCATTGCCACAAGAATCATCCCATTTAGAGGTCGGATGAGGGAGTTATTCACTAAAAACTGAACCATGTTCGTTCCTTGAAATCAAACTAAACATACTTTGGCGTGATTGCCATAACTTTTCCTAAAAATGTTCAAATTCCTTCGTTCTTAAGCCATTTTAAAGATAACATCGAGATCTACAACTCGTATTAGAGGCCTTAAAGTGAGATTCGACTCCAAAATTAGTCAAAATCGCAAAACAAAAGGAAACACCTTTTCCAAGTATATAAGTCGACTTACACTGAACGACAACTCGACTTAT
>JANZLX010000213.1:41076271-41087675 GCA_025531955.1 Erythroxylum orinocense
GAAAATTGAAATTCATTACCCTTATCAAGGGAGGTTCTATTGTCTATGGAATCTTCACTTTCCTTTGTAGTTATTCCTCCTCTCAGTGCACGCCCTCAAAGCTTGAACCTCTGATTAGCATTTTAGCAAACACTTAATATACATATCCAAAAGCAAATTATATCTTTGATTACAAAAACCCGTTACCTTCCTAACAAGCTTTCCAGTTCCTATAGTTATTAACTAGACAATCCTGAAAATTCAAACTCCAAGAGATAACCCATTAGAGCTCTATCTCAATCAGTGATTTTCAGTTTTTTTAAAAAAAACTTGTGAGGCTCAGTGCACCACTGCACCATAAATAGCTCCATCAGTGGTTATTGTTGTTATAGTTAATTTGACTATATAGAGTGGAAAGTGACTCAAAGATATTTGTTTTCTCATGATTTTTTTTCTGCTTGTTGACTTCATTAATGTTTTCTTACATTTTGTTTTAGCTGCGTATGTTGCTTGTTCCAAATATGTATTTATTTTTAAAAGTGCACGATGGTTAAAATTGGTAATCATATGAGAAACTGCAAGACGGTTAACAATGGTAGATCTTTATCAAATATGGATGATGAAAAAAATGAACCTAGTATGGGAGAGGACTCAGAAGCTATAGAGACTTTTAATCAACAGTTTGACACTATAGTTGGAACTTTTAATAATGCACCTAGCATAGAAGGACAAGTTATTAGTACTAGTAACATGATCTTCAAAATTATATGGTTGTACAATTAAATTTTTAATATAATATTTTAAATGTCTATTATTTTTTTAAATAGAAAATGTAAATTCTAAAAAACATGGACGAGGACCAACAATTAATGATAGACTTGCTTAGAAGAAAGCTGAAGGAAAACAAATTGATGTTCAATTTCCTCCTACGTACTATAAGGTATGTGGTAAGCATGCCAACCTTTTCAAATCAAAAGTTACTATATGCATTGGGCAACTTGCACCACTTTGTGTCTCTAGTTAGAAAGAGATTTTTTAGGATGATAAGAAGGCAATGTGGTTATTTTTAAGGGTATGACACTTTTTTTAATTGCAGTAGAGTTTATTTTAATTACAATAGAGTTTAATTTTGTTGTTGCATTATATTTGCTTCTTAATTTTCCTAACTATATTTTTTATATGAATTTTAGGATAAATTCAATTTCTCAAATCAAGTGAAATCTTTTGTACTGCAACAAGTGCATGCACAATATAAAAATCGACATTATCTTTTGCGCAAAAGCTATCTTAGGAGCAAAGATTGCCTAAAGGATGTGGATGAAGGTGATTAGCAATGGTTGATTGAGAATAAATGGGAGACTCTAAATTTTAAGTACTTTAACTTATTTTGTTAGTTGTTTTCTTTTATTAAAAATAAATTATTTATAAATGTATAAGAGCAAAGCAAAAGAAACACAAGTAATAGGGGAAATCAAGAGATGAAATCAATTTCTAGTATAAAGTTGATTGTACAAATTGCATATGGGGTGGTAAAGCAAAATTTTATTTTCTTAAAATTAAAATTATATTTTTCTTAAAAAATAATTTCCAATTAATCATTAATTTTCTTTGTCTTTTTTCTTTTTAGAAAGATAAAGATTTTGATGAGTGGCCCGATGTTGTTAAAGTTTGGAAGGTATCACGATAAAAGCCAAATGAAACTTGGTCTGTTCCAAATGGAGAAGAAATAATGATATGAAAGTTATAATCAAATTATATGTTTTTTTAAAACATTAAAATTACTTTACTAAAATTTCAAATTCTATCTAAATATGCATAATTAGCTTCAAGAAGAGGGAGAGAAAAATAAAGAAAAGATTTCGTCTGCACTTCTATCACTTGTTGAGCATTTCGATCTTGTCCTAGAAAGAAAATCAAGCTATTCACGTAGTTTAGGTGTTAAAGGAATAACATCTAAGTCTCAAGAAAAAAAGTGAAATTCTAGTTGAAGCTAAGATTGCAAAGAACATGCAAGTGATTTAGACGATGAAGTTGCAAGACTTACTGAAATCACAAAAACACAAAATGAAAAGATTCAAGCTCAAATGAGAAGATTTGAACTCGAGATCCAACTATTGAGAAGGAAGCCACGGAAATGAAACAAATTTCAGTTGTTTTGCACATTTGGCAAAAATTGGAGTAATTCCTAGTTTGTTAGTCAATTCTTCTACCTTAATTAAAGATCCATCAAATGCCACAATATCAAATACCCCAACTACTCATGTAAGTTTATAAACTTAAAAAATCTAGAATAGTTAATATCACTTCTTATCATTATCATTATATTATTATAAAATGTTAGTACTAAATTTATAGCTTAATATTTTATAAACTAATTAATTGATTTTATTGTTATTTATTTTGTAGGAAACAAATCAACAGTGAACTTCATCTTGAAGAATAGTCAGGAAATTTTACTTTAGAGAGTTTTAACTTAAATTAGTACATGGTAGTTTGAGATAATTATAATAAATAATTTTCTTGGATATTAAAATTTCCAATTTAATATATTAGAAATTAGAATTTTGTACATTTTGGTGATTTTTATATATTTTATATATACTAATATTTTATTTTATTGTCTGATAATATCTTGGCATTTAAAATTCGTATCATTTTTGCAACTTCTATTTTATGGCCACCAATACAAATTTTTTATCGATAAAGTAATCAAATTGTTAGATTTAATAATATTATTTGCGACAAACACGAACACAATAGTGATAAATTAATTGTAACATATATTCTTTATTTAGTGACAACATTATTGTAGCATATAACTTTCATACTTTTGACGAAATATATGTTAGACAATATAGCCACTAATGCAAATTTCTTTTACAGCTAATGTAATTTCGCTGATGAATCGATAGTTTTCTTTGCGATAATAATAAACACATTAGTGATAATACTTTTTGTAAGAACTAATTTTCATTTTTGTGAAAAAATGATGTTGACACTTTTCTATTAAAATATTACTGACCAAGAAGTAATAGACACTGATAAAAAAATTATTAGTGACAAAATATTTATAATTATTTTAGTAGCGATAATGTTGTAACAATAAAATGAAGTACTATCAAGACTTTATTTGTCACTACTTTATATTGTTTGTATCGACAAACTTGCCATAAATATGTAAAGTTGATGTGACCATATAGTGTTATCACACATTCCATAGGTGTTAATGTTGACACTTTTGTCACAATATAATGAGGTTTTGTTACGACTTAATTCCTCACTACTTTATATTATTTGTGACGATAAACTTGTCATAAATATGTAAAGTTATTGTAACTATATAGTTTTATCATACATTTTACAAGTTTTAGTGTCATTATTTGTGTCACAAAAGTGTTGCATAGTTGTGACCATTTCTTAAATTAGTCACTATTTCATTAGTGACGGAGGCATTTGTGATGGGAGGTGACGATTTCAAAGATTGGACACTATTAATAATAGTGATTAATATTATTACTTTTAGTGATAACTTTTATTTTCACTAAAAATATAATTTCTTATAGTGCCAAAAAATGCTTATAAGTATGATTGTGCTATCTTTTGGAAGGACAATAAAGATCTTGAAAATGTCCTATTTATGGTAAATCAAGGTGGCAAGTAGGCGATCAAAAAGGAAAATGATATCTCACAAAATTTTGAGATACTTCCCTATTAGACCACAACTAAAAAGGCTTTTTATATTAATAAAAACCACCATATATATGAAGTGGCATGAAAAGAGGCATTGATGATAACATTATGAGTCATCCAATAGACTCAAATGTATGGAAATAATTGATAGAAAGTTTCTATGGTTTACAAAGGATAGTCATGATGTTCAACTCGGGTGAGCCTTTGATGGATTTAATTCACTTGGTAATATGAGTACTTCTTATAACATCTGGCTGGTAATTCTTACGCTATACAATTTATCCCTATAAAAGTGTATAAATGAGCCTTCTTTTGTTGTTGTCTTAACTTTTTCTAAAACTTACTGCCCCTAGTAAGGATATCGATGTATACATGCAACCACTAATTGACGATTTAAAACATATGTGGGAGGTTGGATTAAAAAGAGATGAAAACTATATTGAGTCTGAATTATATAATAATGATGATACTTTGACTAAATATAATAGTGATGAAGAGTCGAATCATAATGCAATTAGTGATGATGATTTTGAAGATTTTGATTATGATGATTGAATGTATCATAAAAGTTTTCTTTCTATTGTCTTATTATAATGTTGGTAACATTTATGTTGTTAATGTGATTAATGTTGATGATTGATTTTATATGTTGATTATGATGATTGAATGTATCATGAAAGTGCTCTTTATATTGTCTTAAACGTAATGTTGGTATCATTTATATTGTTAATGTGTGTAATATGATGGTTGAATATTATTATTGTGATAAATGTTGATGATTGAATGTCTCATGAAAGTGCTCTTTTTATTGTATCAGACGTAATATTGCTAACATTTATGTTGTTAATATGTGTAATGTTGATGATTGAATGTTGTTAATGTGATTAATGCTAATGATTGAATGTATATTGATTATGATGATTGAATGTATCATGAAAGTGCTCTTTATATTGTCTCAAATGTAATGTTGGTAACATTTATATTGTTAATATGTGTATTTGATGATTGAATTTATCTTGATTATGATGATGGCATGAAAGTGCTTCTTCTATTGTCTCAAATGTAGTGTTAGTAACATTTATGTATTTTTTTGTTGTAGATATTTCTTGAAGGATCTAGATAATTGAATAACTTTAAAAATATGATTCGAAAATAAAAGGGTTGAAACATAATTGATTTAGAATCTTGTAATATTTTTATTTTCAAATTCTTAGACACGAACTATTCACGTATCCAACCTCTAATAGTATTAACAGATTAAAAAAATCTATGTTAAAAAGGAAAAAAGATATGGGTGCTAGCTTCCTTATGTTCTTTTCTTATTTATACAAAAAGGAGTTTAGGTTTCTTTCCAACTAAAATTAAACTATTCATTATAATTGAAGTTTAACTTATTTATAATTATAATTATAATTTAATCTTAATAAAATTAAATATCTTATATTTGATTCATGAATTAAATTTGATTCGAAATTTATTTAATTAGAGTTTTCTACTTTTAACTGCTCTTTATGTATGACTTATTAGGTTTCTAATATATTGGTAATTATTATAAAATATAATATTTATTTTATTTTATCATTAATTCTCTAATTTAACATTCTATAATTGTAGATCAAGATTGACATTTAACAACATATCATGATAACCAAATATTAAGAATGTCAAAAGTGGTTTTCTTAATATGTCCATGCATAGTTGTAATGTATAATTTAATTCATTCATTATTTAATGTTTGAATTGAATATAAAGTATAAAATTAATGTCTACTTTATTTAAACCTAAACATGTTTATTTTTGTTAATTAGTAATTGATTTATAATTAATATTTAAAAACATTCTTTTCAAATCTTAATTTACTTTGGTCAGAGAATTCCTTAAATTATTATTAATCAAGACAATGGAACATTCTCTATAGTTACTTTAGGATGATAAATCTTTATTGACTTACTTAGCTATCTCTATATAGTTCATACCATATCTAAGTACCATTGACTTGGCTACTATGATTATAATAAGTCACCTTTCCTTCTTCATTTGAATGATTTTATGTTTAAGTAGTCTTAAAATATAGTAATTCCTAATAAAGTATTGAACCTATAAGGATTTGTTTATGTTGTCCTTGACCTATTAGGATTTGGTTATGTTGTCATATACCCATTAGGTTTTGCTTATGTTTTATTTTATTTTAATTTTCCTAGTTAGGCAGGTTTTCTTGTCTAGCAAGAAAAGGAAATATGTTAGCTTTAGAAAAGTATTTCAATCAATTCTTTTCACACTAGAATTAGGACTCTCATGTGCTACTTTAGGGGTATAAAAGAGAGGGTTAACAGATGTTTTGGACATAAAAAACACATTGTCTTTAATAAAAGCTTCTGTAGGAAATTTTCCTTAGAGAAACTTTCCCTTGTTGATTAAATCCTATGTTTTATGCTTAGATTTGGTTCAGAGATTAACCTAATCGCAACTACTTATGCTATGTCACTTAGTATCAGAGCTTCAAATCCAGTTTTTTTCCTAGATTTCTTTCCTGGTGCCTTTTTTTTTCTGTCCCACACCCTCTAGCCTGTCTTCTAACCCTACCAACTCAGAAAAAAAACTCAAAAAATTCACCCAAAGCCTAAAAAAGTCAAACCAAACATTTTCAGTTTTGACCAACCACTATAAATTTCTGATCAAAGAGATAACTAGAGATCTGACGAAGTTTTGGAGGTTATTAATGGATTAGCGACTCGTACGGGTCAACTTCTAAGCATTATGGGCCTTAATCAAGCTGATAATGAAGGAATACCAATTAATGGAGCTCAAGGCAGAGGTTTACCTCAACGTATTGGCAGACACGATCTTCCAAGGAATGTAGAAAATAAGAGAGCTTAAGGTCATAATCAAATGCTTGTTATGGAAGATAGTTCGGATGAAGAAGTTCTAGACCAAGACCAACCAAGAAGAGGCCAAAGGGATAAGGATGATTACAAGATTAAAGTTGAAGTCCCTTACATTAGTGAAAATCTATGCATTAAAGGCTTTCTTGATTAGATTGATGAGGTGGAAAGTTAGAGATGATGGAAGTCACAGATGATAAACTAGTACAAATTATGGGCTATAAATTAAAAAGTGGTGCTAAAGTTTGGTAGGGTAATCTTTAAAAGAATAAGGAGAGGAATGGAAAACCACTAATCAGATCTTGGAGGAAATTGAAATAAGCCCTTTTCTTTAGATTTTACCCTTGATTATGAGCTGCACTTATTTGATCTTTATCAAATTTGTGTCCAAGGTTCTAGGAGTGTGGAGGAGTATCATTCTGAGTTCTTAAGGTTGGCAGCACGCAATAATCTTGAAGAATCCGACATGCAGCAAGTTTTAAGGTATCTTAAAAGATTAAGATTGTCCATAAGTGAAAGGCTCAGAATGCACACTATTTGGAACATAAAGGAGGCCTACCAATTGGCCTTGAAAGCTAAAAAGATGGAAAAGACACGTAAAAGGTTTGAATACCCTAGGAGGACAAATAAAAAAATTCCAAATAAAGTGGTAGGAAAGGAAAAAGTGTTAGCTGAAACATTGAAAATAGATAATGCCCCTAAAGATCTAAAAGTGGACAAAAGGAAGCTTTTTGAAGGAGGTGGCAGTAGCAATAACAGCAGTAGAGGAGTTTCTAAGGGTTCCAACCCTTATGCACCACCAAAAATAGACATGTGTTATAAATGTCGAAAGCCTGGACATATCTCTAGTAACTGTCCTGAGAGAAAGATGGTTAATGTTGCTAAAAAAGGAGACTACCTTAATGAAGGCGAAAAAGATTTGGAAGATCTTATAAGGTTACTGTTTATTGTGATGTGTTGGAATGAATGCAAGTCACATAGTCCTAGGAAGGCCATGGCAATTTGACGTGGATATTACTTATAGGGGAAGAGATAACACAGTCACATTTCAATGGTAAGGCAAGAAAGTGACCATACTACCCATAATTGCAACCTTTGATAGACCAAAGACTTTTAGAGTGGAGGAAAAGACATTGTTGACCCTTATTGGGCAAGATTTTGAGAGGGAAGTTAAGGAGACTCGAGAGGTTCATGTCTTGGTAGTAAAGAACTAATCATTGGAGGAGAAAGAGGAGGAGAATTGAGCTACTTAAGATTTGATCCAACCGCTTTTGAAGAAGTTTTCATATCTGATCCAATCTGAATTACCTAATGAATTGCATCCTATGAGAGATATTCAACATCACATTGATCTAGTACCTAGAGTTAAGCTTCCTAATCTTCCCTATTATAGAATGAACCCTAAAGAAGTTGATATTCTAAGAGAACAAGTGGAAGAACTGATGAAAAAGGGCTTGGTCTGAGAAAGCATGAGTTCTTGTACTGTTCCTACACTTTTAACACCCAAGAAGGATGGATCGTGGAGAATGTGTGTTGACAGTGAAGCCATTAACAAAATTATCGTGAGATAACGATTTCTTATTCCCAGATTGAATGACATGCTTGATCAACTCTGTAGTTCTCAGGTGTTCTCTAAACTTAACTTGAAAAGTAGAATCACCAAATACGAATCAAACCTGGGGATGAGTGGAAGACTGCATTTAAAACAAAAGAGGAGTTGTATGAGTGGCTAGTCATGCCCTTTGGGTTATCCAATGCCTCTAACACTTTTATAAGACTCATGAACCAAGTGCATAGACCTTTTAATGGAAAGTTTGTGGTTGTTTATTTTGATGATATTTTTGTCTATAGTAGAACAGTTGAAGAGCATCTGGAACATTTGAGGAGAGTCTTATCTGTTTTACAACATAATAAGCTTTACTTGAACTTAAAGAAATGCAGTTTCTTAACTAACAAGTTACCGTTTTTGGGGTATATGGTTAATTCTAAAGGAATTCATGTAGATGAAGAAAAGGTGAAGGCAATTTGTGAATGGCCTGCCACTAAGAATGTTAATGAGGTTTGATCTTTCCATAAGCTAGCTACTTTCTACAAGAGGTTCAATAGAAACTTCAGTTCAATTATGGCCCCTATCACAGAATGCTTGAAGAAGGGAAAGCTTGGATGGAATGATGAAGTTGAGAAAAGTTTTGCTTTGATTAAGGAAAAACTCAGCACTGCTCCTATCTTAGCCTTACTAGACTTCGACAAGATTTTTGAGGTTAACTGTGATGCATGTGGAGTAGGTATTGGAGCTGTTCTATCTCAAGAAGGCCGATCTGTAGTTTTCTTTAGTGAGAAGTTTAACGATATAAGGAAAAGATGGAGTACTTATGATTAGGAATTTTATGCAGCTGTGCAAACATTGAAACATTGGGAACATTATCTGATTCAAAGAGAGTTCATTCTTTCCATTGATCATCAACCTTTAAAGTTTCTGAACAGTCAAAAGAACTTGAGTAATATGCATGCCAGATGGACTACTTTCTTAAAAAAGTTTCCTTTTGTTATTAAACATAAGTCTGGTGTGACTAACAAGGTGGATGATGCACTTAGTATGAGGACAATATTGCTTTCTACTGTGTCCCAAAAGGTAGTTAGATTTGAAGTTTTAAATGATCTTTATGAGGATGATGAAGACTTCAAGGACATGTGATTAAAGTGTATTCAGAAGCAACCTGCTGGTGAGTTCCATATCACTATTGGTTTTCTTTTCCATGGTAACCAACTTTGTGTTTCTTATACTTCTCTTAGAGAAAATTTGATTCGTGATATGCATAATAGAGGATTAGTCGATCACATGGGAAGGGAAAAGACCATTAATAGTCTTGAAGTCAGGTTCTAATGGCCTCAGTTGAAGAAAGATGTTAGAAACTTTGTGAAAAGGTGCTATGTTTGTCATATTGCTAAAGGAAGATCCCAGAATACTGGTTTGTATATGCCACTCCCTATCCTGGAAGATATTTGGGAGGACTTATCTATAGACTTTGTCCTTAGATTACCTAGAACACAATGGGAAGTTGATTATATTTTTGTAATAGTTGATAGGTTTTCCAAGATGGCGCATTTCATTACATTTAAGAAGACTGCCGATGCATCTACTATGGCTATACTGTTCTTTAAAGAAGTGGTAAGATTGCATGGAATTCCTAAATCTATTACATCTGACCGAGATTCGAAGTTTCTTGGTCACTTTTGAAGAACTTTATGGAGGATGTTTGAAGATACTTCCTTTTTTTTTACCTTAAGGGAAAAGACACATTACATTATGTTTGATACTTCTTTAAACTTTAGTATCATTGCTCATCCATAAACAGATGGTCAAGCTGAGTCATTTAATAGGACTATTAGAAATCTATTGAGGAGTATTTGTGGAGACAAGCTTAAGCAATGGGATTTAGCTCCAGCTCAAGCGGAGTTTGCCTACAATAGTATTGTCTATAGTGATATTGATAGATCACCATCTTCCTTATTATACTTGAAAGTTCCAAAGAGTACTGTTGATCTGATAAAAATTCCAAAGTTACCAAACTTAAGCATAACAGCCAAAAATATGGCCAAGCAAATGAAGACTATGCAAGCGGAGGTTTGAGAGAGACTTGAAAGGACTAATGCCAAATATAAAGAACAAGTCGACACACACAGGAGTCTAAAACTTTCCAAGAAGGTGACAAAGTGATGATTTTCTTAAGGAAAGAAAGATTCCTTGTTGGAACGTATAACAAATGGAAGCCGAAGAAATATGGTCCTTAAGAGATACTGATTGAACCCAAGTTTGCTATATTATTTATTGACATTTTCATGGTTTTTATTATACTTTTTGGCTCCTTTTGTTTGATATTGTGCTTAATTTGATCCAAAAGTACTTATTTTCAATTAATGTGATTTGAGGGTTAAATTGTCACAATTAATTAACAATTGCACTCCCTTAAATTGTAGGACAATTGATATTACAAATTATTACTTTTCATTGTAGGCAGGTCTGAAGGGGAGTAGAGCCAACTCAAGAAGAGTATAACCAAAGTGGAACACAGAAATGGAAGTTATGAGATGACTTATGCCGTGGCAAAGTCAGTGATTCGCCGCGACAAGAATTAATTACCCCTCCGCGGCGCGCCATGAAGGAAAAGCTCGCCGCGGCGTGAATCAGTTATCTTGTCGCAGCGAGTGGTCAGAAGGACACGCCGCGACGCAACTCCATCTCATCGTCGCGGCAAACAATTGGGCACCCGAAATAAAAATGAAAAATTCTCATATTGTGCGTACCCGACCCAGCAACCCAATTTGAGAAGAAACCTATTTTTGGACAACTGGAGAGTGCCGACATATATATACATCAATATTCCATCGGCTAGGGGAGCATTCATTCGAAAATAGAGATACACGAGGCCAACGGAGAACAACAAAAGAAAGGAAACACTCACGACCTCACTACCCAAGGTTCCCTTCGGGGTTCCCTGGGGAGAATTTTTACATAAGTTTTCTCTTCTATTTTCATCGCAGACTTCCACCATGGGTAGCTTGGATTCATTTCTAGTTGTGAAGCTTTCGGTTGCAATGTGTGGTTGGGCATTCATTTTCTCCTGAAGATGTAGTGACGGCTAGAGTTTAATGAGCTTCAAAGGGGAATAGCTTAATCCATAGTTTAGCTATGATTTATGAATGCCTAAGTCTAGGATTTGTAACTTGTAGTGAAGCCACTTGATTATAGTTTAATCCAATGTTGAACATTCAATATGTGGTTTGGATTAGTAGTTTACATTGTCACATTTAACTACATTGTTATGAACTTCTGAGTTAGGGTTTATTGCTTT
>JANZLX010000213.1:41090512-41101689 GCA_025531955.1 Erythroxylum orinocense
TACTTTTTACATGCTTTTTACAATGCATTTTAGTTCATTAATAATTTCAAGATCGAAACCCCCTTCTTACTAATTTCGCTTGCATTTTATGACATATAGGCTAGCTTAGGTCCATTTTATTAGGTTCCGATTAAGTGAGACGACCTGAGATTGCATCCTATATTGCAATCCTTGGAATTAAATTATTTTTGATTCGGCTTCCAAGGGTTTGATCTTTAGATTAAAACGAAGAGCTGATCAGATATTAAATAAAATCAACAATAATGCTTATGTTATCAATCTACTTGAGGAGATGAGAATTTCAAAGAGTTTTAATATTGCTGATATCTATGATTTTCATGGAGAAGAAGAGCTCTATCCTAATAACAACTCGAGGTCGAGTTCTTTTCAAGTGGAGGGAACTAATAAAGGATTGAACCTTTAAGGATTTGTTTATGTTGTCCTCGACCTATTAGGATTTGGTTATGTTGTCATATACCTACTATGATTTGTTTCTGTTTTATTTTATTTTAATTTACCTAGTTAGTTAGGTTTTCTTATCCATCAAGAAAAGGAAATAAGTTAGCTTTAGAATAGGATTTCATTCAATCCTTTTCACACTAGAATTAGGACTCTCAAGTGCCACTTTAAGGATATAAAAGGGAGGGTTAACAGATGTTTTGGAGACAAAAAAAAACATTGCCTTTAATAAAAGCTTCTGTAGAAAATTTTCCTTAGAGAAATTGTCTTTCTCTTGTTGATTAAATCCTAAGTTTTATGCTTGGATTTGGTCCAAAGATTAACCTAAAATCTCTACTTAACTACTTCCGCTGTGTCAATTCCTATATGAGATACCTTAACAATTTCAACTTTAAGAATTAATTAAAAAATCATAATGAGAAAATATATGAACGTAAATAAAAATGAGAAAATTTACGAACATATAAGGTAATGTCGGCTAAAAGTGTGATTTACACCTCAATGTTTCATAAAAAATCTAAGTAAATCTCTACTGTTGGGACCACTTTACTCCCTAACATTACTAAAGTAGTACTCACTGCACCTTAATGTTACTAAAATAGTATTTATTACAACCCAAAAGTGGTAACAAAGAGAATGATAGGGGAATTTAGACCTTTTGTGAAATATTAATGTGAAAATTACCCTTTTAATAGGTGTTGAAAGAAATTATTTTTAAGATCACTTCAATCTCTAGTAGGTCCAAATTGCCTAGTTGTGATATGACATGGGCTAAATTTATAACCCATATGCTAAAACTATCAAAAAGTTAACTTAGGACTTAGGGTGTTACTAGTAACATTTTCAAAATGTTAAGGTACAATGTGATACTATAAGTATCGGTAGAGCCTAACTTAGATTTTTTAAAAAACATTAGGGGATAATTTGTACCTTTTGTCATGTAATATTATATTCAGAATCTTTAGAATTGATTTAGTTTAGTAAACTTTTTTTTAATAAGTATCCATATATTTATTTAAGCACCTCTTTCTTTTAATCTATTAGATCGTTTACGTCATATAACATGTACTAATCTTTTAACGTTATTAATGTTAATTTTAATAGAACAATGACTAGTGATAACTTACGAATAATACGTAAATGCAATATTAATTTAATAAGTATAATCTTATCATAATTTTATTTGCATAAATATATTTATTTTTTAGACCTTATCTTCTACGTTAGTTAATTAAATAAATACATATAAAATAAAGAGTATCTTTAATTAATTATATCATAAAATCTATAATCAACTTATATAAACCAATAGTAATCAGATTTGAATATCCAAAGTTAAGTCCACACCTTTGTTCAAAAAAATGATGCCATGTTTTCTCCCCTCCATGCACTACCGCATATATGCTGCAACAGCAAGCTCTAATAAAAACCCTCGTTACAAAATGTGAAATTGATAGCAATTATCTTCATTGTTTGAGATGAAACGGCATTTGCTAACATCATTGTAAACTTGAATACTCCTTTTTTTTTATCAATTTATTTGGTTGCACAAAGTCCTATATATCCAAAATTATCTAGCCTCAAATGTCTTATCAGTCAATTGTTGCGCGATCCTACCCCTGTATCTATACGCAACTTCCTCCTCTGTAGCAACTCAATCAAAATGTCTCCCTTTAACTTTGAATGTAGTTGTCATATGGATTTTTTTTCTCCTTACTTCCCTTTCATTTTCGTGGAGGATAGTAAATGTAGACCTCCAATTGATGGATATATTAAAGGGAGGCGTTTTCAGCCTTTCTTTTCTAGTACGTACGTGCCACTGCAGACCTCGAATTGATGGATATATTAAAGAGAGGCGTTTTCAGCCTTTCTTTTCTAGTGCGCACGTGTCACTGCGGGTTATTATGGGGCTTTATTGGTACAGATTTATCCACTTACTATCCGTGCGCTCTCGTCGGTCAAGTGGCCCCAAAGTTAAGGGATAGTGTTCATTGTTCATGCTTCTATTTGCAGCTTTCGGTTTGGAGGTCAGATCTTTTGTCTAATATTACGGTGTTTTATTGTATCTAATAAATTTCAGCTATTTATTTATATGAGTTGACTTATGTGAGTCTTGTAAAATAAATAATTAAAATTTTATAAAATAAAATAAGATAAAGTAAAACTGTACAGAAAATTTGAATTCTCCCGTCTAAGAGTGCAAGTAGCTCCCAGTATTCAGTTTAACGCTCCCAGTCACTGACTGACAAAGGTACCTCTCTAATTATTGTCTCACTATACACATAAAACTAAATTTAAAAAGTCGCAGTTGACTTCTCAGGTTGAAGCATGATTTTGATTTTATTGACACATGTAAACTACTCGTTTTACCTTATTAATACATGGGCATGAAGGAAAAGCTGAGATTTCAGAACCGTTTTCCTTCCGGTTAAAACGTACATGTGATCGAACTATGAATAGATGTGAACATATACCAAGGATTTATGATGATAAGATGGATTAGTATCATATAAATACTGTTAGATTTGTTGGATATTGTAAGTAGTTTGTCTAGTAAGCATGTAATTAAGATAACTACCAAGCAAGACCGGCATTTTTTATTTTCGTATTTTATGTGCTAATGAATTTTAAAAAATTTATAGCTTTCTAATTCATATTTCGCGCTTGCACCTTTTTCCTTTCCCCTTAATCTTTTAAAAGCAAAATAGAAAGATAAATGTTTTAGGAAACTAAACTTTGTTAAATCAACGATGATGTTTTGTGACACATTCTAATTCCTCAACTGTCAAGTGCTGCAATTTCGTTAGACAAAAGAATGTATAATCAATTGCCAAAAAGGAAACAAATCTATTACCCACAATCATTTCAATCTATTACAATCTTGATTAATGCTAATTCGGTAAAGCGAAGTCCATCTCTCTAATCATATACATACAAAAGCAAAGAGTGATGGGGATATACATTTTTCTTTTATTTTTCCTATCTATCAATGGTACCCAGCGTTAAGTTAACTGAGGAGGGAAGGATGAATCGAATCAATATCCGTTGTCAGTTGACAAGATGTGAATACGTTCCTTAACAGACATTGTGAGACTGTTCGTGCCATGGTAGTCACAGTAAAATCCTAAATAATTAAGAAAGACCGGGAAAAATAAGACTTACTTTGCATGGATAAAAGCTACAACAGTACCTAGGCTAGGACTTAGTTGGACCAGATGTCATGGAAATGCATAACAAGGATAACTATTCAAATCACTGTTTTGAGAAAGCAAAAGTCATTCAAGAAAAACTGAAAGGTAATCTTGCTTTACATTTAAAAGCGTCCAGTTAATGGAACTAAGAGGATCTAAAGCAACTGGGTTATAGCTGGACTCACTTTAATTTCTAGACCTTGGTGACATGAACTGTGTGTGACACAGTTCTAAGTCAGTCATTCTTCCACATAGCTAGTAGGTATATATATATAGCTTTTTAAGATATGATTACCTGTAAGAAAATTATTGTTTAACTTGGAGGCTTAGATTGTAATCATGTTTGTTCCAAGTTTGTGGAGCATACTACAGCATGATCAAAACTGTTTAATATATTTATATTAAAAGGTAAGAGGAGAGCGCCAGCAACTTGTTCAATGGCTACATGATCTACAATAGAAAGAGCTTAAAGGGAATATTTCCTAAACGGGTAAATGAAAAGGAAGTCTAAACGACATCATGATCGTGCATTGAATTTTTTTTTTCTCGTGACTAGAATCTAAGGAAAAGCAAAGAGAGAGAGAGAAGAAAGAAGAACCAACCAAATGGCTCATGACTTGTTAATGGCAAGAATCACGTAGTCATAGCAATAAAATGAGCTTGTCGGGTCACTTTTGAAGGCCAAGATTGGAAGGAGGTAGTGATGTGTTACACTTTTTGTCGAGGTAGAAACATTGCGATTATGGCCTAGCATGTAGCAGAGGATGTAGCAGATGGTAAACATTAATAAACAAAAAGAATACTAAATGAAACATATAGATGGAGACGACGTGACAAGACGGACCTAAAAGTGATGATACGACTCAAAGAGTACCAAGAAAAATGTCAATTAATAAGTGAGAAGTTCTCTTTTCATGGGGGTTTAATTATAATTAAAGGCATAGAATATATTTCCATGGTTTAAGTGTAGTCTTAGATTCCTTTGAATTGTTGTTTCATGTTCCCTAATCACTAGGAAGAAAAAGGGTATTCATATGCATTAAAGTGATGATTTAGACGGTGTTGAGTTCATCTCCAATCTTGGATATCAATCTCTTACTGCTTAGGTTAAACCTTTAAGCACATCGTTTCTTGTCCCCAGTTAAGGCAGCCAAGGGTGACCCACAATGCGAACACCCCGCTTGACCACAATTATATTGAAGAAAAAACATAACTCTCTCCTCTCTTTTAGATATTGTGACTGCACTCATATGGTTGTGGGTTTTTTTTTTTTTTTTGTGCTTTCCTTCCTTTTTGTTGTGCCATTGGTGTTTCATTTTGTTTAGCTGAACATATTTTGTTTTTCGTTTTTTGAAAAATTAAGAGATAGGTAACGGAGATAGACAGGAAATGGAGGATGCATGAGAATTGGATGCTGAAGACCAACTAAGGTGGGGAACATATTCATATGGAGCTTGAAAGAAAATACATAACATGAATGTATAGGATAGATAGGCAAATAGGGTGAATAAATGCCTTCCCTTAAATGGGATCAGGGGATTAGCAGATTGTCCAATAGGCACAGTTTTGAGGTTGCGGACCATCCTTATACTTGTCGACATAGTGCTAAGGAATATGGAAATAGAAGCATGTTTTCCTATTCGTTTTTCTTTCTCATTTTATTTGACTTGTATTCATGAGTTGATGTTGGAAGATAGGGACTTGGAGCATACTAGGTCCCAGCAGCAAAATCATATAAAAAGGGAGGTGGTGTGCCTTGTCCCCTATAATTGACCCCCCTGATGAATGGAAAGGGAAGTGCATAATAATCTCTTGCTTAAGTAATTTTGCCCCCCACACACTCCTTTCTTTACTTTCATTTCCTCATGAAGCAGAGGTGGATCAACATGAGCTAGCACGGCATTGCAAGCATCCTCCTCTTCAATATATTATAACTCTTCCATAACAAGTCAGGTATGGACTAGGAGCATCTAGACTAGACAAAGGGTATAGTACTAGTAGGCTGATACCATAGTCAGACTAGAGCTCCTCCATCAACCTTTTAACTACTCCCGCAATTTCCTTCTCTTTTGTCTTCCTTTTCTCTCGAGCTCATTAACAAGAAAAACCATAACAAAAGAAAAAAAAAACAGATGGAAACAGCTAGGCCTTCAATGCCACCTTTAATTCAATGTGTAGCAAAGATGTAATAAAAGGGGATACAAGAGTTCAACTTTCTCAAGGCACAAGAAACTTCAGACATTTTGACAACCAGTGATGTGGTTGAAAGCCGTATTCTTTCATATGAAATCACCCCTGTTCACTTTTGCTGTTCCAACCTGTGTGGATGAGACGAGAGTTAGAACACCAAGGTGATCTGTTATCGTATGCTTTGATGCATACTTGAGGAATTGTACCTATCAGGGTTTTATGACAGACAGATTTCTCGCTTCCTGAAGTGACCAATGCAACTATGCAAGTTGGTGATTGACATGTATGTCACTTTCTCTGCTGCCCGACACACTGAAAAAGATAAATGCATCATCTTTTTTTAACTGTATCAGAAACCAGGCTGCGCACGCCCACCGTACAAATCAGTGTCAGCATATTTGCTTTCAGCTTCCGACAAGAGACATGTGGAAGCCCACAGAAATAACTTCCGACCATACATATTAGTATTACGCCAAGTAACCATTATGCTACAAAGCTCGAAGAAATCTAATGAAATCAAGAAATTGCAACAGATCCAGTCCAACAGCACCAAGCCATTACATTTCTTCGTATGCCTTCATTTACCTGATTGGTTCTGACAATTGATAGCTCGATGGAACTATCAGAGAGGCCAGAGGCAAGCATCATGCCATCCAAGCTGAAGTTGCACCTGACCTGGCCTCGATATCTGTTAGACTTGTCTAGCTTAAAAGGGGACTTCTGGAAAGGCGGCTAAGAAATCAAGGCCAGAAGATTCCACATAAAACTTTTGAAAAAAAGACACAGGGCACCATTAGTAATCAAGACTATTACTATATCATTGTTGTTTAAATCTTATAAAAATACTGACAAGAATCAACACAATTACTTGTATTTTTGAGGGAGAGAAGACAGTAGAAAATTATGTGGCGACCACTGTACTCTCGCCTTTACTTTTGTGATTAAAACTTGGATACTTGCTTCCGTCTTTACAATTATTTCCTCAGGAATAGTACTATTTTAGGCTATCATCGTGTATTCATAGTTCGATCATTTTACAATAATCTTTCCCATTAGAAGTTCTCACAATTTGTCTAACGTGAACTTCATTAAAAGATCTTAATCATACCTTTTGCTTCGGAGAGCATTATCGTCAAATTTAACAACAGAACACTTCGATCAAAAAAAATCAAAGTGCTAGGACAGTAATGAAAAGGTACAATAGATAATTGAAATAATTTTCCCCTTGAATTAAAGTTAGGTTGAAGGACTTCATCGTATTTTTGAAGACTATCATGACTGAAGTCAAATAAGGAAAGGCTAAAGTAGGAATGGTATAGGGAGAAGAAAAGTAAAACGACTGAAGATCAGCTTTATTTCAAGTATCATCAAGTAACTGAAAGGTATGACATCTAACTAAGCACCCCAACACTGACAGTTAAGTTTCGTCTTCAGATTCATTTGTTCATAGAAGTTTAGTGATAAATAAAGTGATTGTCCTGTGGGTAAGTTGACTTCACTCTTTTTATGAATGTTAAACAGAGATAGCTAGTTATTCTGAAGAACATGCAGCTAATGTCTACTAATCATCTGATAACTTCACACTGAGATAGCAGTTAGCATGGCATTCATTTTAAGAGGCTTAATCTCAGAAGCTAGACAAGGAATTGCTTGTGCCAGCTTGGCATTGTAATCTCTCACCAAAGGCTGGAAAATTGCACAAATATCACTCTATGACTTTTAACTAAATAACCATTTTCTGGGTATTAAGTATAAGGCTCAACAAACCTCCCATGCAATCCTGAATAAATAACTAATTCATTAAAATAGCAATGGGTTAAAATTCATAAAGTTGAGTATGATTCATGACTTCAGTTTATCCACACAAAAAATAAAAAAAGTCAAAAAGTACAAGATAATCACTCGAATTTGAAAACATTACCATGATTAAAACCACTGACAAGACCTGGAAGCTGTATATGCATTATCTAATCTATGAGATCCCTTACATATTAACGATCACATGAGCTTACTTATGAGATCCCTTCATATCAACCATCATACGAAACCATTATTTCCATGCAAAAACAATGTGTTGGGTTGGTGAACTTGCCTATAAGAACATTCTAGTTTTAAAATCCACATAAACATAACATATTGCTTCCATCAAATCCAACATAAGTGACAGAGTTGAGAAAAGGTCATAGACAAGTGACAGATACTTTCTTTTTATAAAATTAATTAAGACTTCTAACAGAACGGGTAAATTGCGAATAACCAAAATCACTAGTTTTTTGTTTAAAGGAATTAGGAGTTTTCTCAAAAAGCTTAAACTAAAAGGGATCGTTTCTCCTTTATCCTATTAACCATCAACAACAGAAAATCAACAATTTACTGAAGTAGCTCAGAGAGGTCCCTTCAAACTTCAAACTTCAAAGTAATATAAACATCATTAAGCCATCCTGCCACCCAGACCATGATGCAATAGATACAGCGACGTAACGGTAGTGACAAAGGATGCTAGGAACGGATATAAGAGGATGTAATATGTCAAGAAAGAGAGTATACCATGATTATGAGGGATATTTAGGCATTAACAGCATCGGTATGACCAAACAAAGAAACGGACAGCTTTTAGCTATTTAGCTTAGGTCTGCACAGCACGATCCTTGCTTAAAAATGCCATGAACTCATGGATAGCTTTGGGTTAGTAATGCCTCCCAAAACCGAACAAGAAGAGAACACCTCAGCTTCTGAAGAAGGATGCTTCTGAGTTTCAACAAGGATAAGAAAATTTAAACAACTGATTCCAAAGTTACTTGCATAGCCTATGAATGTTAAAACATACAAGAGACTTCACAATAAATAATGGGAGAATATTACTAGCAAATGCACATTACCAGAAGTAAAAAGCATATTGAAAAGAAATAGATATGATCTGTACGTATATATAAACAGTTTGAGTGATAAATAATGTAAAGAATACGTTACTATCTTTCTCCAGTAAGGTGATGATATCAATCACTCGGCAATCTCTGAAAACAATAATATCCATCTTACTATTTTCCCCCACCAAATTCATCATTTTCTAGCCGTATGCTATTATGTCAATAATCCCAATAATCTAACAACATACCAAAGCTTTAATAATGATGCTAATCAAATTTACGGAGTTTGACCAAATGCTCTAGTTTCCAAGGGATCTACTTATCATCTAAACCAAGAGCTCAACTAATTCAACGTCATCTTCTAAAGGGAGATGATGTTAAAGAGCCAAGGGGAAATGAAAAATTGATACTAACTTTAAATTGTTAAGCAGAGACCCAAATGCAGCAAGATGATAGGTAATGAAGGAAAGGATACACTCACAGCATAACTCAAAATTTTGTCCTCATACATAACAATTAAACAGGTTTGAAAATAGAGGGAAGAATAAGTTATTGTCAGACTGAACAAGTTCATTGCTTTTCTTCAAATTGGTACTTCTCATAGAGGTACTATCCCATAGCTACAAGTTCTAGGAATTCTTCCATAACCATGATGTGGCACAAGTAATTACTCTATATCATCTCCATTCCGAAACTTGAAAATCAAATATCTCATATTTTGGAGAAACTTTGCATTTCTTGGGGCGGAAAAAACACGTACAATAATAAAAGCTTCCTACTTGGAACAACGAAGAAACATACAAATTATTCTCCAAAAAAAAAAAACATACAATTTAAACCACATTACAGAAAGATTCCAAAAACGACATGATCTTTTTCTATTTCAAAAATCATTTTCTTTCTAGCTCACAAGTTCCTCCCACAACACCCAACACACCCCCCGCCCCAAACAACTAGAGCCACAGGTTATACAAACCTTTCGGGCAAAATCGTGAGTACCCAAGTCGAGTAATCACTTAAAGGAACCATTTTCCAGAACGGTAGAGAAAGAAATGAAAATGACTTTTTACCGCATTCGAGCTCGGGTACGGTTATTGAACCAGAGCAGGTTGAGAACGGAGAGGACAGTCTGGATTTCACACGTATCAGCTGAGAAACGGAGCTTCTCTTGAAACTTGGGGTGGGTTCTCGGGTTTAGGCCATATGGAAGGGTAGAGATAGTGGTCTGGTAAAAGTAATCCTCTAGTATGGGCCTCTTGGGAGCTTAAGGCCTATTATATAGTCAATCTACTTTAGGCACTAAGAAATTAAAAAAATAGTATAGGAGTTTATTAGTTTTCTTAAAGTTGGTTAGAATTTAAGTTTTATAATTTAGTTATTAATAAAATAACTACATATTATTCAAATAAAAATAATATTTTATTTTTTATAATTTTAGTTAACATAGTATCTAATAATTCTGTGACTTATACAGTTCCTTTTTGTTTATTATTAAAATGTAAAGTTAAATTTAAATTATAAATATATTTTTTAAAAGATTAACAAGCTATATGGTTAATAGTGTAATTTAACCTAAAATTAAATTAGCATAAGAGTGAGGATTTTCTAATAAACTAGACTGGTAGTGATTATTCAAAAAATGAATTATTATGTTACAAAATTGTCCAAACTCGAAGCATGCAATTCAAAATATAAGTGAAATCCATTTAGAATTTGCAATATATTTCATAATTTAATTTAATAGGTAATTTTTCTGAAAAAAATATTTCTTAAATTATCTTGAAATAAATAACAAAATGAACATTTAAGACTAACCTCGATATATACAATATCAATTTCTATGAGAATTTGATAAAAATAATGAGATTATTTGTTCAAAAAAGTAAAATTATGAGATAATAATAAAGTCATTAGCTTTTGTTAATACTACATTTTAGGTGTCTGATAAATTAATATTAAGTACATTAATCACAAATTTTGTATTTTAAATAAATTATTTAAGGAGTCAATAATTTAGGGGCCGTTTGGTTCCACTTCCATTTTTCTGTTGTCGTTTTTAGTTTTTGTTTCTTGTTTTTTGTTTCTGTTTTTTTCTTAAAAAAACGAAAACTTGTTTGGTTAGAATTTGTAATATAAAAACTGAAAACAAAAACATGTTTGGTTGAGATACAAAAACCTATTTATTTGAGATTTGTAATATAAAAATTGAAAATAAAAGCATATTTATTTTTATTATCATGTTTCTATTCTTCTGTAATTATACTATTATGTGCAATAATTATAATATATTATATTATATTTTTAAATTAATTAATTATTATTATAACTAAAATTAATATATACACGATTCAGCAAATATTATTAAAAAATTAGACATTTATTGTATACCAAGCTGAAGAGCACAAAGTAGTTCGGTGGGTTCTTAAAGGCACGTTACATTTGTCCAGTAGTTCAGTGGGTTCTTAAATAA
>JANZLX010000213.1:41111626-41128933 GCA_025531955.1 Erythroxylum orinocense
TCAATGAGGTAACCATCATCGATGGTTCACTCCCTGCATGCATCACATCAATACACGTAGCATAATATTCATAATATCTCACATCCCATGTTCAGAATAATCATATTGTTCATACAACACACATATCAAATATAATTGCAATGCATGTGAGACTCACTTTCATTTATTCTTACCGTTATGACCAAATGCCTTTTTACCAGCTCATCCCTTCACGAATGTTGAGCCTTGTCATATAATGTCCCATAACCCTTAGTGGGTACCGGGTACAGTCGCACTCTAGCCCGAGGCTCTATCACATTCTGAGCTTTAAGCTCTTTATCCTGGCAACTCTGGTAATAACTTCCTTTATCTTACATGCATTCATGTAATGAATGTTTCACATAGCATAACCTCAGTCAATAACATGGATGCACATTTGCGTTTTAAATCACTTATTTCGTCATGTTCACATACAAGGAGCACCTCAATAACTTATTCATACATCAGAACCATCAGACCTTCATTATCCGGAATCAGCATAATCAAACCACATCAATGTCATTATTCAAAACCTATTCTAAAACAAACAAGTAGTTGAGTGAGACTGTCTAAGTTACTCACAGATTGCTCCCGAAGCTAATGCCTGGAAGATCCGGCAACGTCCAGAGGTTGACGTTCTAGTTGCTCCTCTATAACTAATAACATGCACATATATCACAATTTGTACCATCACAGGTATTTAGTAATGCACCTGTATGAAATGAAGTATGTACAATGGATATTCATGTTAACTCCGGGTATTATCCGACACAATTCTAGTCTCATTTGGATTAGTAGAACTCCAGAAATCATCAAAATACCGAAGTATAATCACCAGTTCCTAAGAACATACTCATTGTACTTTCAAACCGAACCTTGCTTTAAAGCTTTCACGTGGGAAACAGATACTAAAAATAGGCATTCTAACTCCTTTTGATTTTTCGGAGGAAGGATACACGTCCAGCTTAAATAAAAGACGATTTTCGGACATCAGCTTTAGCAGACGATTTTTCCACTTTCATTAGACGCTATCCTGGCTGGAAAAGTGGATCGAGGGGATAGACCTTCTTCTGTTGGTCTTGAGTCTTTTTTCTTTCATTGAGGGGGAAGAGTCCCTTCCCACTCTTTTCACTTAATCTTTCTCCTTTCACTTCATACAGCTACGATTCTTGGTTAAGATGTAAATCAATGTCTTACGAAACCAATGGTTTAAGAATCAAGTCATTTGGATGTCTAGAGAAGAAGTTATGGCCGAAAGGATCTAACATATTCATCTCTTTACTCGTATTGCACCTACCTTGGTGCAATTTCCATAACTCTTACTATAGATGTCGGATTAACTTCGTTTTTGGACTATTAGGAAGAAGACTTCTAGATCTACAATTTTCATGAAGACCTCAAAGGCCAATTCTATCATCTAACTTCAATATCGTCTCACTTTTCTTCCGTTCACTTTTCTTCCCTTCACTTTTTGTGTTTGCTTTTTGAGTCTGATTTTTGCGTCTGATTTTTTGCGTCTGCTTTTCTTCCCTGAACGTGTACATTTGTAAGAATCATAACTTTTGACTCCAATGTCTAAATTTTTCATATAATATACCGTTGGAAAGATAAAAGAGAGATCTACAACTCTTCAGAAGGCAACCTTGCCATAATCTATCTAAATTAGGTCCAGATTTCCTCTTAAAGTTGGAACGCAAATTTTCACTCAACTCTCAACGTCCTGCACCCAATTCTCAACTTCATGACAACTTTTGAGATTCTTAGGGGCCGAACTGAAATTCGATGTCTTCATAAGAAATGTAGCCATATATTTCTAGTTTAATCCAAATTAAGAATCATCTCATTTGGACAACTAGAGGAGAAGTTATGGCTAACAGACCGAAGCATACTTAGTGAACATTTTCCAGATCACTACCAATTTTATTTCTAAATCTTTCCTTATCACAACTCATACCGAGATCACTCTTTCTACTCCTCGTTTTTAATAAAATCACATTTAATATCAATTATACCCGATAATTGTCAATGAATACATGTACCACTTTTTATACAAAAACATTCCATATTTAAATGCATATATGCTAACATGATGTATGAACAAGAAAATACATTGTCTTAGTTTCTCTTTAAGTCCGCTTGTACTGAAATTTCGGGTCTTAACCCTTAATATGGGGACGAGATGTTACAATTTAAATTATTCATGAGCCATAAGATCATCAAATAAAATTTAATGACGGGATATTTTTTAAATTTTTGTTAATATACGGACGAAAAAAATAAAAGTGTGTCGATAAAATCAATTTTATTTACTGATGGAAAACAACAAATCATCAGTAATATTGATAGTAAGTAAGAAAAGAAATAACCAATTCCATTGCCAACTTTACCGATAGGATTTGCTGCAAAATAATTGTCAGTATACTCATTGACGGAACAAATATAACTGTCGATAATGTTGAAATAAATTTACCGACGGAATAAGCAACACCGTCTGTAAATCTGCCGAAGTATATTCACCAACAGTTACATAAATTGTCCATCAATATATTTACCAACAGACATTCTATTATTCGTAAAAAAGTATGACCTACGGTCGTGATAAATTCTGTCACTAAATTATCTTACCGATGGAATGTTTAGGTTTTTATTCGGTAATATTTGTCACTAAACAACAATTTTCTTGTAGTAAATAAAGGTGATAAAATATTTTTCTCCACTAAAAGATGAAGTATCAAAAGGTTCACATACATCAATGTGTATAATTTCAAGAAGTTAGTGCTTCTTATGGCTCCTTTCTTGTTATGTCTAGTTTGCTTTCCTTTAATGCAATCCAAACACAAACTAAGATCAGTGATATCTAGATTTTGTAGAATCTCATTCTTTACTACTCTTTCTAATCTTTCTTTGGATATATGACTCAAAAGTTTATGCCGCAAAAAAGCTAAGCTTTTATTAAGCATATTGCACTTAATTCCAATACTTTGATGCCTAGTAAGAAAGGATTCATAAAATGGATCATCAAGTTTCAATTTATATAAACCATCAACAAGACTACCAAAACCAATAAGTCTAGAATTCTTATATAAATTGAAACAATTGTATCCAATAGTAAAATTAATACCATAATCATCCAACTTTGAAACAGAAATCAGGTTCTAAAAATTGAAGGTACATAAAGAGTCTTTGATAGGTCTAAATAATAACCAGTATCTATGACCAAACGTTATGCCTTCAATTCTAGCCTTGTTCCAATTTCCCATATATAGGAAATTCTCAGTTTGGCTTGTGGTTTGAATCGTAAGGAATCCCTACATTGTATTAGATACATAAGTAATAACTCTAGAATCAAGCCACCAAGTATTATGAGGAACATCAAGTAAATTAGATTCGAAACATACAAAAGTCTTATATATACCTTTCTTTTTAAATCATGTCTTACGTTTAAGGCAATTTTTCTGATAGTGTCCTTCTTTCTTACAGAACCGACATCTATCATTATTTTGTTCCTTCTTTTCAACCTGAAATGCTTTAGCAGACCTTTTCTTTTTCTTAAAACTTTTGGAGTTGACCTTTGGTGCTTCACTAGCTCCTTGAAATGTGAGGTTGACTGAATGACTTTCCATGTTCTGTAGTCTATTTTCCTCTTGAATAAGCTTACCAGTCAATTCATTAACATCCCACTTATCCTTAATAGTGTTATAGCTAATTTGAAAAGTGCCATATTCAGGAGGCAGTGAGTTCAGAATAAACTAATCCAGAAAGGAGTCATCTACAGCCTACCTAATGTCTTTAATCTTACTGCAATATTAGTCATCTCAATGGTATCTTCTTGTATACTTCGTGACCCATCAAAATTCATGGTTGTAAGTTGTGTCATTAGTGTACCAGCTAGTGACTTGCCTATAGAACAAAAGCGTTCTTCCACAAACTTTAGGTATTCCTTTGCATTTTCTTTTTGTGGAATAATAGTCTTAATGTTATTCGTTATAGTCATTTGCATAAACATAAGGCTTAATTTATTGGATTGTATCCAAGCTTTATATTTGGACTTCTCTTCTTCATTGCTTAAATCAGTAATAGTAACGGGTTGTTCTTCCAAAAGTTCCAAGTTAAGATCCAAAAAACCTAAGTGGAAATTGACTTGTTCGTTCCATTGAGAGACGTTCAAACCATTAAATACGGTAACAAAAGAAACTTACGAATGAAGCAAAATTACTAAAATAAATAAATAAATAAAAGGGCACTTATTAAACAAAATCTTAAGAAAAAAATAACAACAATAATGTCTTATTAGGAATCCTATTAAGATGCGAAGTTTAGGGAGGTCTAAACATATACAGCCTTGCCCTTAGCTAGTACAGAGGTTATTTTCAATAAACCATATGAGAAAAAAGTTTATGAAAATGGTTAGAAGAAAATATTAATTAAATACATATACAATTAATTACATAAATAAAAATCAAGATCAAGATCAAAAATAAGGATAAAAGTAAGTAAATAAATAAATAGACAATAAAGAAAAAAAAGTAAATAAAACAAACAAACAATTATAAAAGAAAAATATGAAAGAAATAAATAAAATAAATAAAGTGTTATAAATAAAAAAAGTTTTTAGGCTAAAAGAACTAAGGAAAATGTTCAAAAGGTCTATAAAAAGAGAAATATCTCTCTATGTAGGATCCTCTACCTGTATCGTAAATCAGGAAAGTTTCCTAATAATGGTTAAGTCCTCAGCAAGCTTTAGTAGGGTCATATCATTCCTGATCACCTTCCCTCAATTCTTATTGGGTCTTCCTCTTCTTCTGTTACAATTATTGAGCATAATCTTCTTACATCTACTTACTAGGGCATCATTATTTCTCCTCATAACATGTCGAAACCACCTAAGCCTTGTCTTCTTTACTTTATTATCAATGTTAGCCACCTCCAACTTGTCTCTTATCATTACACTCCTAACCTTATCTCTTCTTATAAAGTTATACATTTAACGAAGCATCCTTATTTCTACTATCATTAACTTAGGATTATGCATCTATATGATAGACCAGCACTCTGCTTCATTGAGCATGAACAAGTTAATTATGAAATAGTATAATTTACCTTTTAGCTTGAATGGTATCTTCTTGTCACATATAACTCCTAAGGCCCCCTTCTATTTAAGCCACCCTGATTTAACATAGAGAACTATGTCATCATTTATCTCACCATTGTTTTGGATGATGGATCTAAGGTACTTAAAACAATCTTTCTGTAGCATAACTTATATACCAATCTTGGTCTCCACATCGAACGCAATCCTATGACTTAAAAAAATTATACTCTAAGTACTCTACTTTAGTCCTACCCAATTAAAAAACCCTTTGACTCTAATTTAACCCTTCAAAGTTTTAGCTTGACATTAACACTCTCTTTTGTTTCGTCCACTAAACTAATGTCAGTAGTACAAAAACATATACCAATGCACATCACATTGGATGTTCTTAGTAAGCTCATCTATATCTACTACAAAGAGGAAGTGACTTAACGAGAATCTTTATTATAACCCAATATTAATAGAAAATTTTAAGACAAATGGACAATAAATAATTAAATTATTTGTTTGTATTATGTACACTCGACAAGAATTAATAACAAAAATAAACAAGCCTGAGAAAATATACATAACAAACGCTAGGTAATCAATACAAATAAAAACATATTTTATTTAATCTATTAGATTTAATTGAACAATTATAAAACATGATAAAAATATGTTCTTACATGTATAAGTTCCCTTCGACAATCTTCACTCTTGGATAATAAGTGACAAAATTTGCCTTAATAAGTAAATTTTCTCTAAACAATTTTCTATAAATTTTATAAATAGTCTTCAATCTTATCTTGTGACAAAAATTTAAGGAAATCACAAAATTTCCTCGAAAAATTATTAATAACTTTCAGTAATAAACAAATATTCAAAAAATCACTAAATTTAGAATAACCACTTTATCTTCAAAAATTCCGACTAATATCTTATAATTTTTATGAACTTAAATTAAAAAATTTTAGATAAATCACTTAAAAGGCAGTTTGACTCTACTTCTGTTTTTCTGTTGTGGTTTTAGTTTTAGTTTTAGTTTTTTATTTTTGGTTTTTATTGTTATTAAAAAATAAAACTTGTTTAGTTAAGCTTTTTAACATAAAAATTAAAAATAAAAATTTATTTGGTCGAAATTTGTAAAAAAAAAAACTATGGAATATTTGATCTGGCCCACTTAAAACTAACAATAGAGTGCTTCTTGCGTCATCGACTCTACTTTCGTCTTTGTATCCTCCATTTTTCAAGTACAGATTTCTTCCGCTTCTCAAGGGATTGGATAAATTTTAACGAAAAGTAATTATCTTTATGATTTTCTATGAATTGTTGTAGTTTGATCAGCCGAACATGGGTGCTTTGTTTGCGTTCTTTTCTTTTTCATACTAACTTGTGTGCTTAATTGCTATTTCAAGGATTGCATACGCAGCGGAAATAAAAGTTATGATAATGTATTCATTTATCATGTTTAACAAATATACTAATAATAAGAACAAGTAAAAATAAATATCCGAAATTTATGAGGAAAATTTGAGAAACTTGTTCTTAAAAAATAAGTTTCTCTATTCTAAGTTTCTCAAAGAAAGCCCTTTCATTTTTATTATTATTCTTTGCTAAATAATTCTCATTATTATTTATTTAGGGTTTACATTAGTTGATTTTCATGTGGCATGGCAAATTTGAGTGAAATTACCTAAATATGCCATACATTAATGTGAGAATCTGAGTTGATATTTATGTGCTTGTCATTTCATATGGTTGATGATATGACATGCCATGTATGTTTTTTTGTTAAGAGAGTTAATAGAAAGGATTTAAATTAGAAAAAGTTAATGTTATATAATTAAAAAATAAAATAAAATGAAAATTATTTATCATAAAAGACAAAAAATTATTATCTTAATTAACGATAAAAGAAATGATTGTCAAGGTAAGATTTTGACATAAACTCATCTTACAACTATAGTATTTCCTTTTTTTTATTTCTTTCTTTTGGGTTGTCTCAGTAGGATAGGCATAAGGGGATATGATTTCACAAACAAATATGTACTTACCTCAACGAATGGAGATAACTGAGTTTAGATTAAGTGATTAATTGGCGATAAAAGCCTCAAATTGCCATACTTGAAATAGGATGAAGGCTGCTGATAACTAGTTCAAGGACAATTAACTCTACAACCTACAGAAGAAAAAGATATCATAATTTTACTAAGCAGTTAAAGAAGACAGTGCAGCCGACTAATAGAACTGCAAACCTAGTAAAGTAAAAGAGTTTAATTATGGGATTCTCGTGTCAAGTTGGCTGAAGATTGAAGATTGAAGATTGATGGTGGGACGTTAATGTGTGGAAATGGTTCTCTTACTAGTTAATAGCTCCTATTTAATCATTAAACGTTTGAAGACGATGGACATTAATTAAACTAGAATTAGATTAAAGGGTAATTAATTAATTGGCAAGTCATTTTCCGGGCTCTGACTTCGAGGAATAGGAAGAAATTGGCAGGTGGACCCATATGTCGACGCACGCGTGCACGCCGCGTGGACCCCACCCTGGTTGACCTGTTTCGGCATTAAAAGTCATCCTCTCTTGGGTCTCTGACGTCGCCACTCCGCACCGCCGCCCCTCCACCACGTCTGCCGCCGCCCATTCCCTCGCCCTTCACTTCAATTTTGTCTTTTGAACATTTTATCTATAATTTTCAATTTCTTTTGCACCACCCAAATTAAAAACTTCATTAACCTTTGGCATGTTTTTCCATCTTCTTTTAAGTAATATTACCAATAAATTCCTTTTAAGTAATTATAAACTGAATTGTGATCATTAAGTTAGTATAAACTTGAATACTTTATCAAATATTTAATCACCAGTTATTATTAGTAAGACGATTTCATAATTGAATCTTCTAATTTTTATTTTTATCATAATAAAGATATCAAAAATTATCCCAACGCACTTGATTATACTTGGACTTGGTAGTTAAGTCCTTGCGAAAGGACTCGATTTAAAAAATGTTAGCAACATTATTATCTCAAATAAAAACGTGGGCAGTTATATCTTTTTCGCTGATTTGCTATTAGAGCCGGCTCTGGTTGACTAAGAAATAAAATTATTTCCTCGTACAGAGACCCACTATTAGGCTTCTGAGTTATCTCTGACTTATAGCATATGTCAAAGCATATGTCAAAATGATCTTATCCTTGACTTAAGCTAGTAATCAAACTTACTGGGCACGTAATCATTGAATTCCAACATAATTGAACCATATAATGACTTACATGACATCTAATGTGGTAATTCATATATCTTCACCTACCTTAAAGAACTAAAATGTAATTAGTCGTGAATGATATCTCAAGTCATCTCACCAACAAATTCTCTTCTATGACCCATTAAAGTTTTGTGGTTCCATTAAAAGACAAAATTTTGGACGATCAAGAGGCCAAACTTTGACTAATGCTTTACATGAGATGCTGAGTTGATTTCAACTTCCTTTCAAGTGTGATATTCATTTCTTCTCAAACTCGTCACTCTAAGGAGGTCAATTGTCTTGTCTTTGAGATCTAGTCAAGCTTCCATTCCTATATGCATAAATAACAAATAAAATTCTACTCCATTTCCAAAACACAAACTCCCACACACATATATACATGAAATAAACCCATGTTTGGTCCTCAAACTCTAGGCTATTTTCTGGTTTTCTTCCTTTCGTAACCATTCTAAACAAGTTTCAATTTTTTACTCCAATTTTAGACACTGTTCTATTATTTTTGTTGTGATTTTATCTCACATGATTAAATTAAACAGGCATAGAAGGAAAAGCTTTTGACTTCATCTATAACACCTATTAGAAACTTGTGATTTAGCCACTTTTTTTGATCAAATCTTTGGCAAGGAGATTTTGGAATGAAGGATTTCGTAAGTTTCAAGATATATAATAAAAATCATAATTTGATATGAATGGAGAAAAATAAAGATGTTTGAAAAAATTCATAACGTTTGAATCTCTCATTTTTGTGGAATTTGAAATTCCATAAGAGGATTGGGCCCTAATGTTAGAGAGGAATTCTAACAAAGTGTTATATAACCTTAATTAATGTTCTCTAACATATTTAATTAAAGAAAATAATACTTATTGCTCTAAGTATAACTTAGTAATTTATTTGAAATATATGAAAAGTTCAAATCAAGTAGTAATATTACTGAAAGTCTATAATTTTAATGAGACATTTTAATCCATTAATGTATTCAAATTCATAAATACCAAATGATTATCATAAGAATATAAATTCCTAATGATAAACTTTAAATTAAAATGAACAGTCAACCTTTCCTTTATGTCTTCAAAATTGTAGAATTAGTAAAAATCATATATAGATTTTTAGTAAGTACTCATTTGTTAGCAAAAAGAGTGTTAAATTGAGGATTCATGAAATTTAAATATTTGATGCCTTAAACTATTAGAAAAGCCTAACTCATTCCCAAAAGCTAGCTCAAGAGGAGGAGGTTTGCACACTACTATGTTCTTAAATGTCTTCATAGTTGTCCGATGTGGAATTCCTGACACACCCTCTCAGTCTAAAGCAGGACTGGACATCTGATGGACATATTGAGCAGAGGGACATAACCAAATACTGCCTAAAACTATCGAGACAAATTGGCTCTAATACCATTGTAGAAGTGCTTAATTCACTCCTAAAAGCTAGCTCAAGAGGGTGAAGTTTACACATTATTATAAATTGTTAAATGCTCTTATACTTGTTTGATGTGGGATTCCTGACACTCCTCTCAGATCAGAGCAGTTGGACATCTGATGGACATATTGGATAAAGGTACATAACCAAATATACCGCCCAAACTATCGAGATAAACTGACTTTGATACCATATTAGAAAGGCCTAACTCACCTCCAAAAGCCAGCTCAAGAGGGGGAGGTTTGCACACTACTATAAATTCTTGAATGACCCTCTTAAGCTAGCTTTTGGGGGTGAGTTAGGACTGTCTAACATGGTATTAGAGCTAGTTTTGCTTGATGATTTTAGACGGTACCCGGTTATGTCCCTTTGTCTAATATGTCCATCAGATATCCAGTTCTGCTTTAAACTGAGGGAGGTCTGTCAGGAATCTCATATCGGACAACTATGAAGGCATTCAAGAATTTATAATAGTGTGCAAACCTCTCTCTCTTGAGCTAGCTTTTCGGGGTGAGTTAGGCCTTTCTAACATGATATCAGAGTCAGTTTATCTGAATAGTTTGGGGCAGTACTCGGTTATATCCGCTTGTCCAATATGTCCATCAGATGTCCAGTCCTACTCTGGACTGAGAGGAGTGTGTCAGGAATCCCACATTGGACAACTATAAGAACATTCAACAATTTATACTAGTATGCAAACCTTACCCTCTTGAGCTAGTTTTTAGGGGTAAGTTAGGCACTTCTAAAATAAACCCATAAAAGTAGATAATTCTCAATAGATTTTTGGTACATTCAAAAGAAGAACAGAAGATTTCTGTTTTCCACCCATCTATTTGCATGTAATTTTTCCACGTTCAGTGTAAACAGAAATATTATAAAATGTAATTTAAGCTTTCATCATCAACACAAACAAAGAAAGGTATCCGTAGAGTAATAATTGAAAGCTATAGGAGTTCTGGTATAAAAATTCCATGAGACTGATGAGAATTTGGTTTGTTGGCTATCTATGTTAGAAAGGCCTAACTTACGCCCAAAAGCTAGCTCAAGAGGAGGGAGGTTTGCACACTATTATAAATTCTTGAATTTTCTCATAGTTATTCGATGTGGGATTTCTGACACATCAACATTTGAAAGATATATTGGACAAAGGGATATAATCGGGCACCGCCCCAAATCATTAAGACAAACTGGCTTTGATACCATGTTAGAAAGGCTTAACTCACCCCCAAAAGTTAGCTCAAAAAGGAGAGGTTTGCACACTATTATAAATTCTTGAATGCCCTTATCCTTGTCTGATGTGAGATTCCTACAATTTATTTGCTTTTAACGTTTTTTTTTAATTTATGTATGTCATACAACTGCAGAGGGAATGGAGTATGGTCATACATCTAGATTACTAATTTAAGCTTATTTTGTCTCATCAAGACACTCCAAATCCATATTGATCCTACTAGCAATTCTATTCTATACTCCCCTCAAATAAGACCTAACTAGGTATTAATGTGAATCAGCTAGTGCATGTAAGAGTAGGTTTATTTTTTTAAATTATTGGCGATCTTGTAATTTTTTTTATATCGATTTGTTAATAGTTAACATTAATCAACATAATAATCAAGAATAATCCGTTCTTCCTTCCTTCTATGAGTAAGTGGAAGCTTACATGGCAAGAAGTGGTTGGGCATTGACTTATGGCTGTGTAATCTTTGCTTCCTCATCATCATTGTTGTTATTGAATGAATCCGACGGAAAAAAGATGCACAGCAGCCCACAAAGTAAAAAAGAAAAGAGAAAATAAATATATAAAAGGAGTCAAAAGACTCGCATAGAAAACAAGTTTAAGAAAACTGTTAAAGAAGACAATTAAACCCAAAATTCATAAAGACTTGTCCTTTGTCTACGCAGGTGACCCTAGAAATGTCAACCGCACCAACAGCATTCCGGTTAGTTCTATTCTGTTGATGTTACGCTCACAATAGCCAAAACAGTCTCCAGTTTGGGTACTATAAATACCCCCTGAGTTGCAGCAAACTGTTTCCTATCATTTTTTGTTACCATACAACTAAAAGCAAAACCTCAAAACAAAGACCAAAGCAACATCGATAGTACGCAAGTGGAAGCACAAAGAAAAGTCCAAGATTTAATCAAAATAGCTGCTCATCTGCAGCAATTTAACCCAAGAAACATGGCTGATGAATTCAACACAAGCACAAACTGGTGGGATTCCTCCAGAAACAGGTTTGATAGCGGGCCATCGTCTTCTTCTTCAGGGCTTAACTCTTTAAGTAGCTTTCCTTGGCCAAGTGAAATAGTGGATGACAAGGGAAGGTCTTCCATGGAGTCTGTGTCAATATCAGATAGCTCTGCTGTTTATCATGATACCCAGAAGCTGCAACAAGGGCAGGATCATTCTTGTAGTGACTTGAATATGATGGGCTTAGGCCTCTCATCACATGCCATGGAATGGAACCAAACTTTACTGTAAGTTGATACACTCTTTGATTTGAGAGTTTTACTTCCTGTTATTTATTACTTCTTTTTTAAAGGTGTGTTCAAAATTCATGACCTGGTATTTAATCTTTTGTTCTTAATATCGTTTGATATCTTTCTGGCAGTCGAGGCGATAAAACTGGGAATAGTTTTCGTTCCATGTTCCAAGAGAACCTGAATTCGAACACGAATTATCAGCATGAACGTGGGATCGGATCATCTTATGTTCACTGGAGGGAGAGAATGCTTAGTAGAGTAAGTGGAGATTCTTCCGTGAACGAGTTTAAGAATATAAGCCAAGATTTTTCCCTAGATCAACCTCATTTTAGTCCACCTGGTAGCTCCAGTGATAGTACAGTCACATGTCAGGGCTTGCAGTGTAGCTTTCAAATGGATTCATCAGCTATCTATGGCAATACTTCAACTGTGTTTCAAGGGCTATTAGGATCTGAAAATCAACCACGGCAGTCTTCGTCAGAGAACCGATCCATGAGCTATCAATATGGCGCAAATTATGGCATTAGCACCAATGAACTGCTGCCTTGGTCTAAAGTTCCTCAATTCTTGAGAAATTCTCCTCCCAAGCAACCTTCTCACAGCCACTTGCACTTCTCCAACAACGCACCCTTTTGGAATGCATCTGCCAGCCCCATGACTGATGTTCGACCGACTTTTTTCCCTTCATTGCAACCGCAATTTCCTGCATCAAAATTTGAAGAAAAACCAAAGGTATGCATTTCCGTATATTTATATATTTTCAACAGAAATATCACCAATCATATAGATGGAGTGGCACGATTCCTTACATGCACTTGATGCTTATGGCGTGATATTGTCACAAGCATACGGAAGAGTGACTGGATAAATACATACATGAAAATTTCCTAGATCGATCGAACTAACAACAAGTTTAGGGTGGGACTATTGAGAATGAGACATTTTTGGTTCACTCATATTCCAGCAGAATATATCTGAAGTACGGGATTCGAGCACAGTACCGAAGAAAAGTGGTGGGAGTGAAGCAGCAACAAAAAGGCCTAGAAACGAAACTCCATCACCGATGCCACCCTTTAAGGTACAACCAATTTTGGTCGAAAAATCGTTTTCGACAAGATAAGGGATACACACTAAGCTTTTTCCTTGGTGCCATTTGTAGAATTTATTTTTGGTTTTTGATGAACATATAGGTGAGGAAAGAGAAGATGGGGGACAGAATCACTGCACTCCAACAACTAGTTTCACCTTTTGGAAAGGTGAGAAAATATTTCTGAATTTTCTCTTATCTTCACTTTCAGAAGAAAATTGAGACGACCTTGATTCTTTGAAATTTATGATTCATTTTCCTCTTCTATCTTTTGATTACGGGTTTCTTCAGACTGATACAGCCTCTGTGCTTTCTGAAGCAATTGAATACATCAAGTTCCTCCACGGTCAAGTCACTGTAAGTTCCGTTAGAAACCTTGCTTCTCGGAAGTGGGGAATTAAAATAGTGCTAGGAAATCAATTTCACTTGGTTAAACAATGTATGTTCCATAACGTGCTGTGAGGTATCATCCATTTTTGGCTCATATATTCTGTTTTAATATGTATATGTCAGCTCTTAAGCACCCCATACATGAAAAGTGGAGCTTCCATACACAACCAACAGGTACATATGCAACAGATTCTCCTTCCTAATCGCATAAATGTATCCATTTTTTCACTTAGTTAATGCCCATATCCAATTAATACATAGTAAAGTCTGTGGTCAAGGGTGAACTGTGAAGTATAGTCAGGTTAATTAAGACAAGTAAAGTTCTCGCTTGCTCTTTTTCTTTTTCCCCATTAAATTTACGTATATTTTTATCATGCTTTCTCTATATAGAGTTCTGAAAAGTCTAAAGACCCTGAAGGACAAAAACATGATCTTCGGAGCCGAGGATTGTGTCTGGTGCCGGTTTCGAGCACTTTTCCAGTTGCTCAAGAGACGACGTTTGATTTTTGGAACCCTACATTCGGAGGCACATTCAGATAGAAGGGAAAGGAAAATGGTCGGAGTTCTGGTGGAAGAACTCATTCTGTTGTATGCTACTAGTACTTACACATATAATATTATCAGAAACCCTATCCAAGTTGGGAATGATCGATAAGATCAAAGAACAAAAGTAAAACGAAGAACAGAAAGCAGACAAACGAAGCCCAGATAACAACTTATCCCTGGATATTGAAAGAAGCCACAGTGTGGAGAAAGAAAAGGAAATGATCCTTCAAAGATACATGCTTGCTAGTGTAGGGCCAGTAGCTACAGGCAAAATAATATTGGTTCGCCAACACATTGGGATCATTTGGTATAATATTGATCAATAATTGTAATAATTAAGGAATAATTAAGATAAGATTAATGTTGGGTCTATAGAATAAGAATAGATGCTGACTTTAGGAGGAGAATATGTTATATGAAAGATTTGTTTTAGATAACATTAATTTTTTTGTTGGTTCATGATTTAGTTTAATCAAGTAGAAGAAAGGATATAAAGGAGCTTTTGTTGTTTCTTTCTGCTACTGCTATATTGTGCACAGAGCTGGCACTATCTTTAGTTTTATATGAGAGGAAGAAGAAGGGAAAAGAAATAAAGAGAATAATTGAATTCCTGAATAGGGTAGCAGTGAGAGTGGGGGAATGTCATTTGATTGGAAATCTCTCACTTTTGATTTGTTTATGTGTTTGGAATATTGTGAGTGGAGGTCAGAAATTGGGCCACAGCAAGATTTTATAATTTTATTATATTATTTTTATGTCTATGTATGCTTTTGTGCTTTTCATCCAATGGTCACATTGAGCAGCTTTCATTGGAAGACTCTCTGTCTCTATATTCCCATACGCTATCCTGTTTACTCTCCGAAACTCAGATTTGGAGGGATGGTAAAAAGAACGCTATCGGAGGTTTATTATAGGTTCCATACATCAGAGTGTAAAATAAAAATTGGAATTTCACTACTTTCAACATTCCAGATTCTAGAATAAGTTCACTTTGAATAATTTTGAGAAATACGTTAGTCCAACAAATCGAAAACTCAGGGGCAAAAATGCTTAATGTGTACTCTAATAATAACTAATGATTAGCAAGGGTTACCTGATCCCATCAATATGATTCAGATTGCATGCCTAACTAATGAGTCCAGATCTTCTATTCAATTTTACCTTATCTTATTTTATCTCATAAAATCTCAATTATTTATTTTGCGGGTCTTACGTAGGTTTCATGCGAGACCCACATAAATAAATGGCTGAAATTTGTTGGACACAATAAGACATGATAATATTAGACAGAAGATCTGAACTCCTAACTAATAGAGTCATGCTACTATCAATTTGAGTTTCAAACAACTTATGCTCTCAGCCTGTTATTCTTCTTCTTCCTTTGTTTTTTGTTTTTTGGATTTTCTGACATTTAGAAGCATTTAGTGTATGCTATGAATTTGTGTCGTTAATATAGGAATAATCACATAAAATGATTTCAATATTTTTTAGAACATACATCTCCTTTTGAGTCCGGTTAGGTAAAGTATTCGTCTAAAGCTGTAACCACTGACTTTGCAGCTTTAACACCTATAATTATGACAAATCCTAAGTAACATAATACCGACTAAATTAGTTTTGTTGTATCAAGTGGAGAATGTTAGAGAATTTACAATGAAGAAACAAAGTGGCATGAATATCTCTTATTTGATACTCCACTTGACTAGTATGTATCGACTCTCCTACTTTACCTGTTATAGCTTCAGCAAGTAAAAGTGTTTGCTTCTGTTATCTCCTACTTAGTCCTGAGTTTGGCATCCTAAAGTCGATCACTTTAGAAATTCTTTTCTTTCTTTCTTCAAAGTTGCATCAACTTTGCCAAGAAACAGAAATGCGTCAAATAGAAAGAATCTATATAGTCTTCCATGTGATTTAGGACACCAAGAATTTTACTTGCCAATCGGCATTTGTCTTTTATTTGAACTTCTTCCACTCTTCAATGAACTTTCTATCTACTGTCCTACAAGCTGAGTTTCAATATCATTGTTGGAAAGTAACATTATTTTGGAGAGTAATTCCCATGTTGGTATTAATTCTTTATAATTTTGCGTGGAATTTATTTTTTTCCGTAGGCAAATAATACAACTGCAGAGCCTTGTGTACTGATTGCATGTGCGTTGCACATGCATTTCTTTGTGCAGGGAAGAAGCAGAGTAATACTTCCTACTCAAATAGTTAGAAGTACATTTCCACACGAAAAAGATACCAATGATTTTAACCTTTCCAAGATAGAAGTTAAATTAACAAAGGATACAAAAACAAGGATTGTAGCAGCAGCTTCTTTTATTGAAGCAATACATTAACATTAAAAGCATAACTTCTTATAGATTGTAAAACACAGGAAGTAAGGCTAAGAATCATGTACTCCACCGCATCAATGATACTGAGGTAATTCTAATAATTTGAGGTTAAGAGTTCCATTTCTCCTTAATTTATTTATTATCTAAAGTTATAGTGCAAAGTATGATGAAGCAAATCTTTACGTATTTAACCCTTCACTCAAATGGGTAAATATAACATTGCCTGCTAATGCAAATGCATCATCGTTGGGATCAGCGCTAAGTATTTTTAATTGGATTTAATCACTTACCTAAGCTTTTCATCACCCAAAATGCTGCCACACTATGACCATTAAATAACATTTATTCTAGACTCCATCTAATTAACTTTCTCCTGACTAGGAAGAACAAAAACGACTTAGAAAAGTAAGGAAAGGAAATTTGAAACTATTTACGATTGTAATGATTGCTATAGACCTTAAAATTTGAACCGAACATCTAGTTTTTTAAGCAGGCTAATGGGACAATAAAACTTTTTGGAACATAAAGGAGTCAACTTGCACCCCAGCTGTTGGACCCCGAACTTTTCTTTGAAAATTTTATCCAGTAAGTGAGTTTAATTGAGGAATCGGTAGTAAGTTGTGCTAAGTGGTTACAATGATATTTGGGGGTTAAGGCATGAAATGGGTTTTTGTGTA
>JANZLX010000213.1:41135749-41146524 GCA_025531955.1 Erythroxylum orinocense
GTGCACAAATGTGACTGTGTACCAATCCTATTATGCATGAACAGTACCGATTAATTCCTACCAATCCCATCCTATGCCAAATTTCCTATTTTACCCTTCCAGTAGGGGGTGGGATGTTACACTTATGAAATTTCTTCCTATAAGGAATGAAGTTCTTTTTATGCTGATTATTGTTTCGAGTAAACCCTAATCCAGTTTTATCATTAGGGTGTTTGTATCTCCCTAGCATATCATTCATTTTTCTCGTACTCTCCTAAATGTTGATAGATCAGCTGAAAGACAATTGATCCTTTGTTTTAGCTGACTGATCTCCTCAAATCTATCTACAGCTACCTTTTTCTTCATCTCGTCTACTTGTTCCTTCAGACAGACGTTTTCCTTCTCTAACACTTGCGTGTTTTTTAAGTTTTCTATGTACTTTTTCTTCAACAACTTATACTGCGTAAGTATTGCATGAGAATCTTCTAGTAATTTTGAATATGCATCTTGTAATTCACTGAATTTTGAGGTTACCTCCTCGTCACTTCTTTTTCAGTTACTAGGCAAATGTTGGCTTGTACCGATGCCTTTGAGTTAGTATCTGATTCAGACGAATCCAGATCTTCCCAGGTTGCCATCATGCTCTTCTTGTTTTCTCTATTCTTCTTTGGTGTTCTTTTCAGCAATGGACATTCAGACTTGTAATGTCCCGGTTTATTGCATTTATAGCAGATGACCAATGTTTTCTCATTCTTGGCTTCATCTTTGCTATTCTTCTTGAAAGAAAACTCTTTGTTTCCTTTTGCCTTCTTCTCCCACATGCGTTTGATCTTCCTTAAGATAAAGGATAATTCATCATCTTCTTCGTTTGAATCTTGATCTAATTCACTGGAGTCGTCATTCTTGACTTCCTCAATATTCAATGCTTTCGAAGATGAACTCCTCTTCCTCGAATCTTGTGGTTCTTCTGTCCAGCCTTCAATGCTATAGATTTATCTTGTCTGGGTTTATCTTCTGCATCGAGTTCTAATTCATGTATCTTCAAGGATCTAAGCAATTTAGGAAGCTTTAATACGCTCAAGTCCTTGGCTTCTTATACCACGGTGACTTTTGGTCTCCATCTTTTCGGTAGACTTCTAAGAATCTTTCAAAATTGATATTGATTATCATAAGTTCTGCCAAGAGCTTTAAGTCCATTGATGATGGTTTGAAGTCGTCCAAACATCTGATCGATAGACTCTTCGTCCTTCATCTTGAATAACTCATACTGGTGTACAAGAATGCTTATCTTGGATTCCTTTACTTGACTGGTGCCTTCATGTGCGATGGATAACGTATCCCATATCTCCTTCGTAATGTCGTATTCGTGAACTTTATCGTACTCGCTTCTGCTTAGGGCATAACTTAGAAAGAACTTGGCCTTTGAATTTAATTGGAATCTTACTTTTTGATCCGCTGTCCATCTAATTTGTGGAATAGCATTTCCTTCATCTTCTGCTGGTGTATACAGTCCATTCTCTATAATCTCCTAAAGATCAATATGAGTAGATTCAATGAAGAGCTGTATCCTGTCTTTCCAATAATAGTAATCTTCACCATTGAATGCAGGTGGTCTAGTAACGGAGGTGCCTTCAGCTATATATACGTGTGATTCTGCCATGGATCTTTATCCACACTTTGTAACGATGGTTCTTGGACACCGAGCTCTGATACCAATTGAAGTAAATCACGCATTAGTATAGACTTTATGTTCGATATACAAAATGCACAAAAAGGGGGGTTGAATTGTGTATTTTTTCGTAAATACAATCCCCTTATATATTTTTGAAAACTTGCTTTCTCAAACACTATTGAGTAAAAATATCACATTGTATTGCAGTTAACTTCTAAGTACTTGTATAAAAACAATAGAAATAACAGTAGAGAGTTTGAGAGTAGAAGTTCACACAACAATTTTATCCTAGTTCACCCCAAACCGTGGGCTACGTCCAGTCCTCAGAATCCTTTCTGAGATTTCACTATACTTCTCAAAAATACAAGTATTCTTTTCACTATGCCTCTTCAGGTCTCTTACAGTAAGTATTGTTTTTCTCACTTAGCCTTTTTAGGCTATCAACTTTTTCTTCTTTCTTACAGAAATATGTTTGCGAGCTTTGTTATAGATAATAATAGCTCTCAATGTTTAGCACAATGAATATAGTGTTTCTCTAGCTTTCTTAAAATCTCTAACTCTTTCAAAATCACTAACTTTTTCAATCTTCGACTTCGACTCGTATCTATAGCCTTCGTCTTCAACTACTTCTTGATAGCTACTTCTTTCTTCGTCTTCATCTTCAACTGCTTTTGTCTCCATTTCGTCTTACCTTTGTCTCTGCTTCGTCTTATTTTCTAATACTATTGTTATTTGATGAAATCAAATAAAAATAATATTAGAAAGTAAGACGAAACGGAGACTTAACAGGGTATATTTCCTTTATTTGTATCACAAGATCATTCATACTTTAAAACTCATAGATGTCTAATCTAAACTTAGGTTTAAACCTCAATAAAACAAATTTATTCTAAGTTCATAACTCAATCGATCATTCCAGCTTTTCTCAAAACAGATTTTCGGGTTAATTTTGCATGGCCATTGTAACAAGGAAAATGAAGTATTTAAACAATATATTCTTCTAAACAAATATTCCCATGTGACTTAGTTTTCTAAGGACACCAAGTTTACACAATTTGGTTCAGTATTCTGAAAGTTATGTACAAAACATTTCAGACCATACTCAAACAGCAACAACACTCATTACTCAATTTCAAGCCAAAATTTGAAACTCTTAGAGACATAATTAAAATTTGATTCCTTCATTAAATGTGTATCCATATGTATCTAGTTGACTATAAACTTAAAATAATTCCATTTTCATGTCTACAGATCAAGAAATGGCTAAAATACATATGCATGTTTAGTGAAAACACTTCATTTAACATATTCTAGCGCATTTCATCATTTTCATACTAAACTCATCAATTAGCCATTATCAATCCTTTCCTAATGAATTCATGTGGCCATGAAATTTGGTGGAGAGAAAGTAAAATGTGTGAGGAGTTTGTGGTTCAAATTTCAAGTTAATCATAGGTCTAGAGTAGAAGTTATGGTCAAAAGAGTGAAGGGTGTCGAAAACTATCAAAAAAACAATGCACTTTCACTGTCACGATCATGCTTGTATGATCGTGCACTTCCTGTTGGTTCCTCCCTATCAAGATCATTCTTGTGCATGATCGTGCACTGCTTGATGCTTCCTCTCTATCATGATCATGTTTGCGCCCAATCGTGCACTACCTGAGTTCCACGATCCTGCACTACCTATTTTCTCCTATCTGTTACGATCGTACTTATGCACGATAGTGCAACTACCCTAATGTTTCCACTCTGTCACAGTCATGCTTCTGCATGATTGTGTAAGTCCTCTGAGGTTCCCTCTCTGTCACGATCATGCTTGATCGTGATAGACGAACTTACCCAGTTTTTACAACTCAGTATATTTTCATCACTAGTTCATCTCTTTTGCTTAGTCTATCATTTATAAATTATTTCCTCATTATTTCCTCTTCATTCCTACTTCCAATTTAGAGATAATCTTATATGTTTTAACTCACCAAGCCTTCATAAAAAGTCTTAAGTTTATGGCTATTTACTTTAAATATGTTAATTTTTGTGGAAAATAAATACGTTAAAACTCTAAACTTCAACTACCCTATGCCTAAATACATTAGAAACAATAAAAGGTTCAATCTAATGAGATCGTAATTTTCCTAGGACTAATCAAAGCCTAGAACAATAAAGGAGTACTTTTTGGCAGACATAAGATTCTTTCCTAGAAATCATTTCATCGTAGAAAGCTTTTTTTTTCTGCTTATAAGTTATAAAGCTTTCATAGCCATCAATGTGATTTTTTTTTAAAATTCATGCATATGCAATTTCCTATGTTTACCACGTTCAAACAAATTCATATTGCATTGTTTGACAACCTAAAATGCTTTATGTTCTAATTCAACTAGAAGATAACATGGTTAACCAAATACCAACCTATACAATGCATATTGATTATGTCATATAGGTTGTTCAATATGCATATAATTTATCATCTAATCGCAATCTCTAATCTTTTTTGTATAGGCTTAACATTTTTTTATGATAGACCTAATTTCTTGCTTCAAACTTTATAAAACCATAAATTCTTTCACAATTTGATTTAAAAAATGCATCTTATTTCAAACTTTATATATCGTGAAAGTTTTTAAGTCTACAGCAAGTAACTGTTCATCAAAAATTTTCTTCCAACAAATTGATTTTGATATTTACATGAATTAGGCTAATCAAATGACAGTGACTACTTTTTGCTCAACTCTTATCTTTGATAAATTCACTCAACAAGATTATCCACCTCATCAGTCTTTGTTTTATGTCTATCGTTAACATCAAATAACTAAAGGCTAGATAATTAGAATAAATAGTTACCTTAGTACCATAAAAATAAAAATGAAATTTCTCTAAAGAAAAGAAAATAATTAGGAGCTCTTTTTTAATAGTTAAATAATTTTTGGCTTCATTTAAGGTCATTAATATGTAGGATATAATGTGTAGCATTTTTGCTAACTTATTGACCCAAAATATCTCCTCCAATATGATCACTTATGTGACATTATCTCCAATGGAAGACTTTAATCTAGCTATTAGATAATTGATGTCAATGTTAACCATTGTTTTAACTTGTAAAGCACATTTTTTGCACTCCTTATTGAACTAAAAAAATAACGTCTTTTTGTAGTAACTTACAAAGAGACAATGTGGTATGGGAAAAATCTTTGATGAATTTTCGATGTAAACAAAAAATCCAATAAACCATTATTGTTTAACAACTTTAAAAATGATCCCAAATTTAATTAAACAATAACTTTAAAAAGGAAAGATCAACGAAGAAGAAAACACAACATTCACGATTTCATTTAATCCAGTTAAACGCTTTTTATAGAAGCTAATAATTTTTATGCAATAAATTATAAACTCATAGTCACTATAAAGTTTAAAGGGACTAAATATTTATTTATTCAATATTTAATTAAAAATTAATTATTTCATTCAATAAACCATTTGTGTGCATTAGAAATCAACCAAAACAATCATAACACATAAGCATGGAAGAAAATTTCACTACATAAATAGATAAAATAATTCAGATTAAGACTCAATTATCTCACAATTTGTACAGTTTTAAGAGCTTTGATTCTCTTCAACCAAGATAAAGAAACTTAGCCATTGAAGGCCATAGCTACTACCAACATATATTAATGAAAGAGAATAATAGAAATTTAGTGAAGAAGCTGGAAAAAAAAAAGAAGGGATATCCCTTCCCCTCCTACACCTAGTTCCTTATATGATTAATTTACCTCACGTTTTTGTTGTTAATGATATCTTCTTATTGTAATTCTTTGGCCTAAAAAAATCACTACTATATTGCTCTCCAAATTTGGTCAAGATAGGGTTAAAAATCCTAAATGTTTGACTATAAATTTTTTATTCTAGAAGTTAAAGTCGCTACTAAACTTACGCATGCCTAATCGACAATAACATTGTTGTTAGTTTTTATCTATTAACTCTAGGTGTAGTTTAATTTGCATTTTTTTAATTTTTCAGCTCTAAATCTACGAATAATATATGGAAACAATAAATAAGTAAATCCCTTATATTGAATCTAAAATTGACCATAACACAAGGGACTTAAGACTTAAAATAACTACATTTAATAGTTCTATCAAATTGGTTATAATGGTTTAACAAGTGATATTGTTGGCTATATAGATTCTAATTATTCTGGAGATCTTTTAAGAACGAGATAATTGATATTTTATATCTTCACCCTATTTTGATGTGTGATTAGTTGGAAAGTAATACTTCATTTGATAGTTGCATTGTCTACAATAGAAATGGAACATGTCATTGATGGAATGGGTTAAAGAAGGTATACAGTTGTATGGTCTTATTTATAGTTTAATTGATTTAGAGAAGACATATAACAAGGTACCTAGGAAAATCATGTGGAGGTGTTTAAAGGTTAAGGCAATTCCTATGACCTATATGGGGGTGATTAGGGATATGTATGAAGGAGTAAAAACTAGAGTAAGAATAATAGGAGAAGATACATAAATTTTTCTGTTGATATTGGGCTACACAAAGGCTCCTTATTGAGCCCATTTTTGTTTGCATTAGTGATGAATAAGATCACCAAAAATATTCAAGGAGATATGCTGACGATATTACCTTAATGGACGAGATAAAAGAAAGTGTCAATGTTAAGCTAGAACGTTGGAAGGATATGTTAGAGTCGAAGGGCTTTAACTTAAGTAGGACTAAGATTGAATACTTAAAGTGTAACTTTTCAGGCCATAAAGTGGCTTCCAACGTGGAGGTAAAGATGGATTCAAAAGTTATACTACAGAAAGGAGTGTTTTAAGTACCTAGAGTCTACCATCCAAAGCAATTGAGAGATCAGTGAAGATATAATTCACCATACCATATCAGAGTGATTTAAAAAGAGAAGTGCATCAAGAGCTTTATATGACAAAATGATACCACTCAAGCTCAAAGGTAAATTCTATCATTTAGCAATTAGGTCGACCATCTTATATGAGGCGAAGTGTTAGCCCATCAAATAACTACATAGTCATAAGCTAACGGTGGCTAAGATGAGGATGCTCCTTTAGATGTATAACTTTAGTAAAAGAGATAAGATCAAGAATATATTGATAAGAGACAAATTAAAGGCGGCTAATATTAATGAAAATTTAAGAGAGGCAGGGCTTAGGTAATTTGAACATGTTAAAGGAGAGGCCTTAACACTCAAGTGAGAAGCTGCAAGAAAATAGTACTTAGAGATTGTAAGTGGAAAAAAATGAAGGCCTAAGAAAAACCGGGGCGAAGTGATCAAGAATAATATAGCTATGCTGAAACTTACCAAAGACATGATCCACAACATAAAATTTTAGGGTATTAAGATACAGATAAAGGATATCTTATAGAGAAGTCATTCTCGTAATATTAAGTCCTTTAAACATTTTTTTCAATTTTTTTATAGTAGCTTGAATATTTTGATTACATAGTACTGACTTTCTAGTTATTTATCCTAAACAGTTTCTTACTTAGCCTAATTACTTTCTTGTAATGACTCATTTGATTTATTCTTGTACTTATCTTCTTCTTCTTTTCTGATTTATGTATTTATTTACTTATTTTATCTTTTATTGTTAATCTCTACCTTATTTTATATGTACTGTATTATGAATTGCATTACATTTTTTATATTTTATTTATGTATTTATTTATTTTTTTATTATCATTATTTTGTATTATATGTAGGTGTAGCGCCTTGCCCCCGACCGACCCGACCTCGATACCGAGCGGGGTATCAAAGCCGTGTCAGTGAGAGTGGCGTGCTAGAGCGGTCGGTCAGTCCGCTCAGTTACCATCAATCGGTAAAGAGGAGCATACAAAACAGTGGTCGGCCATACGTTTTATAAAACAATTCATGCAAGTAACGCAATTAAAACTGCTCGGCCAAAAGCATTTCACTAATACGCAGTCAGTACAGTACAAACATGCAGTTCGGTCAATGCCATTTCTTTTATAAATCAGTGAATACAATACATTAAGAGCAACAGTGGCCAAGTGTGGCCGAACAATAATACAATAGTTCGGAAAAATTGTAAAGGCAGACACAACTGATCCCAACACTATGCAGTAGAAAGTCTCCCATTCGGCGACGGGTATTCTTCAGTGTCCTGAAAAATATTTACAAATTTTGGGTGAGTTTTGCAAACTCAGCGAGTGACCATCATCGATGGTTCACCCAGCACACAATGCACATATATCCACATTATCAGTAATTCAATGCAGTCATGACAAGTGCAATAACCCATTTACCAGTATAAAGAATCAGTCAAGTAAGCAGTGCATTGCTATTTATCACAATATCAATACCATATGCATGTAACTCACTTTCCAGTTATTATGTTGTTGTGACCGAGTGCCTGAACTGTCCCGTATCCATTGGATATCGGGCTCATTAATCGGTGAGCCAACGGCTCTGTATCACTTTCGAGCTCGAGGCTCGTTTTCAATCGGTGAGCTTTAAGCTCTATCGGTGGCTACTCTGGTCACAACTTCAAGTTAATTTCATGCAGTAATGCATCAGTCCCATTTCCCATATATACGTGCAATCATATATGTGCACATTCAGTAAACATTTAACACTCCCATACACAGTCAGTCAATTTATAGTAATTCATACAGTGGAACAAAGCAATTAAGGCAAACAATGAGATGAAACCATCTCGGCCTACTCACCGTTAATGTCCAGTTGAGCTTTTGCGTTGCCTGGCAGCGCCTGACTCCCATTTCCTGCGTTCTCCAAGCTTTTCTCTCGTCCGATAACCTCCTCATTAGCTTCTCTCTGGAAGCATTTTTTCAATATAAATATACCACTTACGCACTCCAAGTATTCAATTGCGTGATTCACTTTTCCTTTGACTTCTAATCACAGCCATTCACTTGTCCTTTCTCGAACCTTCTCTTATACGTGTCACTAATCCTATTATTCATGCGTCCCTTCTCATTAAATGCAAGACAGTACTTCATCAATAAAACCAATGCAAGGCCGACCACGAGGCAAAGAGGTCGGCAACAGTCAAAGCAATTAATGAGAACTCGACAAATCAATTCAGAATCAATAAAACCAAGACAAGACCGACCACAAGACAAAGAGGTCGGCAATCAGTCACAACAATTGAAGAGGGCTCGGCAAACCCGTTTAGAATCAAAGGCAAGGCCGACCATAAGGCAAAGAGGTTGGCAATCAATAAGGAGCTCGGCAGAGGAAGAGCCCGATCAACAATTGAGGAGCTCGGCTGTTGTAATCAAAACAACTCAAGGGAGTACAAGGTCAGTCTCAGTCAAACAATAAGAGGAGCTCGGTTATGAGCTCGGTCAGAGCAACAATGAGGAGCTCAGCCCCAGAGCTCGGTCAATAACAATGGAGCTCGGTTAGAAACCAAGAGCAGTGAAGCAATCGGAGCTCGGCCTACAAGGAAGAGCTCGGCCGTATGAACAGAGTAAAGAGCTCGACCATGAGAGAGCTCGGCAATCAAAGCAGAGAGCTCGGTCAATACAAAGGAAAGAGCTCTGTCAATAACTCAATCAATCTTTTATACTTATACAAATCACAGAATACCAATGTAGGCCATAATAACTAAGGTCGGTCACAGTTAACCAAATGGACTCGGCCAGCAAAGGAAGTAGAGCTCGATCAGAAAGCTTAGTAATATGCTCGGCAATATGAACAAAGCAAGGAGTTCAGCCTCAATCAAACAATATAGCTCGGTATCAAACAATAGCTCGATAAACAGTAAAGCTCGGTCTACAATACGAATTAGCCGAGCAATGTGCCATTTTGGTCACAAAAAGGAAAAACAGTTGGTGGAGTCGGTCGGCTATGCAAAGCTCGACCTATAATTCAGTAAACAATTAAGCTCGGTAAGATGGTCGAAACTACACGGCTCGACCTACAGTCAATGAATAAAGCTCGGAAGCAACAAAGATCGGTAACAAAACCAATCAAGGGATCGGTCGTCCCCTCGCCCATCACTTGCACGGGCGATCAGTCAACATGCACAAGGTCGGTCGGTCATTCAGCCAATCCGACCATCAAACCTTTTAACACTCACATATGGACTCAGACGATGAGTCAAGCCAAACTAATGCCTATCGGTTTACTTATTCGATTCACCTTAGTACTCAGTCCTCAAAATCAGTCGATCCATTCCTATGGATCGGTCAGTCAATGCATCATGCTCGGTCATCCAGTATACCCATCTATAATTCCAAGATATTAGCCGAAGACATGGTTGACCATTTTGGGAGCAACATCCTATTAACAACACTGGTTATATGAGCCGTCGCACTCGCGACCGGCTCGCGATCGCGAGCCGTGGCTTCGTTCCGAGCCATCGCACCCGCGACCGCTCGCGCCTGCAAGCCGTCCCTTCAGCCATCCAGCTCGCGATTGCGACGTATCGCACTCGCGAGCTTCTACTTTCTTTTTCTTCCATTTCAGTTATCACCTCAATCAAATTGCTCGGTCAGTCACATTTTAACTTCGGTTCATCAATTAATCACAGTTCTGTTAAAAACGGTCGATCCGTCCTATTTTCCCATTCACAATTCTATTCTATCGGCTCAGGACTCAGTCACATTTCTCTTTCCTTGTTCAATCAGTCATTCTATTCTAGCGATCGGTCATTCAGAACTCCACTTGATCGATCAGTCCACCACATTTCTACTTAACAGTTAGCTAATCACCCAATCGTTCTATCATTCAGTTAGTCACCAAAATCATTTCTATAGATCGGTCATTCACCGTATTATGTCCATAGATCGCCATCATTTACAATGCGTAGTCTATCGATCGGTCACTTAGTCTTTCCTATTCAGTCATTCAGCCTTTCCTATTGATCGGCGTTATCCGAATCGGCCTCACCATTCGGTCAGTCACAGCTGGGGCGATCGATTCCACCGATCGGCCAGCACCTACTCAGTCCATTGCTCGGTTTCTAACTCAGTCAATGCCATACCCATTAATCACGGGGCCGGGATGTTACAATTCTCTCCCCATAAAGAAATTTCGTCCTCGAAATTTACAACCGATCGATCAATCTCTCATAACATTCATTAACAGTCACTATTCTCGTACCAA
>JANZLX010000213.1:41153625-41172238 GCA_025531955.1 Erythroxylum orinocense
CTTCCTTTTACTAACTTGGCTAAAATTACTATTGTATGTTATTTCATTTGGAATTAATATTAATCTAATTAACATGAATGCCTAATTCCATAAATTAATTCATAATTAATTTACCTTAAAATAATTATTTGATGTCCAAAATTAAACAACTTCAATTTTGACATACTTGCCAATTTTTCTAGTCTTACTAGAAAATCTATTGCTCTACTAAAATTAATTCAAAAATTATTTCTATTTTCAAAAATTTCCAAAACATCAAATCATCATTCCAAGCAACTCTAGGTCATTTCATGACGATCAAAATAATTTAGGAATCACCCAAAAATTATCATGATTACTGAAACACCGATAAGACAACAAAAACGACAAATATGACTTCTTAAAATTTTCTAGAAATCAAATTTAAAGAAAAATCATTTAGGCATGCATCAAACATAAAATTAACACATTTTCATCACATAAAAATATTTTTAAGGTTCTAGAACCGAAATATAAACATACAAAAATATCAAATGAAACGTATCCTACAATTTCTGAAAAACTATCTATATCTAGAAAATTGTTTGATAAAATTATTAAAATATTTTTAATAATTATAAAAAAATTACAAAGGCATAAAAACATCCCAAATATGTTCACATAATTCTTTTAGAATCAAATTCCACGAAAATCATGTGTAACCTCATCAGTTTAGCCAATAGACATCATATGCTGCAAAAAAAACAGATTTCATGCATGTTCTTATAAATTCGAAATTAAATATTTTAATCACATTAAAAATATTTTCAATCACAATTAATAATTCACCTAATGAACATATTGGTGAAAGAAAATCACGAAAACCATTTTTCTATTATTAATTTCAAACAAAACATTACAGGACCCTAAGCTGTCACAACCATGAAAATAGTTTTTACATGTCACGTATGCTACATCTAACAAGGCACAAGATGACTCTGATACCACTGTAAGGTTCCAATCATGCATCTTATATATAATATATATCAAATATACACATCAAAAAATAAAACGAAACCTCAAAAAATATAACTATTCATACGTAGTATAGATATAGAAAACAAAAACATGAAATGTTAGATGTTTACATACCTTTCTAGCGATCTCCTTCGTTCTTTAATCTTCTCTGCGTTGGGTTGTCGTAAACCACAACAATCACCGTAGACTATCTCTAATGAAAAGACAAGAACTCTTGTGAGAGTTAGAGAGAAAAAGTGTGTGTGTAAGAAAGAACCTTTCTTTTTTCACTTGTGTCTTACACAAGATACACGAAAATGATGATTATTTTCTGCCCTCTTTGGGCTCTCATAACCCCATCACTAATGGAGAGTTATGGGAAGTTAATGGTCATGAATAACATGCATTAATGGAAGTTATGGGAAGTTAATGACCATGAATAACATGAATTAATGGAAGCTTGGAAAGTTAATAGCCAAATTGGTAGCCAATAACACTTGTTTCTAATCCATTCTACGCAATGTCTTTTACCATGATCACATCGCGATACAATCTCGAAACACTCTCTTATATCTTGAATCACCATTCAAGACCATTTTACTTATCCTTCGGTTCTCCTATGTATGTGACCCGTTAGGTTCCCATTTATGTTGGCCACTTAAATTAACTCTTAATTCAAGTAAGTCAAGAGCGGTATCTAGCAACACGTCATGACCTCCAATTGATCGAAAAGTCAGTGGTTTGACTACAAACCTTTCCATATGCAATGTTGCCATGCAATTTGTCCTCTCACCATCTATACCCCTCTTGGTTCAAAGTATGGTCAAAGTGTCAACTCCCACTAGACTGACTATGTCACATCTAGTCCAAGTGATATTAGATCTTATCCTGAGGATCTTATTACTCTATGTATCATTGAAGACTCTCTTCATGACACATATTTGCTCTAGCCAGAGACTCCCAAGTAATGACCCCGATAAGTGGCCATGGGTATCATCTACTTCTATTAGGAGTGGTCAATCCTTTATTGGTTACTCAATTACCTATGAATACCTCAAGCTGTACCCAATAACCACCCTATAAGTAACCCCTAAAAGGTACTAATGAATGGAGTCAAAGCATAGGATCAGTATCCGAGATATCTTAAGCACCTCAAGTCAAAGGATACTTGCACCATTGTTATGATGAGACTATCATTGACACCGGAATATAATATCTATATGATTGTCTCATAGTAGGTCAATCCAATGTACTTACTACCCTTAGTAAGAATCCACATACTCATCTATACAATTTATGAGATCTACTACTTGATCTAATAAAGGAATATAACATGTGCTAGTCTATCCGGATTAATGATTTCCCTTCTCATTAATCTTATGACTAGGGAAAGTTTAGATACTAACATAATTACACATTATAAGAAACTCATTATCATGATCTCATCATGATTTCCTCCATGCTATGTTTTGTATCAAGGATTTCATTAAATCAATTTAATATCAACATCAAATCCATAAATGTATGAACATCGAAATAATGAAAAATGCCTTTATTAATCATAAAATGATTTTTACAATAAGTGCTAAAGGTGATTGCCTTTAGAGCACTTCTCTAACACGTGGGCAACGCTTTGAAGTGACAAAATGTGTTTTGTGTGATGGTTAAACCATATAAGGGTAAGTTGCTTTACTTTGGTGCATTAAGACATGTTTGGGGCTTGAAATGAACCTAGAAAGTTGCTTGATTAAGTGATTAAGTGTTTGATAAGTTTAAGTTGTTAATTGAGGTTATAAATTAAGAAATGGATTGTTTTATATCAATGTATATGAATTTTGGAATTATGATTTGTTAATAGTATAAAGAGGTTCTCATGAATGCAAATGTAATATAAAGGATATAAGTAATGAAATAAATATGATTGAATGAGAATTAGGACATTTTGTGAATATATAATGCTAGGAAAGGATTGATGAATGTATGATTGATGAATTGAGGGTAACCAAACTTACTTAAGGCATAAACCTAATTGCAAACTAGATATATACAAACTATGACAAATGAATGACCAAGACTTGTGAATAAGAATACATACCCGGGATAGTCAATTGAGCATGCATTGAACATAACATATATAAACATATGTATGATTGAATAATCATATGATTGATCAACTTAGTAATATGTGAACTATATATGTGTATTGCATGATTAAAGCAGCACAAGTAGATCATCAGTATCCAGGCATTGCCGAGTCACCAAGGCAATAGCTTATCTAGAGCATACTCTGAGTTAACTAAATGTTTTTCACTATGATTGAATTATTTTGATTAATGTCAATTACTGAATTGTTACTAGTATGATTGTGATAATTCTGGATATTGTTGGTCTAAGGAGTTTGATATTCGGGATTGTATTGGAAGTGCTTTCTAAATGTATGTGAATATGGAAAAGGTGTTCTCAGCTGTATATTAAATTTCAGACTCAGATCTGGTGAATATGCTCAATGATTGTGCACATTGAATGAAAGTTATTAATAGCATATTATATGAAATGGTGCACTCCATCACATGAATATGCATGATCAGATAAAGGATTTGTGACCTGAGTGACCAACATGAAAAGAGCTTAAAGTTCAGAAAATGTGCACAAAAAACCATAGGCTTAATAATTAATGAGCCCAGTCTCCACAATAGGTAAGGGATAGTATGTGAAATGAGCCCAATATCTACAACAAATACGGGACAGTAAATAGGCACTCAGTTATAACAAAATAAAAATGAAAGTGGAGCCTCATGTGCATTTGCATATTTATATCATTACATTATCATGTGAATGATTGCAAAGAATGACTAAATAGAGTTGATATAATGATATGTAATGTTTTTGTACATATTGATGATATAACGATTGAAATGAATGATTGGATTATTTTGAAATGATTATATGAAATGTTTGTATTCATAATGGACTTATTGAAATATGATGTATATTATGATCAAGTACTAAATTCTGAATGATGTGATATATGGGATTTGATTCTGAATGATGTGAGATACTGATTGAACTTTGTTATAAACTTGTAATGTTTATGTTCTATTTTGAGTGAGCATATTAATGATAGTTCACTCACTGAGTTCGCAAAACTCATCAAAATTGCAATTTTAATTTTCAGGTTTAAAGGAGATCTAGCTAGTCTAGTTGAAGTAGCTTTTGCATTTAGACAAAGGTCAGTGTCGGGTCAGTTGTGCCTGTAAATGTCTTAGTTATATTATACCAAGAATTGTATCTCTCAACTGTTGTATAATGTACTTATAAATTTTAGAAATGAAATGACATATGAGACTGTATACATTTGTCAATGAAATGGGAGAAAATGATTGTGATTGAATATAATTGTGAATGAAATGATTCAAAAGGAAGATTTAAAATACTTTTGATTTGAAATGATTGAAATATGTAATGAGTTGATATGTGATGCCTTAAAATTTTGAAAATGCAACCATCTTAATATACCCTTTTGTATAGTATGTTCCCGAATATCCTTTGGTATATCGGGCATATGCTTTATGGGAGTGGTATGTTACATAAACGCACTATTAGTTAAGATACTATAGGAAATAATGGTTATACATTGTTTAATCTATCCCACATAGATTTCAAGAAACCAAAAGCTTTAAGAGTGTGTAAAATGAAATTCTAATCAATGAAAATAAAAGCCTTATGGAAGTATATCTTTATAGCACAATTCTTGCTTAAATTCTTAATTTTATGTTTCCTAAATAACTCTTAAGTGAGTAAGATATTGTCCCCTATATTCCTACCCTTTATAAAGGCTCCTCAAAATGAATCAATAAGAGTAGCAAGGGAAGCTTTAAACCTATCAACAAGATTCTTTGAAATGAATTTATAAATAGTGCTGCAACAAGAAATAGGCCTAACTAAAATCAAAGGATTTAGGCCTATTTCTTGTTGTGTGTGTTGTTCTCTTTCCTTTTACTCAATTCTCAATAAGGTCAACATGAGTACGTCCATCTTTTCATATACCTTAGTTATGAGGCAAATGAAAATTATATTAAGCTCTTTTAACATTATTCCTTGCAAAAATAATTCATGTATTGCTTTTAGAATCAATGGTATAGTGAGATGCCATATTTTCTATAAAAAAATAGCATTAATTTCATTTGATCTAAGAGCTTTATTGGGTTTGAGGGAAAAAATAGTTGTTTTTATATCGTGCTCATCAGAGGTTTAACCAAGGAGATAACTTCTTGTGTAGAATTTTTATCCTTAATGATAGAGTTAAAAGTTGGACAACATATATGCTATTTATAAGGGAACCAAGAAGCTGGAGAAGAAATGAAAGACGTCCTGCTTAATTTCTTCATGAATGTTAATCAAGGAACCATCCTCCAAACTTAAGGAAGTAATCCTATTTATGTTTCTCGTTAAGAGGATAAATTTATGAAAAACAAAACTAGAATTCCCATCCCCATCTTTAGGCCACAAGTTTTTAGAACTCTTTCTTAGGATGGAATGATTGATTGTCCATATCATTTGTACTTAAATGAACCTTGTTTTTTCCAATTCTTAAAGATGCACATTAAGAGGAAATTGGAAAACAGAACTCCAATTCATAGTGAGCTCCTCCTTGGCGTCATAAACTGCTTGTGAAGTATTACTAAACCTCCTCTTACTAAATAACTTCAATTCATTCTTTATTCGTTAAAGTTTGCTTATGTAGATGAACATCTTATACCCTCATACTTCTATGTAGATTACCTTTAAGTCAGCTTCCTGAAATCAATCTATTTCAATTAAAGTAGTTATTATATTTGAAAAGAACACTCCTCTTTTGTGAATTTAATAAGTTCTATGCTCGACAGAGATAATGGTATGTTATTAAAGGATTTCCAAAATTGGCTTTGCTTTTAAGAAAGCTAGATAACCATTGAGCATTACCTATAGCCTATCAATCTTCTTTCATAATAACCAATTTCCCTTTTTCTTATGAATCCCTGTTAAGTAGTTTCTTTCCATCTTAAGCTCTATGACTGATATATAGGTTGCATAGCCACAAAAGTCTGAGGTCTTACAATTCAGATTGGCTTTTACTTTTGAGGGAAATAACATGCTATTGAAGTTCCCTAAGATGATCTAAAGGGTTATCATAGAAGATCCAATTTCCTTTAGCTTGTTCCATAGAGACATTATTTAAAAGGCATGGTTTAGAGCATATAAAAAAGTAACATGAAATTTGGTATTCTGTTGTTTCAAAGTGACCTCTATATAGATCATCTAAACTGACATATTGACTTGGTGCCCCTCCAAAATGCCAGGATTTAATACTACAATTATACTACCATAATGATAACAATGATGATTAGTATAGATTTTTTATATAAAAAAAATATTGAAATATTCTCCCTAAGCTTGGTTTCTAAGAGACCTATAAGAAATGGTTGAGTTTTTAAACAAAATCCTACAAAACCAGTTGCTTAGTAAGGCTATTAATTCCCCTAATATTCAATGATAAAATAGACATTAAGGGGAATTAGGGAGAGTACCTTTTTTCTTCCTCTTAATCTTCCTTCTAAAGACACTTTTGAATTCCTTGTCTGAGGGTGAGCATTCCAGTTTCTTACCATATATCCATTCATCATAAGTCTCACTAGGAGATTCATCATAAGTCTCAATCCCTCTAAGGTATAATGCATATGGATTGAAATTACTATAAGAGGAAAAAGTATTGGAAACTTTCCAAAGAATGCACAAAATTTAAACAAAACTAACAGGAATGAAACTAGATGAAGCCATAGAAGATGACTTGTGAGATGGAAGAAGCAAGAAGAGAATGACTTAAGAAGGTAAAGAGGCAAATCAATAGGAGGAGACCAAGGTGGAAAGGGAGAAAATAGAAGGGAAAAGAGAAGGAAGTTATAGGAAGAGGAACAACACAATTATCTTAGCCTTGACACACTAAAGAGCAAAAGCAACTTATATAAAGGAAGAACAAGAATACACATTCATATTCTTATTTCATATATCAAAAAACAAATTCAAATATCTAAGAGTAGAATCTATGAGGGCTTCAATTTTATAGTTTCTATGTTACAAAATAATGTTTATAAATTATAATTAGTGAATATTTGTATTATAACTCTTTTTTACTTATATGATGTGAGTCTCAATTGAATTGTAATCTTACTCTATCTGCCTAATCATTTTAAAAAAGATACAAAATCTATATTAGAGAATGTATATTTATTTATCATATGCTTTGTGGTTGCCACTATAAGGGGATCCTCCAAATCAAAACATAAGTTAGATATTAGTCACTCTTTGAAAGTAATAAGTACTATTCACATGTATAATTATTATTTACATAAAATAGTGGTAGTGGTTTCTTTTAGATCAACATAGTCTAAGATAGAAGTAATGGAAACCAAATATAAAACTAAGAAGTTCAGTGGGAATATTTTCTTTTGTACAAGCTGAAGATGAAAGTTATCCTCACAAAAGATAATTTCCTTGTAACCATTTATGAAAGATTGATGGACTTTATGGATGACATCAAATGGAACAAAATAGACATAAAATTTATTATAAATCTTCATCTAACTTTAGTTTTTGAAGTTTTGTCAAGTATAAAGAATAAAATAATAAAAGAGATAGGAGATCATCTTACAAAATTGTATAAGATCAAGTCACTTCACAATAAAATTTTCCTTGCAAGAAAACTTAATACTATTCTTTATGTTAAAATCCACTTTGATGACCAGGACATTCATAGTTTAACTAATTTATTCTCCTAGCTCACATCTTTGGGAAATATAATAAAGTGATACGAACATATTAAACTTCTTTTTTAGATTCTATAAGATTCATAACAATAACTCATCATTAACTTAACTAGTTATCTTCCTATAGACTACCTTGCCTTCAATAATGTTATTGTTGCAATTTAAAGGACAAAGATGATGCAATAGTAAGAAAGACATTTGAGTCTATAATAAGTCAAAAGTTTTAAAGTGACAAGAGGAAGATCTATAGAACATTGCCTAAGTGGGAGCTAAAGTCATGGTAAAACAAAAAGTAAGAAGAATCTAAAAGAGGATTATTTAGGCAAGAAAGTTCATCTAAAAAAGGATTATTGAAATTTAAATAAGAAAGAATCTAGCCCTTAAGAAATTTTACAAGTACTTGATACGATAAAAATGTTAAAGTTTGAAAGTAGCAATGACAAACGAAAGTAGAAAGTTAATGCTTCATATATGGATCTTCGACTCATAAACTACTTTTTACATAACCTTTAAAAGAGAATGGTTTCATCATTTTAAATATACGTAATAATGATCTATATGATATTTATCCTTTAAAAATTATTATTATTGTAACCATCAAGCTGAAGATGTATTATAGTATAATTCATACTCTTCACGAGGTATGATATATGGAGGGATTAAAGAATAATTTCTTGTTTCTAGGATGACTAGATGACTTTAGGTGCAAAATCAAAATTATCAACTAGAATTTAAATATAATTAAAGCTACACTTGTAAAGAGGGAGAAGTTAGGTGCATACTTGTACAAGATGAAAAGAGGGACATTGCTAAAAGTAGAAGCATTAGTCACTTCCAGTAGTCCAACTGAAAGATGTTTAATGTCATGACATCAAAAACTTAGACATATAACTACAAAGGAATGAATGTTCCTGTTGAGAAAATGGTAGCATTGCATTAGAAAAAAATATCACCTTAATTTTAAGGAGTAATGTTGTTTTTAAATTGGTTTACTCTAATGTGTGATAAATTCCATCATTACAAGGAGCAAAGTACTTTGTCTATTTCATTAATGAATATTAGAGGAGGTGTTGGATGTACTCTATTAAGAGGAAAATAAATGTGTTTTTTCTCAAATTACGTGTTTGAGCTTGATTATGGTAAAAATATCAAGTATCTGTGGATAAATAATGAAAGGCAATATACTGGCAATGAATTTCATGTATTATGTAAGCAAAAAAGCATCAAAATATATTTTATCATTGTATATACTCCTAAAAAAGTGGAGCAACAAAATGGATGAACAAAATTCTTTCGTAAAGAATAATCAATATTGAGAGTTGATGCCTAAATAAGGCCTTTTGGACAAAATTAGTCAATCTCGTATGTTATATAATGAATTGAGTTCAATAAATTATAATTAAGTTAAAGATATCGACAGAGATGTAGATTAAGAAGCTAATGAATTATTCCAACTTATATATAATTGAAAGTCTTATGTGTATTATGTATAATATCAAAAAATTTGTAAATTTGGATGTTAAATTTAAGAAATTCTTAGGATATGCCAACAAACTGAAGAGATATCTATTATGAGATCTGAATGTTCCCATAGTTATTGTTAGCATGGATGTCAACTTTATAGAAGATAAATTGTATAGAGAAGAATAATATAACAACATTTCACCAAAAAAAAAAGTTTAGAGACTGTAATATAGGTGAAAAGAATTTTTAACAAAGGGCTTCTTATGAAGTAGCACTAAAGTAAGATGTTTAATAATGAGCTAAGTTTGAAACCTTAAAAGTTTGTCAATTAAATCATATAATAAACGACCCAAAAAATTATATAATGGAGGAAAATATAACATACTACTTTTTAGTAAAGGATAAAGGGACATTAACTCTCTAAGAAGTGCTTAATAATCTATATGCTTCTCAATGTATGGCAACAATGTAGGGAGAAATTAAAGCTTTATAAAAACAAAACTTGGAAACGTATACTGTTACCTTAAAAAAAGGAAGCCAATTGTTAATAAATAGATCCTAAAGATCAAAATGAAATGGTATATGATTAATTGGAGCAATATCATGTAAGATTGGTGGTAAAGGAATACGTTCAAAAACAAAGAATTGACTTTAACAAAATATTTTTTTTCATAGGGTTCAACTTACTACAATTAGAATAGTATTAGCAATGTCTGATGTGTTTAACTTAAATTTGGAACAGTTACATGTGGAAAATATTTTTCTTTATGGAGAACTTGAAGAATAAATTTATATTTTCCAACTAGAAGGTTTAAAGAAAAAGGAAAAAGAAAACTTAATTTGTAAGTTGAAAAATCTTTCTATGGTCTTAAATAAATGTTAAGGTGATAGAATAAGAAATTTGATTCCTTTATCATATGCTTTGATATAACAAATTTAATGCAGACCCTTGTATATATTTTAAAAGATCTGGTGATAATGATTTCTTTATCTTTTTATTTTATGTAGATGACATATCGGTTGTAGGCCATAACAAAGATTATATTCAAGCATTAAAAGATAGGTGGCTAATGAATTTGCAATGTAGGACCTAATAGCAATAAATAAGATTCTAATGATGCAAGTTGATTAATATAAAATGAGGGCAAGATTGATTTTCTAAAAAAAGCTACTTAAAGAAGATTTTGCGACACTTAAGTCAATATCTACCCTCTTTATGTTAATTTCAATTTATCCTCTAGTATGATTGGTAAAAGTGAAAATGAGAAAGTGCAAATGTCTTAAGTACTATTCTACAACGAAGAATTTATTGCTTACTATAATTTGTACAAGACTAGATGTTACACATACAGTGGAATTTATCAATCATTATATGATAAATTCTAGTAGAGTATTAGAATACTACGAAGAAGATTTTAAGATACATTAAGTGGATCTCTAATATTGCATTATAATATTAAGGATCAGACCTTATTATCAAATTATATGTTGACTTGTATTATACAAATGGCTTTAACAAACGAAAATTCATTACATATTATGTTTTTATACTTAATAGAGAGGTTATAAGTTAGATCTTAAGGCTACTATCAATTGTGGTTACACAAACAAAAAAGTAGCTGTTGCAAAATCCAATAAAGTTGCAATAAGGTCAAAACTAGCGTTAGAAGAATTTGAGCATAAAAAATAAAAGGTTTTATTGATTTATACAGTGTCTAGCATCTAGAATCTAACCTTTCTTTTAAAACCTAAGCATATATAAGTTCAGTTCATTAGAAAGTATAAGAAGGAACTATGGATATATAAAAAGTTCATAGAGAATATAATATATTTTATCACAAAATAGTTAATAGTGACAAGATTGTTTTGTGTCAATTCTCATGCAACATGATGAAAATGCAATCAACATTAAAATAATAAGGTGGTGTGAAGAATTATTGGTTCTCAATCAAATCTTCAGGTAGAAAAATAAAATGTTGAAGCGAGAGATTGTTATAAAAGCTAGATATTTTTACAAAATATTTAAATGAAGATAAATAATGTACGGACAAAAATAAACGTTAAAGTGTGTAATAAGTAGAATAAATTAAAATGTATGATTATAATTAGATTGATTTACCTATAAATCATCATTCTTCTTCTTGTTTCATATATCAAAAACAAATTCAAGGATCCAAAAAAAATTATGAGGATCTTAATTTTATAAGTTTTAATTATAGTTCTTAGTTTATAACTTATAATTAGTGAATATTTATACTGTAAATCTTTTTTTAATCATAATAATATTATGGGAGTCCTATTCTTTTCAGTCTTAGTTGAGTCGTGATATACACACTATCCATATAAATCATTTCAATATAATTGAGTTTTAAAATAAAGTTTGAGGACTGTTTTGAATAAAATATATTAAAATTTATTATTTAAAAAATTCTACCGTCTCTGATTGAATTCCTATTTTGTAGGGTTGTGTGGTCCAACAACAACAAAATTCATGTACTCGGTTTATTCAAACCTGTTGATTGCAATTAATGAAAAAAAAAAAAAGGGTAAGGAAGAACAAAACTGACGTTCGTTGCGATTTCCCACGTACCATAGTAAATATCGTTATGGGTTGGCGACTGGAAATTGTCCACTCGTAGACTAGTAAGAAAAAAAGTTTATCATTAAAGAATGAAGTAATAATTGTATTGCCAACACGATGTTTGTTCTCTAAGCAACGATGATCTGTTCTCAAATTGCAAGAAGTAAAAGGCCTCCTCTTCCTCACCCGAACAACATTTTATTGAAGGAGCTAGAAGAGGAGCATACGGAGAAGGCTTCGGAAAGATCACTACGTATGCTTAAAGCGGGAACTTTTTGTAATTTGCAAGAAAATAAATGATGTTGTGGGAGCGGGGTTTCCCTTGGATAACCAGAAACCTCAAGTTCTCATCATTATTACGCTTAATAGTTCCTCCAAAAAGGCCAACAGGTGTATGGCAATGTCAAATTGGCTTTTTGGCTTCACTAATATTCTTACACAATCTCTGTACACGCACATCAAGTTCAATCTCATTCCCTTCTAGGGAAGACATTTTTTTGGACCAAATGTCTCCTTTCCCACACACCCTTTGACGTTCATTTTGTCCATTTTTCCCTGAAACATTTAAAGCTGGTTTTATATGGCAACGACATCAAAAATATATCTCTTAAGACCTACGGGAACTTTATGATGGCTTGTCTTTCCATCTACACAATCAACAGGGAGAGAAAAAGAAAAACAGAACGGGTTCAGATCGGAAAACTCATTTCTGTCAGTGTCTTAGACACGTTTGTCGAGCATGATGATGTTGTTCCTTGTACCTCATGTTTACATAAGCTTTTTGAAATTTTGATCTTTAAATCTGCTTTAAAAATGTTATCTATGCTTACTAACTTACCATACCATCAGTTTTAGGATTATTAAAGTGACATCAATTAAACTAGCTATTTTAAGAAAAAATGCAAAGGAAGTCTAGGAGCATTATTCATGTGTGCAATATCAATTGCTATCACTATAAACCAAAAAAATACTCCTATGAAGCCAGGCAATAACTCCATTACAGCTTGAGAAATAATTCCTAATGGTGTCATTGGAAAAAATAATTACAAGGTTGTATTTTTCATTTAAGAAATTAAGATAGAGTGAGAGAGACGCGTAGAGCATAACTCTTGACTTTATTTAAAGTTTATGGTATTTTCCGCGTGCAAAAGCTTTATTCGCCTGAATCAAGTCAGCGGACTAAGGTAAGACAAAAGGACGAGAAAAGTTAGTTCCTTAAGGTCAAACACTCAATTTTGCCGCGTATGTACCTGGAAATCGGTTGATATTTTCAGCCTATAGCTTTGTTTTTCATTGTCTTGACGGGTGAGCTAGATCAGGATGATGATGCTCTTAAAACGTCATGCTTACTGAGACTTATGATTCTCGTCAGAAAAGAACATAAAGCAGCAAAAAAGGGGAAAAAATCTTCCATAATTAAGTCTCAAAGATATTAACAAAATAATCACTAATGAATTAACGTAAAATTTTATATCATTCTTTTCAACCAAAACACAAAGTTGATGAAATTTTCATCTTTTCTTTAGCATATCATTAAAAAAAAAAAAGCTAATAGATTTTGCAGGGATCTTGACAAGCACTTTGAACGGCCTCCGACATTGGTGTCTCCATTTATTTGCCATTAGTGGGCAAAGAAGCAAACCAGTAACGAATGCATTCTGCAAATCACATCAATCAAAACATTATAGGTTACATCATGCCGACGTACGCTCCGTTAAACCTCGTTCTTGCACTAGATTTTGGTCTTAAAATGCTGCTATTGTAAACAAATTAAAGTTGTAAAAGACAGAAAAAAAAGGGGGGGAATATTCACTCACAACGTCTATACTATCCAGGCTAGGAATTAGGTTTTAAAGAGCACCAATAGTTCAAATTTTAATTGAGAAATAAAGTGAAGACAATATTTTTTTTGTTTTTTTAAATGAAAGATACAATCATGTTTTTCTTATCACAACAATACTAATACTATTTTAATAAAAATTTCGCTGATACATGAAGGTTTAAGAGAAATAAAATATATAACCTTATTCTTTACTAATAAAAAACTATTTCCATTAAACTACATGAAAAATTAAAATAATAAAATTAAAATAAAAATAGATCGTGTTTTTCTTATTAGATTGGAAGAAATGGAATAATCCAAAAAAAACTTTAAGTAAATGTGAGTTTGATGAAACCAGTAAAAGAAAATATTTATTTAGAAAATAAAAAAGATATAAAATTGTTCTTATCCCTTGAATTTATTAGAATTTATATATTAAGGTAAACATACGTTCTAATTGTTCTTGTCATCAATTTAAAATTCTTATCCTAAAGGAAAATTCTACAAATGACAAAGCAGGTAGAAACATGTTTATCATTTTCTCCGAATTAACAAACGTGCTTCTGTGTTTTGTAGATTAAGAAGTACCTGGAGCAGAGCAATGGACAGACAGAATCGAGGCCAAGAAGAAATTAGACATTTAATATCACTTTTAAGGCTTCTTATTGTTTTTGTCCTTGTACAAATTTTGGGCTTACTTGTGATAAGATCATGTTGATTGATAAGCGTAAAATGCATCATGCATTAGGATATAGTTTGATATGTGTTTATCTATTTATTTGATTGTTTAGTATGTATTTTCGGTAGAATTGTGTTAGTTTGTGAATTATTCGTGTTTAAGTGTTTTTATGGGTTAGTACATGTATTAGAGTTTAATTATTATGTCTTTAAGGTACCTTGATGTGTTTGTTAGTATTTCAGGGTCAACAAAGAAGAACAGAAAAGTTTCAGAGAGACTTGGACTAAAACAATAGCCCACAATTGTAGCCTACAAAAGCAATGGAAACAACCCACAATTGTGATAGAAATATAAGACTTGGCCCACGATCATGGCATGCCCACCACGATTGTGACAGAAAACATACAAGTGGGCCATGATTGTGGCCTGCATTAGGCAGATGCTCAGACACACAAAAAAGTTGAGTTTTGAGAGATTTTTTGACCTTTCGACCCCGAAAAAACCCTGGGCTGCCCAGAACACATTAATTATATAAATAATGAGACAAAAGAGAGGGGGGGTTTTGGCATCAACCACCTTCACGAAACCCTAGAGAGAGTTCATCGAGAGATTGAGAAAGAGATGAAGGAAGAGAGACGTGGACAAGAAGCCTACACGAAGTACTTCCTAGAATAAGAGGTTTCTCGTCGTTGCTGCCTCCATCATCCGTTCAGATCTATTTTCAGTGTATTTCCATTTTTATCTATGTATATAATTGAAATAGTTGTTGAGATAGGACTTGTGAATGTTGAGGATTGTCTAAACTCACCTTTGGGTTCTTTTTATCTTTGATTTAATAAAAATCTTATTGTTTATGTGAATTGGATTCATTGTGATTGATTTCTGCATTTTCATAAATCGACAATAGATTGAGAGGGTGAACCAATGAAAAATAATTAAATTGGGCTAATGAGAGTTAAGTAATTTAATAAAAATAAGAAATCAATCAAATCGGTAATTATGTGACATGAGATCTAACATGGGTTCCGGTAGTATAGTAGAAAACTTCAGATCTAATTAGGGTTTGGATAAATTATGAATTGAGAGATTGTAATTTTCCATAATCTGATTAGGGTTTATAATTTAGGGCTTTTGGTTATAACTCAAGAGAGAATAACGAACCCTAGGATAGTCTAGGACTAATAATCAGACATTTTATAATTAATTAGGTAAGTGTTAAAGATAGGCAAAAATTTCTCGTTTCTCTCAATTGGTAGTTCCTTAGGTTGATTCTTGGTGTATGCATTGCAATTTGCTACTTAGATACTACATGAACGACTTGTACGCTTGCAGAATATCGAGGTTAAAATATTAAAACTACATAGATAAAAAAATTGTGATCAAATAAAATCGAAAGGCATAGGACATAGACGTGAATTCTATGATCGATGAAGTAAGTAAAGAGAGGTGACAAGCCACAAGGAGTTAAGAAGGGATTTCAGAAAGTGGAGAAGGATAGAAGAATAAGAAAAATTAAAATTGATGAAAAATTTATAGGCCACGATCGTGGATTTGCAAGGTAAAAATGACAAACACGCACATTTCACTTAAAATTTTTACCATTTTACCATCCAATCACCTATAAATACATTTCTAACTTCATTTTTTCACTCACTTTCAACTTTATTTCTCCAATCACTCACTTCTCTCGAAAAAATTTCAAACCTCCAAATTTCTTTTGACTTCTACCGACTCACAAGCCAATATGTCGCGCATCGAGCAAACAGTAAAGCGTGATCAATCAGCGAGGCGAACACAAGTGTCGAGATGAGGGAAAAGGTATAGAGTAGCTGATTACAAAACACCTTTCTTGATCTTCTCGGATAAGGAAGTTCCTCATTTCCATTCCCTTCGTAGTAAACAAATTATGGTTCCAAAATATTTTCTCTTTGAAACTTTAGATAGATTAGAACTGCGAGACAAGGTCGAGAGCTTAGCTAAGAAAGTTCAATGGGGTCAATTCATTGAAATTCAATTCCTAGTTTACGAAGAACAGGCATTATATTTTTTTACTTCTCATCAATATGAATCCAACAAACCTAGGAAACTGTGGTTTAGGTTACGGGGACAACCTTATGGGCTTGATTATGACAACATGTATGAAATTTTTGGTTTCCCCAAGTCTTCCATAATAGATCAACACGATGATTTTCGTGTCAATTGTTATTGGACAGAACTAACTGAATTAGAGTGTTTCGATGCTAAGAACGAACACAATAACATTTTTAGGAGTCACGAACACTTGTTGATGCAGAAATTCATGTGCCAAACTGTCTTTTACAAAAAGAAAACCAACAAGTGTTCGACAAAGGGACTGTTTATGTTGTGATGCATGGATCATAGTATCCTAATTTGCACAATCACCCACATCTTTAATGAAATTGTTGCTACTCGAAAGAAGAGGAGCAATTATTTAGGAATGGGTTACTTGATTTCGGCCATAGCTAACTATTATGGAGTTGAGTGCAACGGACTTACACTCTACCATCCTGAGTTCATAAACTACCATGATCTATGGCGGGTTGAAATCTTAAAGTCCCATAATATGGAACTTCAAGATATTAGTGCCAAGACACATATATCAAGGGTAGGACTGGTCAAGCAAGTTCAAGCACCCAATAAGAACAAAAAGGGGATTTGACTAGTTAGGAGTCCAACGAGGAAGAAGATAAAGAGGAACTAGGCTGGAAGAAAGTACTGGACACAATCTCTGCAAACTTAGTGAGGCATAAGCCTAAGTATAAACTATACTTAGATGAGTTTGGTTATTAGAATGATTTTGTAATGAAATTGATAGAATGATACCTGAGATTGTCATAAACATGCATTGTACACTTATGATTGTACAAATTATGATATATGTGTATGTTGTTTGATATAAAGGAGTAATTGGAACGTCAACCCTCAGAAGTTGCCGAAACTTCCAGATATTAGTTTTAGGAGCAACTAGTGAGTAACCTAGACAGCCTCACTTAATTACTTTTTTGCTTAATTCTACTTTGAAATGATTGAATGAATGCGGCTTGATTGTTGATTCCAGACAGAAGGTATAATGATTATGAAATGTGGAATGTATATTAAAGTGATACTTGTATGTGAATATGACGAACTATGTGATTCATAATATGTTTGATTGTAACCAAAGCATTCCATACATGAATGCACAATCAAATAATGACAGTTGTGACAAGAGTACCCACTGATCAAAGCTTAAAGCTTAATGTGTGAAAAGATTCTTGAGCTCAGACAGTGATTAAGAGCCTAAGGCTGTTTTTTGTTGCTGTCCTCATGGGTGAGGATAGTGGACAAGGACGGAAAAGTTCTGTCCTTCGCCCTATTTGTTTGCTGTCCTCACCCATTTTTGTTTCGTCTTCAGAGGACAAGGATAGAAATTTTTGTCCCTCCCAAAGCTGAGGTACAAGAATTCTTGTCCGTTAGACAAGAATATGAAAAGTCCAAAATAACCTTGATGAAACCTAAAACAAACCGCAGCTCTCCTTCCCCCGTGCTTTGTTCGACGTCGTCTTCGGTGAGTTTTCTTGTTTTGTCTTTGATTCTTCTCTTCTAAGAAAAACTCCAATGTCCGCATATGATCTTCATTTTTCCCTTCTCTCTCTATTCTCCATAACTTGCTCATTGTCCCTTTCTCTCCAAATTTTACTTCTCCACACACGAAACTCGCTCTTCAACCCAACCATGTGTGCTACCATCTTTCCTCTTTTCTAGGTAAGACGCTATATTCATCCCACCGTTGTTGTTTTTCTATGCTATGGGTGATGGGTTCCGATTGGGTGTGGGAATTGGTTGATACTGAAGTAAATTTTCTCGTGCAAGATGGTCTTTTTTTATTTGGTTTTTTCGGATTTTCTGTTTCTGGGCATGAGCGTGCGCTTTGCATTGTTGTTTTTGCTTGGGCTAATTTGTTTTTATTTGAACTTTCAGCTTGTGTATTCATATGCTTCTTTATGAGGATGTAAATCCTGAGATATGCTGTTGGATTTCCCTTTGCATTGTTGTTTCTGCTTCAATTGTAAAAATAAAAATTAAAAATCTCCCCTTTGAAATTTTTGTTTAACTGTTTTTCTTGTTTTCCTGTTCGCATTCACCCATATGATTTCCTTTTAGCACCTATCTATGTTATATGTCCATCCTTTTATTTCGATTAAGAAAATTTACTACCATCTTCTTTAATAGGTTTTGCTTACTAGGTCTGCTGTTGTTTTGATGATTGCATTAAACAAATTTGGAAG